>JAXCLR010000063.1:56915909-56941650 GCA_035584095.1 Annona squamosa | reverse complement strand
TAAAATAGTATTTTTAAAATCTAAACTATCTAAAGTATGTTATTTATATGGATAAATGATTATATAAAATATTATTATATTTTAATATATGTGGGGCCCATTTTGCAGCGGACTACACCATATATAAATATCTAAGATGGGTGATCCCCTTAGGTCAACTATAAACTTATTTTTTATTTTTATAAACATGTTAAATTAGCTATATTTAATCTATAAATCAAGTTTTACTATTTTTAGATATATTTATATATATTTTTTATTTTTAAACACAGGAGTGTTATGGTAATTCTTATAGAAAATTACCACAATACCCTTTTGTTTAAAAATTAAAAATATAATATATCTAAAAATAGTAAAACTTAGTTTATAGATTAATATTGTATTTGGTAATGAACAAAACATGTTAACTTAGAATTTTTCAATCTGAAACTTTTCGCTTTCCATGTCTTCTTTATTTTTTAATTATTTCATTACATCTTCTTATATAATTACCTTATTTTTCAATCATTTCGACGCACTTATCTATATAATTAACCCATCTATTTTAACTTCATTATTTTTACTTCTCATCATTACGCTTATTGTATCATATCATGTTCTTTCATTTTGACATCTCTTACACTAACTTTTCATACACAAGTTTTATCACTTTTTAAGCACACTTTAAATATACATAATTTAATGATCTTGTCAGCCCGGGCTAAGTAAATGTTTCACTTAACCCACTTCAAAAATTTTATTTAAAACAACTTTTTTTTGTTTTTTCTTTATACACTTGTTTATCTGAGTGTATTTAATTTATAAATCAAGTTTTATCATTTTGGATATGTATATATATATTTTTAGATTTTTAAAAATAAGAGTTTTTTAAATATATATACACATAGATGCTTAAAATTTCAAAAAAATAGATAAATATATTCAAAAATGGTAAAATTTGATATATATGTTAAATACACTTAGATAAACAAGTGCACAAAGAAAAAAATAAAAAAAAAGTTATTGTAAATAGATTTTTTAAGGTGGGCTAAGTGGGGTATTTACTTAGCCCGAGCTAAAGGGATCACTCCTCTGATTTAATAGATTTATAAAAAAAACAAAAAAAAAAAGGCCGGATGTAGTTGGAGCCCAACCACCCACTGCGGCCGGCCGTAAATGACCACCCCTCTATATCTAATTTACTCGACATTTTATCGCATAAAACATCGGTTGTCTTAATTAAAGCAAGGCATCTGATAATATTAATTACATGTTAAACTAAGATTTATAAGATTATCTTAGTGTAGTATTTAGATGGACATGGACAACAGTTTTTATTTCGTTGAAAATTTACTAAACAATTTATTGAAGTTTTAAAGGGAGATGATTTTTAAAATTTAGCTAGTTAAACAGTGTAAGAATTTAAATGACAAACAAATTAATTAAAATAAATTTCATAGATGTAACTAAATAAAGCGTGAATTTCGCTAATTTATATATGCGTGTATAAAATTAGATACAAAATCCCGTTTTTGAAGCGTTCAGCAAGGCGATGGAATTCCCTAGTCTAAGTAGACTGGAGACAGACAGTGCATGATGAACGGTTGAAACTTACAAAGGAAAAAGGTTCCGAAGCGATCTGTTGATGGCTTTCACCAGGCCATGCACTACTCTTACTCGAGCCCAATAACCTCTTCTTCTTCTTCTTCTTCTTCTTTTAATTTTTTTTCTTTTATATAAATCATTCCACTCATCTTCGGTAACCAATCAACTAACGGAAAAAAAAGGTAACTGAGGCAAGTACTTTTATTTAACTTCCCATTTGGGCTTCTCACACATCCTTAACTCACTCACTTTAATCACTTAATCATCTAACTAGTGAGCTTGAGCCCATTAACTTGATCATCAGTAATAAAACAGTGCATGTACATACACATGGGGATGCTAACGAACGGTTGGGGAGCAATCAGAGACTACGCTGGCATAACACTAGGATGATCAAATGTTTAATGTGAGTAAGTTAAGAATGTTTAGGAATGGGAAGTCTAGGGTTCTAAATCGAGTATAGATTTCTCCTCCATTAATTGTTCAATCCTTTAAGGTGGGCGATACTATGAAAAGAAAGAATATGCTGGCATAGCATTGGAAGGTGAAGGATTCCATCAGACACCCCACTTGCATGGCGTGATCTAATCTACAGGAGGGACACAAATCAAGAAGATCAACTGTCACTGCCGTCGTTGTCGTCGTCTACATATTGCATTTATGTCGTCCCCATCACAAGCCTTCAATTGCAAGTTGGAATGTGCATCAACCGACGTCGGGCACTGCGACAAAATAAATGTATATCCATTGACAAAACAGGAGTTTCCACAAAAAAAAATAAAAATAAAATAAACAAATTGACGAAGGAGGGGAGGATATTGATCAGTTACGATAATCTACATGAGAGAAATCATGGCCTGGCAACGTCATGGCTATGGATGGCTTTATTCAAAGATGGGTCACCGGGTCGGCCGGTCGGCCCCATATGTGAGGATGGATGAATGGATAGGCTGACGGAAGGAAGGGTGGGCGGGCCAAGACAGACCAACCGCAACTTTACTGTTAAATGCTAATGTGCTTCGCCAGTTCGCCCTGGTGTTGGGTACGCAATTATTCATGTTGTTGTAAATTAGCGTCACACACGTCTTACATCTGTGTGTACCGTGTTTAAGGGGAGGGAATTTCAGTGTGTAACCAGGTTTGGGTTGAATATGCAATGAAGTAATTTTTTTTTCGATTGGTTATATCCAATGAAATATTGAAAAATGAAATTTTCTAATCGATCCCTTTCACCTAATCAAGATAAAAAAATAGGTATGATATCCAGAGGCTCAACTCGAGTAGAGTACCTGTGGGTCAACCCATTAGATATCCTAAAATGAGTAAGATAGGTTCCTATTCCTACCCATAAGTTCCAAATTTTAGAAAAATATCTAATGTGATTAGGGCACGGTAGGTTATAAGGTCCGAGCACTCAAAACTGATCTGAATTATTGATATATGAATTTACTGTCGCATTTATAAAATATATTATATCTTTCAAGATATAAAAGGTGTATTTGGAAAGTGATAAAACTTTTGGATAAAAAATATTTGATATAAAAGTTTTTGAATTGGAAGAAAATGAAGTAATATGATAAGGATAATGATGAAGAGTACATAAAATAAAACTATAATAAATATGTTAGTTGTGTGGGTAGTTATATAGAAATAATTAAAAAGTAAGGCAGTTGCATAGAAAGATGTAAAAAAATGATTAAAGAATATGATATTTATGGAAAGTGAAAAATTTTATATTACAAAGTTTTATGTTTATTTTTTGTATTTGCCAAAAGCAACCAAAACATATTTTTTAAAATATAGAAACTTATTTAAGTTATCTATTGTTTAGTAGATCTAATAAATGTATTCTAAAATTACATCATTATCTTATTAATTATAAGTTTTGAAGTAAAATTTATATTATGATTATAATTTTCAAATATAATATGAAAATTAATGTGAAGAATCGATTTGAAACTGGAACTAGACTGATCTTAAAAAATAAAGGAGGATACATATAGTATTGACCCGACTTTAAATTAAGTAAGATAGGAGTTTTTGAAAATAGGGTAAAGATAGGTTTAACCCCCAATCGGACCTACTCAATCCAAGTTGTGTATTTAATGATATTTTTAGCTCAAGCTAAGTAACGACTTATTTAGCCTATGCTAATAAACTTATTTTTAATTTTTTTGCTTTTTCATAAGCTTATTAATTTATATACTATCTTCAGAGATATGTATATTTTTTGAATTTTTAAATAGGAGTGTATTTTAGCTATTAAGAAATGGTTACAATTACTAAAACAATTATATCTTTAAAAATATAAAAAAATATAAATATCTTTAAAAATAGTAAAACTTGATTTATATATTACACACATAAATTAATAAGTTTATGAAAAAGTTAAAATAAAGTTTTTAAAATATTTTTTAGCTTGCGCTACCAAGATTATATCACTAGAAAATTTGGAGAGCAAAGCAAAACTAAAACGGTGAAAAGTACAAAAAAAATCTTATATTAAAGGATTTTGCCGGTGTATGGCACTGAACTTTTTTTTTTTTTTTTGGGAAAAATATATCTTCCTCTAAATTCTAATAGGTTTAATTCATGTTTGAATTAGCCCAACATGTAGTTAATTGGACTGCAAATGACACGTGCTACCAGGCCGAAAATAATAACTTGTTGGCCTATTATCTAATACACCCAAGTGTACTTAGCTAGAGTACACTTCGGTGTATAATCATTTTTTAAAAGTTTTTAGTTTTTAGAATTCATGTGTGGACCCAATTATGAATATCTTAGATATAGTTTTTATATATTTTTATATTTTTATATATTTTATTTGAATGCTAAAAGTTAAAAGATAAGACATTTCTCATACTCCTGCACATAAGAAATGCCTTATTTTTTAATTTTTAAAATTTAAAACAAAATATTTGAAACAATCAGAAATATATATAAAAAAAAATATAGGATCCAATGACGTAACGACGTATGTATCCATGGAAGCGCACACGGTTTTGGCGTCCTTACAAAGTAAGTTGCCCCCTGTTTTGTTCACAGAAGCTGAATCCAGACCTATTTTCTACGGTTCCATTTTCTACTGCATATACTGACGCCGGTGATAGTCCCAGGCTCGGGCACCCACGCAACATACAAGCATTTGGAAGGTGGATAGATATGAAGAAACTGGTTAGAAAATAAGGAACTTTTTTTTTTTCTTTTTAATTTCCTTCTCTCCAAATGCTGTCTAAATAATCACAAACATTTTCTAAGAAGTAAAATCTAGATGCAACCTAATATTTATAAAAAAATTTTAAAAAAAATCTGTCGATCACCAGCTGAACAAGATCGGAGGGCACAAATGACATAAAATAAAAATCTGTTCGGATGCCATTGTTATTAGAGCCTTATATTTTGGAATATAACGGCCAACCATCCCTACAATATTCCAACCCCCCCCCCCCCCCCAAGGAATATTCATTATATTCCGTTGCATACACGGTGTCGATGTACGACAGGTACTCAGTCCGTAGTATATCCGTGGAGAATATGTTGACACCCACACATTTCAAGAACTGGCCATTTAGAATGTCTAAGGATCCGTGCATTTCGTTGCACTTGGATTTGGATAGCCATGTGCAATGCACGGAAAACAACATGCATCACAACTTGGAAATGGTAAGCACAAATTAAAGCATGGATTCATGGACGATAAAACAAATAACCCGATGCAATTTCAGAAATTGTCAACGGATATGATATATATCTGATTCACGTAAAAGCTTTCTTAACTAATTTTTAAAATCACGCGACTAAGAAGAAAAGTCATGGTTCATGATGTATTTTGACAGAAAAGTTCGGAAAAAATATGCACTTAACCGTTCGCCAAAGTTATTTTTAAAAATTAAATCTTTTATAAAAATGTATAAAGCAGTATTATTAATAAGTACTTGTGATAAGTAGCAGGTCTGAGACCTTTAGCTAGTGGGGACAGTTTTTTACGTGAAGTGATTATTTTATTATTTGAAAGTGGGCAGTCATATCAAAATAAATGAAGTTCTAAAATATTTTTCAAATTTTTATGAAAAATTATATAATTTCAGGGTGCGTTTGTAGAGTGATAGAAATTTTTTGATTAAAAAATTTTAGTGTAAAACTTTTTAAATTGAAAAAAATAATGAAACAGGATAAACATAATAATGACGAGTAAAAACAATAAAATTAAAATAAATAAAATTTTTTGAAGGATAAAATAGATAGCTATGAAGGATGGTAGAGTGGTTTTATAAGAATATGTGAAAAGATGATATAAAAATATGATAACTATAAAAAATAAAAAGTTTGAATTTTACATGAACGTGCCCTCAGGAATTTTAGCTGGGGATAAATATGACTTCGCCTGGAGATTGGACGGGCCTAATATTACTTTTGAATGAGCGGACGTCGAGCAAAGGCTGCAGTCGTAACGCGAAAGCGCTGCGGAAGAAGATACGGAAAAACGTACCAACAAGCAGATTTAACGTCGGAGAAAGGAGCGCTCAAAGAGTTTCAAAGCTCTCCTAATTCAAAACCACAGCAGATGAGAATTCAGTCCAATAGGGCTTGAAAACAGATAATTAGTAAGAATAAAATGGAATAGATTTTTAAAAAGGAGATTTATTTTTGTGAGGAATAAAATGAGAAATTAATATAATATAATAAAAGTAAACTAGAATAAAATAAAAATAGATATGATAGTTATAAAAAATAACTAGAATATAAGAGTAAAAATAAAAATAAAATACTTAAGTAGTTAAAATATAAAATTATAGCTAAAAGATGAGTTGAAGAAGTAAAATATTCGTATTCTTTTGTCAAATTATTAAAGAAGATGAGAAAGAACTAGGAAGAAGCAACAAACGTGTATTTCATCCCATTTCATTTCCCCCAATCCCGGAATGTTGAATCCTCCGTCACCAAGAAGAGGATTACGAGATGTCTCCTACAGATCGTGGATTATGACCGGAACATTGAAGTAAGATTTCGACCTGTTGGCTGGAGTAATATTTCTTTCACTAAAATAACGGCCAACAATAGTACAGAAGAGAATTTGAGCATGCCGCACCCAACACAGTTACACACGTGCATGGTTGTCCTCAGACGAGAGCTACAGTAGCCTGGACACTAAGTTGCTCTTTTATAAATTCGGCAGTGATATAAGGCACACGGACTATTCAAGTGCAAACAGACAGAATAGCTGCATCATCATATTCATCCTCTTGTGTTCCCATTCCAATAATTTGCATAATTTATGGGTCGGCAGATAAAGATGTTTAATCCCCAATATCTTGTTGCATGATCCATATGAGATTAAAAAAAAAATAAAAAAAATTTGCCTCATGTCCTGCAGTAGTGTCCCATGCACCTCGCTGAAATGATTGCCTCAATAAATCCAAATATCTGACCTGATATACAGTCGGCCCATTGTTTTGCAACCCCTGCATGCCGCCCCCAGCTTGGAAAATCTGCAACTAAATGTAGGGTCCATGCCCGTACGTATATAACATGTTTGACAGACAGATTAAACCAACCGCATGCATATATCGAATTTTTGATCTGTGAATAGTTGCTTTTGCTTCCCAAGATTCATTTCCACAGCTATGTTCAATCCATACAAGAAGCTTATGAAGCTAGCGAAGAGGCCGTTTTCAAGAGGTCATGATCATGCTGCCTTAGGTTCGCTTTCATGCAGCAGCAAATCCATAGCCGAGAAGGGCCATTTCGTTGTCTACACTGTGGATGGCAGGCGTTTCATGGTCCCTTTGGAATATCTGCATTGCCCCATCTTTCAACAGCTGTTTAGAATGGCTGAAGATGCGTTCGGACTGCCAAGCAATGGACCTATCAAGTTGCCATGCGATACGGTCTTCATGGAATACATTGTCTCCTTTCTCCAAAAGCGAGTGCCGAACGATTGGAAGATGTTAAAGAAGGGTCTGCTCAACTCCGTCTAGCCACAAGCCTAGCCACAAGCAGTTGGCCTTCAGGTCCTTCGTATCTCTATCCTCTAACGCTGCAAAATCAGCAAATGCTGCTCCATGGCTGCTTAAGATATGAAGAGCGTAATTTAGATGTGTTAATTTCTTTCTTCGAAAAATTTGTACAGTCCATGTGTTTATTTTCCCTGCTTTACCTCCGACCTCGTGTTTGATATTGCTTCTTTCGAAACGGAGAATGATAGTATAAAAAAGCCTACAAGGCACACTACTCTGGCTTTGTCGACCAACTTTGGCTCGTTACTTGAATCTGTGAGAACATTTATTTATTTATTTATTGATTGGTGTGAGAACATTTAATTTTCGTCGAAGTCGGAATAAATTTAAGAAACATCTACTTCGAGCCTTTGACTAAAGTCAGAATTAATTACCTCATGAAAATTCTATGAGAACGCTGAAATCGAAATTATAGGTTACTTATCTGCAAAATATACTCTTTAAGCTTCAGAATTTTATTCTAAATTGCTTTCACGTTTCCAATTTAGTGAAAATCGATGTTTCTCTAATCGGAATTAAGCTATATTCATTGGAAGATTTCGTGTTTTTTAAAAGCTGTACAATAAATTAAACTTTTTTCTATTAGAATAATCAATTGAAATGCAGCTTCTACAGTTTTTAAAATGGTCAGTAAAAAAAATAACAAAGTCACTCAAGCATTTACAAATTAATGATCGTAGGTATCTAGTGATTGGTTAAACAAGCACTAATCCAAAAAAGGCTTGTAAACGCTTGACTGATGGTTCCATGCATGGCGTGGAGCAGTCATCAGCAAGCCATGTGCAGCCAGCCACCAGACCATCTCATCCAACGCGAAGAAAGACTCAATATTCATCCTCAGCTGGTCCGCTCTGAGACAAGAAAACAAAGAATATCCCAAATATGATGATGCCTTCCACCGTCTGTTACGGGGGAACATATCCTTTCATTCCAACGTAACTGCCCATTGCTCTGCATAAATCAGATATCTGGGTAGAAAATCTGCATGCCTGAGTGCATTAATTAGTTGGACAGTAATACTGGCCGACGGTTTAAAGTGCGTCTGTGGTTTAGGAAAAGGCCCATGTACATCGAAAACCAAGAAAAGGAATATTGTAATTATCAAAAAAAAGAAGAAAAGGAATATTGCATGAAACATATTTAAGATGGATGCTGAACAATTATTTACATAGTTGCATTAAATAATTGAATGAAATATAAAATATCTGCTTATAAACAGATTACAGATCCTGAACAGATCAACGTTTTGAAGTTTCAACATGGGCAATGTTCAACGGATATATGGAACGAGGCCATTGGAAATTTAAAATGGTGTTCCTTTACATTATTCTTTGATTGAATACAATATTAACTCTATTATATATATATATATATATATGTCGCAATTAAACTCAACAATTCACATGGAAAGAGAAAACAAACTCCCACCGTCTATTCGGAAAACAACAAAACTCTTGAACCCGCGTCCGGGACAACGCCCGGTTGGCTTCAATTACATTATCATTAGGTATGAATATACAGCCATGAAAAACAGGCCAGAGAAGAGAGAGCTGACATAGCTAAGTTACGGCTGCCGTCAGGTCCCAAGGTTCCAGTGGCAGCTGTATATGTACAAACTAACAGAAGGCGTGGACATTACTGCATGTAGCATTTACAGGAAGCAGATGGGCTTCCATGTTGCATTTACAAGGCATACAAATTAATAAGAATTTGCACAATATTGTAGACTAGACCATAAAATCATATTTTTCGGTGACTTTGAATTCATACGTCGTGTGAACCACATCCGTTTTCTTTTTTCTTTATTTTCCTTCTCCGGAAAAAAAAAAAGCCTATCGTACCACATCACGTTTGATTTTAAACGTTTGGACACAGAATGCCAATTTTAAATATTTTTTTGATGAACAATTTTAAATATTATTATACTTTGTCTTTGCGCCTTGGAAGTGTATTATAAAGGTGCGTTAAAATGTAGTAAAAAATCACATCAATAAAAATAGGTTTTTAATCGCCTAAAAAAAAGGCTTTTAGGAAAACAAGAATTTTTTTTTTTATATAGGAAAACAAGAAAAACAATTAATTGAAGATATAAGTAATAAGAACAATTAGATTGTAAAAATTTATTGTTTTAGGATAAGCATCCATGGAGTTTACTACATAGGATCAGGACCCAACGAAGAAATACTATGGCGTGTAGAGAATTGAATAAGGATACAATTTCACGTACACAGTAGACCAAAGAAAGATAAATTTTATTCTCGAAAAGCTCCGTATATATAGGATGTAATCTTGTTTGACTATAAAAAGATGAAACTAATTATATATTTCAACTGAATAAAATTTTTATCATTTTAGTTTAGTCTTCATGTGTTCAATTTTTGTAGACACTTGGGTGAAACATGTGCATACGTGCAAGTCCTCTATAGCTAATTAGTTGTCTTATCATTCATGAAGCAGCACACGCTCCCTTTGTGTGGGTGCCCCACAGATGAGGTACGCAAGGACTACGATCAAGAGTAGTGAAGAGAACAGCTGTAATGAAATATCCAAAATCTTCTGCTCTGTTTTAGATTTCTTTATTGTATTTCTGTTTTAATGGGACCAAAATGTTGTCGCATGCTCATAAAACATAGGGTATAAAATGCCTTATGGTGATGAAACGGTTGTTAAATAAAATCCAAGCAACCCACCCCTCATAAACCCCACCTCACACCCAACTGTCGGTCCATGGTTTTAATTCATCCTTCGCAGCTCCCGGATTAGAACATGTGCACCCAAATCGATCTCGGGCCCGCCTTGCGATTATATAGCCGCTAGCTACCTACCTACCTCTTGCTCTACGATCATGAACACACCTCACCATTTGAACAATACTTCCTAGAAACCTCCTCTGCTCCAATCTTCGAAGATCTCAGCCAGTCCATACATATAGCCAGCCATGATCCACCCAAAGAAGCTTGTGAAGCTTGCGAGGAAGTCATTCTCCAATAATTCTGCTGCCGGGTGCAGCAAATCGGTGGCTGACAAGGGCCATTTCGTCGTGTATACTGTGGATGGGCGACGTTTCATGGTCCCTTTGGAATATCTACACAGCTTCATCTTTCAACAGCTGCTGAAAATGTCTGAAGATGTGTTTGGTTTGCCCAGCGATGGGCCGATCACGTTGCCGTGCGATGGTGTCTTCATGGAGCATGTTGTCTCTTCAGTTCAGAGGCGTGTATCTGAAGAGGAGGAGAAGGATTTGCTGAGCTACATAGCTGCAAGCCAATGTGCCGCCTGTTCCTGTCTTTCTCTACAGCAGCCTGATCAACAAAGGCTTCTCCAGAGCTTTTGAAAATATGGGAATTACCACCTTTAGACCTTGCGTGTTTCGTTTCGTTTCGTTTCGTTTCGTTTTTTTCCCCTAAACTGTAAATGCGCAATTTTGAGCCCTGTCCGTCTCCACATATGATTTTTGTTTCAATTGGAGGATGAACAACGTCGGCTTAATTATCTTAATTAATAAGATTCGTATCTCAATGAGAGACTAAGCTCTCATCTTTTGCTTGATAATTGGTGTTTGCGATTCACGTAACGCTCCCAACCCCGACCTCATTATACATTTTGTGCTCGCATTACAAGAATATCAAATTTCTATTGTTGCAAAAGACACTAATAAGTCACAGAGCAAAAGATAACGTTCCAGTGATAATGCAAAAAATGCTATTACTTAAGCAAAAAGTTATTGTTAAAATTTTATTGTGACTATTTTAGCACAATTCAGTTAGCTGACATCAAATTTGCAAATTTATCGATACACAGCAACTGATCTTCTTAATCGATCAAGGTCCATTTTCTCCGAGTATCAACAAAGCGAATAGGCATGAATTGAGAACTTATACGCTTTTGCGCGTAGTCAGCTTTTTAGCAAGAGTTAGCCTAACAAGCAAGATCTCACAAATGCCTAACATATCACACATGTAAGTAAGAGGTCTAACCTATTTATTCCCATTAGGAGGGTAGTTTTGGTGATTATTTGAACATTTTTAGCGTCTTACGTCAACATGGCGACTGTTTGCCTTGTATATAGTTCGAGTTAGGTATATATGAGAACATCAAGTTTTACGAATATTGCTGAAAGTTATAATTTTACTGCTAAGTATGTAAATTTAGCAATGGTACACGTTCTTTTCCAATTCGTTGCATAAAAAATATGGAATGAAAAAATATAATTCGGCGCTAAACGTGAATTTTTAATAATGAAAATCGTCATTAAAAGTATAAATTATTAACAATAAAATTAACTTCGTTGCTAATGCTCAAAGTTATTATAGTCATGATATGTCGATTGTTACTTTGGTGGCGTAGACAGTGTTTGAGTATCCTTTTGTCAAATCATAAGTAATATTGGAGAAGAAAAGGGCCAAAAAGAAAACTCACTACTCCAGTGGGAGGATGAGGTTGTCTAATTGACAGACAAGCAAAAGCCACCCATGTGTGCTAATTCTAGTCCGTCTAATAGGTAGGCCTGCTAATAATCATGCCCTATCTGAAATGCTATTCCCCTAGACATGTCACAGAAATAAGGAACCAGGTCACCTGATGTTGGTGCCACTGGATTTGGTCATGGTCGTGCGAAACAATAGGGCACCCCAAGCACCAAAACTATTCACAATCTTGCACCAGTAAAATGTTCAGATGGCCCTGTATCAGACATCAGCTATTGCAAGGTAATTCCTTAATACACTTAAAATTGGAGACATTGTTGGAACCCCATGTGTCCTACCCACCATCCAAAGTCAGAACAATGGTCTTGCCATACGTGCAACTAGACAGGCCACCCAAATTGCTGCACATCGATCGAGACCATACAAGCTGGAGTGACTGAAAATGATATCTGACTCTCCAACTGAAGATCAAGTATTGAATTCTTTTTTTTTTCTCTCTCTCTCTCTCTCTCTCTCTCTCTTTAAATAAAATTCTACAGTTATTTCTAATCTCTCATTAGCCGCCTTAATTAAAGACTCCGAAATGCATACTTCGTTGGGGAACTTGTCGAATATCCTCGGCATCCAGACACGCAATTTCTCTTTATTTTCTTTCTTGACCAAGTCCGAACGTGCTCTGTTGGTGCAAGACAATCACTAAGGCACGAAAACGGGGCCAATTATCTTTCTTTGGAAAATCTGTCGTCGTTGCCTCAACTCTGCGGCTAGAGAGGTCCATTTGTCTTCTGCTATTGTGTGGTTGCCATTGATGGTGAGGAGTTCATGGCAGAGAGTAGGTGCGGGCGGTGGCAATAAAGTCCGCACTGCATGTGATACAGCTTTATCATTGTTGGGGGTGCAAGTGAACCAAGCCACGTGATGGGCAGGCCGGAGCGCTGTTTTGAGGAGTCCTCAGGATTGTCCTAACTTGGTTTGGAAAGGCCATTTCACACCATGCCCTGATGAGGGTAGTCAAATTATTGTGTCAGAGCCTACTTTTTAGGTTGTAACACTTGGAGGTGAGAGTCTTTAATTGCCGCTTAGTACTCCCCAATAAAATCCAAGACACACCCATGGCCACCTGCCAAAAACATACATTTCAGTCAAACAAACACATGGATTTGCACCCTCCATTGCCCAACATAGAGAAAGCTAGATGCCTTGCATTTCCTCTTATATATAGGCAACACCCTTTTATCCTTTACGCACAGCTAGCACAACCATATTCATATTCCTCGCATTATAGTCTGAATATTAATCCTCTTGTTGCTTGTAATTTTCTTGTTTAGCCCTGAACCATGATCAACCCCAAAATGCTTGTTGAATTAGCAAGAAAGTGGCAGAAGGCAGCGGCAAGTAGACGAATATCAGCATCCAAAATTCTAGCACGTACGAAATCAAACGTTGGCGGCCGAAAATCGATTGCTGATAAGGGCCATTTTGTAGTGTATACCACAGATGGAGGGAGATTTGTGGTTCCCTTGGCTTATCTCAGCAGCCCCGTCATCAAGGAATTACTTAGAATGTCTGAAGAAGAGTTTGGATTGCCTCGTGGAGGGCCCATCACGTTGCCGTGCGATTCGGCTTTCATGGAACACGTTGTTTCTCTGGTGAAAGCTTGTGCAATATCCGAAGATGAGGAAAGAAGCTTGCTTCTCTCAATGGCTGCTGGTCGATGCTCAATGTCTTCGCTTGCATATGTACGGAGCAGCCAACAGATGCCGATTCAATGCTTCTGAAAAGGCCCACATTCATGTGTTCAACTGTTCATAGCCATTTTTCTCTTCGATATTTTTTTTGTATACTTTAGCTGACTCTCCTAGGTAGAAAATAACCTATGATGATGATATTTTTTGCATACTTTTCTGTAATCTGTATACAGAATTATATATATATATATATAATTTGTGGAAGGGTTGTCGTTTTTCAATTATCATCCCGAATTTAATGTTTTTATCTAGAGAAATAGACCTTCTCCTCAGGGATTTAATTTATTGATCAATACATTAATGACTAATCCTGTCATGAGATATGTACAAATTAAGGGAAAAAAGAGTGCAAGAGTTGGCAGAATATGAGGATTTCTTATCAGGGTGTTATTGATCATAATCAACATCCAACCTGTTTATAAATGGGTTTGGATTATAATTTTTGAATAAATGATTTATCATTTGTTCCATTTAACTTATTTAACCCTTCCAACTCATTTAATCCATTAAAGTTATATGTATATATATAAATTGTTTAGTTATTTTTCCCGCCAAGTCATCCTCATGCTATCAAATTTTTATTTTTCAACTACTCGCCTAAATTAGTATTCTCATTATTACCTTATTTTTATTTCCTCTACACTAAAAAAATTATCGCATATCTTTCTACGAAATCATCATCTGCCAAAGTTTAAGCCTTCGGGACTTTTAATGTATAACTTGTTAACAACTCACTAACCTTTTATTAAATGGGTTGTAAATGGATAATGATTAAGGTTTTTAAAATGGGTTAATAAACAAATTAAAGTTATGACATTTTAAATGTGTTAGGATTAAAATTAAGCTCTAACCTATTCAACCCCATTTGTTAACACCCCTATTTCTTATTAATTGACTCAAGTGCTAAAATTATATGAGGCATGATTATATATGATATATTATATAAATTCTTAAATTATAATATTTATTTTTTATTTTTCTTTACAAACTTATTTTTGCTAAGTGTATTTCATCTATATATTGAGTTTTGCCATTTTACAATTTTTGTATATTTATTTTTTAATTTTTGAAAATCATTAATTTTAGGAGCACATAGGTTATTTTTCACCCCTTAAAAAGTTCAATTTTTTTTTTTAAAAAAATTATATAAAAAGTATTGTAAAATGACAAAACTTGATATATATATATATAGATTAAATGCACTTAGCAAAACAAGTTTATGAAGAAAAATCAAAAACAAAATAAAAACAAAATAAAAATGAATATTATAACTTAAGCATATATGCAATATATTATATATAATCATGCCTCAAATTATATGTACGGGCCAAATTGCCATTGCCGATCAATGATTAATATCCTCCATGCAGTCAGTTTAATTTATTGTTTTAGAGTATCTTTTAATGTTGCGATCATTCTAAAATTTGTTATCATGCCCAGTACAACTTGTGTTTGAAACTGCAGAAGGTAGAGGCAAATCACTCCATCCAGGACCAGTCCATCCATTTTGAAGTGCCCTTTGGAGTCGGAGAGAATGCTGGTCCAGTGCGCAAGTATCCGAAGCTGAACCCGAAATATGTTGCAAGTGTAGTGCCCTTGTATTTCTTCTAATCCGATGGCTTTATCTGCACCTATAACGATCTCATGACCTCTAGAAAAAATAGATCAATATTTGAATTCCCCCGTTCCCGTACCTAATAAAAAATATTTTTGTTGTAAAGGTCCCTTTCGATGTAACATGAAGAGCTTCTAATAAAAAATATTTTTGTTGTAAACCTTTTAAGATTTTTATACGTACATAACATCCTAATTTTACAATATGTTTTTCGCAATGCTTAACATTTTTTGTTACAAAGGATACTCATTAGCAACATAATATAATGGATGTTCAATAGTGACTTGTCCTTAACAGTAGTACTTTCAATAACAACTTCAATAAACTTTTCTAAAGCTTTTAGTGAAAAAATTTTCTGCATCCATTTTCTATTTGTGTTAATTGCTATTACCTTCCATAAAAAATTGCTATTTCCAATCATAGATGTTTTTGTTATTAATTGAATTTCAAATCACCTTTTTCCTTTGTTAACACATAAACCAACTTTTTTTTTTTTTTTTGAAGTAAAACATAAACCAACTTTTATAGGGGCGATCAAATACATGTAGACACAACTTGGTATGTTGAGTCTAGGCAGCCCACCCATTTATTATTATTATTATTATTATTGATTTCTGTATACTGGATATGTGGGCCTAGCATTAAACTGATTTCTTGCCAAATTTAAGACTTTTTGGACTTTTGCCGAAATTTTATTTTGAATTTTCAAAATCAAAATTTTCAAAATTTTGCAAAGGATAAGTTCAATGGTGGCCCGCATGTCCACATGAAGAAATTTTTTATTAAAAAATTAAAAACAGGAATTATTTGCACTAGTTGAAACTTTATCCAATTTTTCTATTACAAATCTTTTTAGCATCCTCTCTCTACTCAGACTATCTGGATTGGCGTGCATTTGGATTTCAAATTTAGAATGTTTTGAATTTTATTTTCGTTTCCAAAATAGGAAAATAATGTTGCTTTTCCTTGTATATTTGTCAAATATATAATCTCTAGCAATCCTATTTTTTCAAATTCAAAATCCATATTCTTTTAACTGAACATGCCAACTATCCTTAATCGGTGCCGGATATATCGGTTGCAGATGACGGGAGAGCCACGTGACGTAGTTACTACTGGTCCAGTGCATGCAGAAATAAGATGGAACAAACCATGGTAATTAGCAGGAGAGCAGCACTTGGACACCACCTCCCAAACAACCCACACCACACGTGATGCATGAGTCCTTGTTACCGGCCGTGCGCAACACAACCACGTGTTTTGTGGATCTGTGGTCCGATTTCATTAATTTTCAAATCGGTTGAGAAGTTGCCTTCCATGCATGTATTTCGTTTGCAACATGTGAAGAAATGCGCAGCTCATATCCAAAACAAGATTACTGTGGGATTGAACAAGCCACATAATGTGTAATATTCACTTGATCATAAACAGCTCGAGGCGCTGTGGCTGATCGGATTTGTGTATTGATGATGCCATATTTAGAGCAGAGAAGCTGCTTTAATGCGGATGATGACGGTCGGCCGGTTGAAATTATTGCAGTCTGGCATTAAAAGAGTGAATTGAGCATGAATTGGATTGTTTTTTCCATTTTAAACCATCTGATTTTGCCTATTTGCATTTTAAATTCTAAAGTTTTGCCATTTTCATTTTAAACCCTAAAACTTTCGTTGCTTTGTATTTTAAACTCTTACTCGTAACGGCATTTAAAATTACTGTTAATTCATGCAAAATGACGTAAATATTCTCTAATATTTAAAAAAAAAACTTTTTTACATGAATTAATGATAGTTTTTAATGTCATTATGGGTCAAGGTTTAAATGCAAATGAACCACAGTTTTTAAGGGGTGTGTTTGTTGAGGCAAAAAAAAGTCAACAAAATTTTTCAATCTAAAACTTTTCACTCTTTATAAGTACTTTGTTTTAATTATTTTTTCACATTTTCTTATACAAACTACTCAACTTTTCAATTATTTCTACACAACTACTCATATAACTAACATATCTATTTTAACTTTATTCTCTTTCTCATCATTAGTCCTATTATATCATATCATTTTCTATTAATTTGATAACTTCTACTTAAAAAACTTTTCATCAAAAGTTTTACCCCTAAGCAAACATAATCAAGGTTTTAAATATAAAAAATGCAAAATACCTGCGTGAATTTGTAACAAGAAATAGAGATATTAAAAAAAAAAATCAATTGATCGTCAGTAGAGATTGTTCACATGCATTTTCTTTAATTTGTCCTGTATATGCGAATGTCACACATTAATTGCTATTGTGTACGATAAGGAAAGCAAACATGCCTATATGTGCCCACCATGCAAAAAATGATTACTCATGATCTCTTGGTTTTTGCATCCTTTGCTCCCTAACATGAGTTACATGATAAAGCTACGTACCGCTTGAATGGATTATCCAACCTTGCATGTACCGGCAAACGTAGCTGGTTATGTTCGGTCACAAGAAGGTATACAAGGACAAAGAAAGGATGTATAGATGAAAATTATTAAAGTGTTGGGGACTGCACGGTGCAACTTCTCCAATAGGCTCCATTTGGTTATAACATCACAATCTATCCTACCTATTAAATTTAAAATTATTTAATTTATATTGTATTAATTTCATCAAAATAGGATATGTGTATTAATCCTTTCTTAAAATGGTATAAAATCGATGCATGGAAATAATTTGACTTAAATAGTAATTTAAAGTTATATTTTTAATATTTAAAATCTACAACATAATTCTTATATCGATAAATGACTATATAAAATATTAACATATTTACATGCATGTGGGCCGCTATAAATGTACAATGCATTCCCACTGCACTATAACATATTCTTATAGAGATGTATATTTTGCTTCTATGAAATTAAACTTACATGTGACTTTATCCATTCGTACTACCTTAATAACTGATGAAGAATGTACTATGTTCGTTGCAGCAAATGATTACATATATGAAAATGAAGATCACACGGAAGGATACGTAAACGATTACAAATGAAAATGACAAAGAAGAGCAGTAGCTTCTAAAAAATTCTCATATGAAATCATGAGTTTGCAGCCCCTTGCAATTTTGGCTCCATTTGCCACATTTTGGACCAAATTTTATATTACATGAAGCCAAATATAACTATTATATTTAATATTATGTAACAAAATAATTTTGTTATCAATAATATCACAACAAAATTTCAAAATATAATAGTCTTTTAGTCTAATCAAGCAAATTCATGCACATACAATCAATTACATATAAATGTAGTACAAATCAAACTGGTTGCATCCAAGACCATTTATGTAAGACCTAAACTTAGAAAAGCGATCATAGGCCTACGGGCTCATAGGTCCAACAGTATGCTATTTCTACTTTGGCTAAGTAATTAAGCCGTACAATTTTAAAACACGTCACACTATGTTTAAAATTAGATCCAGTTATATAACATGAAGAATTCTGGATCTTGGTTCAATGCACCCAGGTATACTTTATCTTTTTTAAAATTTTTTTTTACATAATTGTTAAATTACTAAAAATGTCAATGGTTTTTAAGAATCTAAAAAAAATCTAAAAGTCTCCAAAAATGATAAAATTGATACACATGTTAAAAACACTTAGATTAACAATGTCATAAAAAATTTTCAAAAAAAATAAAAAAATAGGTGTAATACACTCCAGTGCATTGAACCGAGTTTCAAGAATTCTCTCCTCTTTTCAACGTGGAATTCAATTCTAAGCTATTACGGGCCTACCGACTTTCATCTAACTCGTTCTTGAACTATAACTCAATTCTAGACTTCTGTTCACTCATATCAACTCCGAGTTGTTGCCTCATATCTACGGAGGAGCTTGCTCTAATACCATTTGTAACGCATTGACCCAGAGAAATAATACTAGGCTTGTGAGCTTATGGGTCTAACAGTATGATGTTATCCACTTTAGCCTAGTAGCTTAGCTACAGGATTTTAAAATGTGTCACAACATGTTTAATATTAGACTTACTTATAAACTCCTAGAAACTCTATTTCATTTTCGATGTGAAATTTAGTTCTATACTGTTACATATTGTTATATACCGCATTCAACAAAATATTTCATCGGCAACAATTTTGCCAATGTAGTATTTGATACATTGTTAATACCATCACTAGCATGGTTGACAAAGAGTCCCATCTCCGGTGTAGGAGGTTCGGGCTTCGACTCTTGGTTGAGGAGTTTGTTTTGCTCAAGCAAGAAGCAACGTTTCTGTCGCTATTTTATTAGCTCCATTGTTAGGTTTACAGTCTTGGAATAAAAGATTGGAAATTATATACTTGAATTCAATAGTAAATACAAGAGAAAATGATATACACAATGATTTTGTTGAATACAGAGAATTTCAATTTGGCTGCAAAAAAATGGTTGTGTATAAAAAGCATTTCTTGTAATGATAATATGCAATTGACAAGTGACTAAGGACATTGTGCATGGCCAATATATCAAATATACAGCCCATGTGATTGGCCCAAGGTGCCCAGATTGCTGATTGATGTCTAGGTGAAAATAATCATATCATGCGTGTGGTCGTAATGGACGAGGACATTACAAAATAAAGCTACCCAAGAGGATAATATTGTGGTGACATATTCTCTTTTAACGACAGAAATATCTGTCGCTAACAGCTAACTTCCCTCGCAGTAAGACGCTCGCCCGCAGCAAACTCCATAAAATTTGCCTACAATGATCCAGCAGCCCCATGCAGATGCAACTGTTGGTGAACATGCATGGCATCTTATCTCTATAACTATATATAGCCCCTCGATTTTGAAAAAGAAACGAGATTGGCTATATATTGAGACTATATGAAATGGTTGGATTTTTAATTAAGAGCACAAATTTTTCATCCAATTCACACAAGACTCATTCCGATACCGTCTTTTTTAAAAGAATAATAGGTCTGGAAATGGTTGCAGCCAACGAATTGAATAAATGGGCTGACTTGAGTCACACATCAACATGCATGTCACAGGGTCACGTCGTTCAATTCCTCGTGAAAAGATGAGAGACATACATGTTTGGATATGCGTATTGACTTAGTTTTTTGTAATAAAATACATTACCAATTAATGTTTTGGATAGGAAGGAGAAGAAAATTTTTAAAAATATCAACTAGTAGCCACCGCCAATACATCACGTGGGAGTGTGCTGATTGATACTTGATAGCTTGGATGTGAACTGCACGAGAGCCCATGTCGTAATATTTTAATGCATTTTGATATATTAAATTTTAATGCATCAAGGTGCAAAATCTCATTTTTCAATATATTTTTTTTTGATTTTTTTTAAAAACTGTTACTTTATGTATATTTAATTTATAAACTAAAAATTAACTATTTTTTGATATGTTTATATATATATATATTTTTTAAAAAATTTATACATCTTCAAAAAAGTAAAAATTAACATGTAAATTAAATACACCTAAATTAATAATTTTATAAAAAGATTTTCAAAATAATATTTATCTCTTGTTGCATTGAAATTTCAATTTGTTCATATGTAATATAGCATGGATATATGCTAGGCGCATTCGGGAATGAATATGTATACATAGCAGAGCTAGCTGGAATTTTATTATTCTTTTTATTTTAGTTTTAAGGCCTTTTGCTGTTTGCCTCACCTTGTGTAAGGAAATTTTGATTTGAACAGGGAGGTATTTGTAAAAATCGAACGTTAACTTGGATGCGCCTGAAATTCTTCCAGACCCGGAGGCGTGTTTGATAATTCCCTCATTTAAAACAAAAACTTTTAGCGAATGCATGCATTTCATGCGCACCTGTGAAACTCTGTAGGTGAAAATCTGGAAATTAGTGTAAATTCAATGAAAATTTTAAAAAATAATTCATTTTACCATGACTGCGCTTTCTCAAATGACAATATAACCCCTCTTTCAAATAGCCCCCACTTGCCGAAGAAAAGGATCCGCCATTGCGGGCATCCCATACCACAACCGCAGAAAAAACCAGAACATGGTTTTGCACCCACGTAAGTGAGAGTGATACTCGTGACAAAGCTACCTTTTCACGTGTATATGTGCATGCAGCTCACATGGGGATTATATATATAATATATATGTCCATGTATCTCTTCATATACCCCAACTCAACCACAAAATCTTCTCCTTAATTGTGTTGAATTCTATCTGCTAATCAAGCCATGATCCAGCCAAGGAAGCTTGTCAGGATGGCGAGGAAATTATCATTTTCGAGGGACGACGGCAGCAGTAGTAGCATAGCTGAGAAAGGCCATTTCGTGGTGTACACGATGGATGGAAGACGCTTCATGATTCCCTTGGGTTTTCTGAACAGCATCGTCTTAAAAGAGCTGCTCAGAATGTCAGAAGACCTGTTTGGGTTCCCGTCCAGCTACCGCCGGCATATCACATTGCCGTGCGACGCTGTTTTCATGGAGTACGTTGTTTCATTGGTAGAGGGACGCGTGCCAGAAATTGTTGAGAAAGCCTTGGTCGTATCCATGGCTAACGCCCTTGAAGGCTGCTCATCATATTCCTAGCTAGCTTCATGGCCAGTGGCAATTGGATCAGCGAACAAACAGTTCACGCTTACTGATGATGACCGATGCACATATAGACGAGGAATAGTCCAGTGCAATTGGTTGTAAGTTATCATCACTTTATTTTTTATTTTTTATTTTTTATTTTTCAGTATGCACTTCATGCATTTTGTTTAAAATTATTTACTTAACCTATATACAAAAAAATCTAGTGAATAAAAACTTCTATAATTAATAATATTAGAAAATATACTTATAAATAATCTCATGCATTTACGCTTATTATGAATTTTTTTTTATCTTGTGTAAATACAACTAGAGTCAAATATGATGGATTACTTAAATTTAAAACAAAACACTAAAAAATAAAAAACACAACTGATTGCATCAATTTGCATTAGAGAAATTCCCATATACATACTACATACGGAGTCTTCAACTCAATGTGTGTTTAGGAAGTTATAAAATTTTAGGATAAAAAATTATTTTTGTAAAAAATTTTAAATTAGTAGAAAGTAATGTAATATAATAAGAGTAATAATGATGAGTAAAGAAAATAAAGTTAAAATAGATGCATTAAGTATATAGGAAGTTATATAAAAATAATTGAAAAGTAAGATAATTATATAATAAAATATAAAAAATAATTAAAAAATAGTATATCTATAAAAATTAAAAAGTTTTATGAGATACAAACATGGCCTTACTTCAAAAGTAAAAATCCTTGATTTGAGATTCATTAAGGTGACTTGTGAAATCTAGATAATAAAACAGTAATTAAAAAAATATTGCAGTTACGGAAATTGAAAAGTTTTATGAAATACAAACATGCACTTACTTCAAAAGTGAAAATGCTTGATTTGAGCTTCATTAAGGTGACTTGCGAAATCTAGATTGCCCATATTTAGTATGTCATATTTAGTTAGGAAATTTTAAAAATTCAGCATATATTAATAATAATATGGTATGATATTAATATCAGTTAACGGTCTATATAAATACAGGAAAACGTTTACCTCAAATTTGACATGTGTATGTATATTTTTAAATGATTTTCATTTACCACGATGTATAATTGCGGAGTGTGGTAATTCTACAGTCTGGCCAAACAGCCTTAGCCCGTTCCCTTCTATCTTACTCAGCATTTTCGTGGCACTCGGTTGCACCACGCTGTAGTGCTCACAAGGGGCATTGGTAGGGTGCTTTACGTTGCAGCTATGAGCTCTTACCCAGTTCACAAAATGGTACAATCAACACGCCCTGACATACGTTAGTCTCTAGCTAGGCGAATATCACAGTTTTGGCGTTCCCCAATTTTTGTCACCGTGTATACACAAGCATAAAATATC
The DNA here is from genome assembly GCA_035584095.1 of Annona squamosa. Lineage (NCBI taxonomy): Eukaryota > Viridiplantae > Streptophyta > Magnoliopsida > Magnoliales > Annonaceae > Annona > Annona squamosa. Next base: position 56,918,344 of record JAXCLR010000063.1, on the reverse strand, counting down.
GTCTTGCCAAGTGCCAACGACACTGGAATGCGATGTCGTCATCAATCAATTATTACTTCGGACAAAGAGATCAGAGAGTAGGATGAAAGAACCGGACAGAAACAGTTATTCTTTTGGCCTTATAGCTTACATGTTTGTTTTAAAAGTAAATATAGTTATAATATTGTTAGAGATACGAGCTTTTTACTAGCCCGATATAAAAGATGCAAGCTACCAGTGTGTTAAGAGAAGGATAGATCATGACGGATTTCTTAAAGGCGTGGAGGAAGAGGGTGCGGAAAATGAAAACCTTCCATCATGGAGCAGCAGCGCCATGCGGTTAAAATGCACATGGGCTGCTAAACACGGAGTACGGCCTCAAATGTCTCATCCATACGGACTTCATTGTATTCTTGTCTCAAGTTTCAAGATTTTTCCCCCCCCTTTTTATTCACCAACAGACAGTATCGTGGGCCTGCATCAGCGTGATCCAGGTCCAAATCATGTCATATTCATCAGTCTGCATGCAAAGTGCTAATGTCGCTTCCCTTGCATTCCCACCGTAATTCAGTATGCTCAGGGTCCGTTTGATAAAGGGCACAGAGGGGTAAGTGGGGAACGGATGTGGTAATGATACGGGTAAGGTAACAAAATGATTGGAATATAGTAATTGTGTGGGGGAATCAGGCATGCACGCCAGCCTAGCTTCGTAGCTCTGCACTTCAGTCCATTGATCCTCCGGACTGTGGTGGGTGCGCCTGGTGCGAAGGGCAAAGGCCTAATAGTCCGCCCATGCGCGTTCCAAATAATTCTTCGACCAAAGTATATTATTCTCTTCAAGGCCGAGGTGATCTCCAGCTTCGGGAACAACACAGCAGAGGGCGAAATCCATCTAATTCAATCCATTCTCAATACAGAGCAAGACGTGGAATACTCCTACGGGCTGGACTTAGGAGCTGGTGGCTGTTGCCAGCCTCACACACAAGTGGACCTACGCACTCCCCAACGTCTATGCTGTCTATTGTCTATTGCAATCCAGATTCCAGAACCTTCCCTGATCCTTGCGCTTGCATCCGACTTTCCGAGCACGCTTCGACTGCACCAGCCGGGCCGAGGTCGAAGCCTCCATGGCGGTGGGTGCATTTTAACTCCGCCGCAATGCCGCATTTTAAACCCTGAGCAATAATGGTATTAATACATGTGAAATGTCATAAATGCCATCGGCCAACTAGGGAACGTACACTACCTTGACTTGTCGCGGAACCGCATCATCAACGACATTCCGGCATCTTTCGGCCAGTTGTCCAACTTGTGTCTTCTCTAACACCATTAAAATAGCATCTCCGGTGCGATTCGTGAGTCATTCAGCAATCTCTGCCAGCTCGAGCTGTGCTCCTTGTACTCTAACCATCTCAACGGTAGTCTGCCGCCTTCCATTGGCGACCTTCTGATGCTAGATCGCCTATATTTGTAGGACAACCAGCTCGTAACTGTCGTTCTCTCTCGGCAATCTTTCAAAGATCGAAATGTTAATCCTCTCCAACAAGCGCTTCATGGGCTGGATTCCAGTGAGCCTGGGCAAGTCACTAAACCTTATGGTTCTACTTCTATCCGAAAACCGTATGTTTGGCCCGATTCCTCTGGAGCTAAAATGGCTGTCTCAGATCCAAATGTTAGATCTCTCCTATAATCCTCTCCTCCGCCTAATCCAGCCGCCATCATGGCTCGCCCAGCTCAATCTCTCCGAGCTCTATTTGGTGGGGACAAGAATCAAAGGCTCCCTCCCATCATGGCTGTTGTCATGGCTTGACAGTAGTCATTGCTACTGTAACCCTGGCCCAACTATCGCATTATCAGCTTTGGGCCTTAGCCCGCACAATTTTATCCTTTTGGGTGCACTGAATGTACTTAGAAGACACCTCAACAAAGTTCCCAGCGGCTTTCACTTATAGCCCCAGCTCTCTCCTTTATACTAATCGATTTGGGATGTTACGACTACTTTGATTGAAGAGGCGTTTGAAAAAACTAAGATTGGAATGGCGATGGAATAGCATGAAAGCTTTCTCGAGAAAACTCCTTCGCATGCAACATCTTGCACGCCAACGATGAGCTGCAGAGCTTCCAATCTTGCTTTGCTTGGTTGTTCGTTGATCAATTTGACTGTTGGCGAGCTGTCGTGTCGTGGACCTTCTTCCTCTTCTTCACCTTCATCATCCATTATCTCTTCCACTTCATCCTTGCCTGTCATGATTGTGGTGCCATGCACCATCAACCCTACGACGATGTCGTGCAGTTATCCCTCGACATCGTCGCCGCCTTCTAAAGGTGTAACGCCCCGACCTATGACGTATTTATACATGAGTTTGTCATAGGATTTCATGCCCAGAATCTTTTGAAAAGTGGTGAAGTCTATACTTTAACTTACATTTATGCACTAAGCTAAAATAAAGTGTTCT
>JAXCLR010000063.1:56893951-56905895 GCA_035584095.1 Annona squamosa | reverse complement strand
CTAATACATATTTTAACATTAAAATTTAGTCATAATTTTTATATCTTCAAGAATGTTGCAAAATGACCCATTTTATAACAAAATTAAAGATTTTATCAAAAATATGATTTTCATAAAATTACACTTAAAATATACATTTAATTAATGTTTTAATACTTAACGGCGTGAATTTAATATAAAATTACTAATTAACTAATTTAACAATTCCACCGTGGACTTAAATTCGTGTCCATCAATGCGCGTTGAAGGAAACATATATGTTTCTGTTTCTCTATGCATTCATGCGGGTATGTTTGATTGAAAATAAAATTTTTTAAATAAAATCTTTGTAATCTCCGTAATTATTATATTTTTAATTATTTTTTCACATTTTCTTATACAAATTAACTTAGTTTCCAATCTTTTTTACGCTACTACTCATATAAATAATTTATGTATTTTAACTTTATTCTCATTACACTCCATTATTACCTCTATCATATCATGTAATTTTTTATTAATTTAATAAATTTTACACCAATAACTTTTGATCAAAAAATTTTATCACTTCTTCAACACACTATAAATTTTTTTAATCATGTACTAAATAACAATAGAGTTCAAAAGTAATATATAATTAGATAAACCTTATCTTTTATTTAAACGAGTCCTTATCTTGTGCTACCAAGCCAACTATGTTACATTAATTTTTAAGAAATGTGCGAGCTTTACCTAAATATTTCTTCGTATGAAATTTGATAATTTTAGATTTTTTAATATTTTATTTTGATGTTTGAAATTTAAAGTGTATTTGGAAAATGATAAAACTTTAAAAAAAATTCAGGTATAAATTTTTTTAAAATAAGAGAAAATGATATGATATGGGTAATATTGATGAAAAATAAAAATAATAAAGTTAAAATAAATATGTTAGTTATATAAAATTAATTGAAAAATATGGCAGTTTGTATAAGAAAATAAGAAAAAATAATTAAAAAATAAAATAGTTGCACAAAGTGAAAATATTTAATTTGAAAAATCGTGGTTAAAATTTTTTATCGCGACACAAGATCAACTTAATAAAATGGCGTGGCGGCTTCGGTACATACGCCAGACGATACAGCTAGCTAGCTCTTTCTAAATGGCCAATACCTCTTATTTGCACTCAACATAGAGACATCCTCTACATTACAAAATGAAAACCATGATTAGCCCTAAGAAGCTTTTGGAGATGGCAAGGGGCAGAAGGTTACTGCCCAAATAACCAGAAAGAACTCATTTTCGACATCTCCTCAGATTCTAGTGGTTGTAGGAGCAGCACATCAGTGGCAGAGAACAGGTATTTTGTGGTGTATTCCATTGATGGGATCCGTTGTGTACTATCCTTGGCATCTCTTCTCAACCCCTTCTTCGCAGAACTACTAAAGATGTCTGAAGAAGAGTTCGGATTACCAAGCGACGTTGTATATATATTGCCTCAATGATAAAAAGAAACATGTCCAAAGATGTGGAGAAAGCGCTGCTGGCCTGTAAATTCACCGGCCACTACTGCTCCAGCTCTGGGTTGCAACATGGACCAGCCAAGCAAAATGCACTTCTCCAAGCCTACTAAACTTTGAAGCTCCATAAGTCCTGTAGAGAAAAAATTGTATCCTTGTGTCATCCCACAGAGTTTTGCCGTAAATACAAAATTCTCTTTATTTACATCATTTTTGCTTTTTATTGATGCCGACTTGTCTGAGTGATCTTAATTCTTCATGGATAAGCTTTGAATTCCTTTCCCTTGTTTGGTGATGATCAGACCTTAATGATGAGTTGATAAAACCCGAATATCAATGACTCTTCCATTAAAAAAATTTGAAGATATATGGACTGTTTGTCTTGGAGGCATGATATTTCATCATGGACTTAAAATTCAGCCCAGACTGATTGCAGCAGAGGTCTGGAGAAGGTTCTGTTGCCTTTAATCAAGAAAAGTACATTTTCGAATGTCCTAATTAACAATCAAATATAAGTGGCTGTACAATTTACTGACCAAAAAGGCATGTTCAAAACATACGACAAGGGTATGTCCTACAGCAAAACCTCTTTTTTTCTATTAATCATTTAAAATTTCCCTTTGCTGACTAAGAGTCAGAAATAGCATTAGTCGAGTGTTGGCACTTTGTTAGGCAATGCTGGGTACACCGGCCGAACAATGCAAGCAAAACCACATGCCGTGTGGGCCAAGATAAAGGTTCTGGTTTTGAGCATATGTCTAGTTGGTTGAGCTCTTGAAGAAGATAAAAGGCCAGATAGAATGAGCTGCATCCACACAAAGTGTGCTATGCAAGAACACTGACAAGGCATACAATGATAAGCTTACCTTCGCCAGTCTTGGTGGTTGTCAAAGACCAAACTGGACCTGGATGGCAAAAGTCGGCCCTACCTTAGCTTTGCCGTGGCCGAGGAAAATGAAGACATGCCTACATGAGAAATACCCAATTCATACGGAAATTCACATGGTCATGTATCCTGTGTTGTAACATGAGAAAGCCTTCATTCAATGCATTATTTCCTATTTCATTGCATATATAAATACGTAACCTTTGCCTTCTCTTTCCACTCAACACAGACGCAGCTAACCCTTTGCAATCTCAAATAGCCCATAGCTTTTCTTTCCACACAACCCAAACACAGCCTCCGCACAGAAGAAAAATGAAACGCATGATTAGCCCAAAGAAGACGCTTTTGAAGATTGCAAAGAAGGGGCAGAAGGTTGTTGCTCAAAGAAGCAGAAGAAGCTCATTTTCAACTTCTGATAGTGCCTCAGATTCTAATGGCTGCAGCACGTCAGTGGCAGAAAAGGGGCATTTTGTGGTGTATTCCATTGATGGAATCCGTTGCGTAGTACCCCTGGCATCCCTCAACAACCCCATCTTCACAGAATTGCTTAAAATGTCTGAAGAAGAGTTTGGTTTACCAAGCAAGGCCCCCATTACATTGCCATGCAGTGGAGTTTTTCTGGAGTATGTTGCCTTAACGATAAAAAGAAGCATGTCTAAAGATGCAGAGAAAGCGCTGCTGGCTTCCATATCCAACGGGTGCTGCTGCTTTAGCTCTGGGTTGCAACATGGACTTGCCAACCAGCAGATACTACTCAAAGCCTTCTAAAATTTGAATCTCCATGACCAGGCCCTCTGTAGACAAATTAATATTGTAGACCTGTGATCCAAATAATTTTGATCAATATACACTTCCTTTCATCCCTTTTCTTCTCTTGCCATTGATGCTAAATCCCAAAATATTCTAGGCTGACTAATTTGTTTCATATTATCTCAATCCCACTGATGAGTAATACATCCGTGTTGGTTCTTGCATAAAACATCTGGAGCTGTACGGACCGCTGATCCTATAGGCAAATGATCATTTTTAAAAAAAATTTCCCATATTGGTGTGAGATATCCGAGCCCTTGAAACAAACCCTTTTTATTTTAAAAATAAAAATATTACAAATCAAAAAATGGAAATGAAGCCAATGGTGCATCTTATGTATGTTTTCTTATGGAAAACACAGCATCTTAGGCATGTTTTTTGATGGCATGAATTGGATGAATGAGTTGGATAGGTCAATTGGATAGGATTTATTAACGTCTGCCAGTGACGAATATATCTGAAGCTGTTCTTCCCCTTTTTGTTTTCTTTTTCTTTGTTTGTCATTTTCGATATTGCCGCTTGTTGCCGGCTTTGAAGAACCTTTGCCAGATCTTCTTCTTCTTCTTCTTCTTCTTCTTTTTTTGTCATTTTCTGCACTGCTGCTTGTTGCCAGCGCTGAGGAACCATCACCGGATTTGTCTACCACATTTCAAACTCGATATTTTTTCACCAACAGAGTATTGGAAGTGTAAGAACCTTCATGGCTATAGGTATGTCCGTCATTTTCACTCTCCATTGACGATGTTTTTATTTACTGAGTATATTTGAAATTAATTAAAGGCAAAAGCTACGGGTATATTTGAAATTAACCATTAAAAAAAAATGTAAAAAAAAAAAAAAAAATTGAAGCCAATGATTCAGTTTTGAGTAGGCCCACTCCTAACGGACCCATATATAAAATGCCTAAGAGAAATTGCCATTTGAAAATGGTTCGGATTTTGTTAGTTGCACCCGGGATTTAGATGTATGGCGCCGCTTATACAGATAGCTTGATTAAATCGTAACTTACATTTGATGCGGTTGAAGCTACAGTGTTCAAATAACAAGCAAAAGACTGACCGTTGTTAGTAACCCAACAAAGCGTTATTTAAGACAAAACATTGAGTAATTTAAATGGAGTATTTAAATGTTAATTTTAACAATGATTATAACTAAGAGAAGGAAAAAAGGAAATATAGCAAAGACTAGTGCAGGTATAATATTAAAACTTCAAAATAAATATACTTTAGGCGATTAAAAATATTCAAAGCCTGCTGTTAATTAGTCATATTCATTCTCGAATGAAGATTGAAGACATGCATGGCAATCGAGAAGTTTCCCACTTTTTTCTTTGACGAAGATCAAACGGATATTTAGGGGAGTCGAACCAAGCACCGCACATCCAGCACCCGCTTTATCGGGCCTGTCGGTGACCAATCGAGCGCGGCTCGGTTGGTTAAAAAAAAAAAACACAAGTATAGACTCTCGGGCATAAGCATAGAGCATTGGATTAGGACTCTTTTATCATAAAATAACCCGCAAGGATTGTAAAGCAGAGGTGGGCGCCTCGGTTTCTGCAACTTCATGAGTTGATAAAGAGCTGGGGAACGACGCATGCAAAGCCCATGTGACGGGTAGTCCAATAAAAGTCTGTATTGATGTGGAGATTCAGGTGAGATGAAGTATTGTGCTTCTTGTGGGCGGTGTGGATCAAGAAGACGCTACGTCGTTAGACGTGGTTAGGTTGGATCATGTAGATCGAGGTTGATTGGGAGGAATTAAAGTTTGATTTGTTTTGAAGCAATAACTCATGAGCAAATCTTTTAATGATCTATAGTTATGCTAATGCTGAAGATGCATGGAGAGCATATAGAGATAAACTGAGTTTTCCTAAATTCGGCAATTGACGGTGGCTATGAGATCTGAGAATACATTCACATTAGATCATGGAAAGCCTAAGGAGTCCTGAGAATGCAATGGTTTAGGAAAACAGAATGCAGTTCATTTTTTTGTAGTTGATACATAATTGAGTGCAAGATTGATGCCCTAATGCACGCGAAATTCAAGCCAAGGTAGAGATTCATTAGATGTCTTGTATTACGCTAGAATTGGGATTACGTATCCTAGGTAGTTTAGTTATGTGCGACTGGTATTGTGTATTGGGATTGTGTAAGAGCCTAGAGAAATTCTATTTATAGGTAGATCAGTTAAGGATTCAATGGAACCTTGAAAGGTGTCTCGTTCGGATGTAAGAGATGGGGTTATTAGAGTGTTCTTGTTTAGGATATGTGTGAGGCATCTAGAGAATATGTACAAGGTATTTCATATGTATCTCTGTAACCTGTTTATTTTAGTGAGTTGGTATCTCTCCCATAGTTTTTCCTTTCTTGCTTTGAAGGGTTTCCCACATAAAAATCACATGGTCACGTATCCTCTGCTGTGACATGAGAAAACCTTTATTAAATGCACCATTCATACTTCATTGCATAGTGCATACACACACGCAAACACACAATGTGTGTTTCTTTCCATTCCATTCAACACAGATACAGCTAAGCCCTCTGTAATCTCAAATAGCCCATACCTTTTCTTTCACATTACACAGCCTCTTCACCGAAGAAAAAAGAAAAGCATTGTTAGCCCCAAGAAGAAGCTTTTGGAGATGGCAAAGAAGGGGGCAGAAGGTAATTGCCCAAAGAAGCAGAAGAAGGTCAAGAAGGTCATTTTCTACTTCTGATGTTGCCTCAGAGTCTAATGGCTGCAGCACATCGGTGGTAGAAAAGGGGAATTTTCTGGTGTATTCTATTGACTGAATTCGTTGCATATTGCCCTTGGCGAAGGCCCCGTTACATTGCAATGCAGTGGAGTTTTTTTGGAGTATGTTGCGTCAATGATAAAAAGCATGTCCAAAGATGTAGAGAGGCCGCTACTGGCTTCCATATCCACAGGCCACTGCCACTGCTCCACTTCTGCTTTGCGACATGGACTTACCAACCAGCATATACTTCCCCAAGCCTTCGAATATTTTGGAAGATAGACAAATTAAAATTATGACTTCTGTATCCACGGAGTTTTTTATCAGTATATACTTCTGTTTAATTACATCGCTTCTTCTTTTTCTTTTCTTTTATTTTTTATTTATTTATTTATTTTTCAATGTATGCGCTTAGAAGGAACATTAAATTGAAAGTGTGATTTGTAGGTATGATTTTTATTTTTATGCAACATAAAAAATGACAAATGGTTATGAACTGGTACACGTGATCGTGGGACAAGGTCCAGCAAACCATCTAAACATGTTGGCCTAAATCAGAAGAATGGTGGCTGCCGCTCGACCTTGGGCTTTGAGACAACATAACGTAACCAAATAACGTGTAAGTAGGGGACGCATTTGCCTCAGTGGTAAACCAGCGTTCCTCATTGGTGGTGAGTTAGTTTCAATTTAGCTGCATTTTTGTGTACGTTAGTTAGTGGTGTATTGTTTCCTTAGAGTTTTCTGTAGGAGGTATTCTACGTATGTAAATATGTTTAAGTATTTTTTTTTCTTAATTCACACGTGAAGATACCTATTTTTAAGCAAATATAGTCATAAACATATTTGATTTAGATAAAATTTAATTTCCTAATACAACAAATAATAGTAAATATAATGAATTGATTAAACTTTGCATGAATAATTGATGTATCAAACATAGAGGGGTTATATGCTAACCATTTGCAGGCTACAAGTGGGCAGTCTAATTAAATGTAGCATTTCTACATTAACTAAAAGTAATGTCTAATGTTGCTATTAAAATTTAGCTCTAGATAATAATAAAATTTTAGCAACAATTAATATAGATTTAGTTATATTAAGTACCAAAACTAGCTAAATTCATAGTGTGTTTAGGAATGTATTTGAAAATGGAAAAGTGGAATGATTTTTGAGAAATACGAAAAAGAATAAAATTAAAATAGATAGGTCAGTTGTATACGTAGTTGTGCTGAAATGATTGAAAAGTATGATAATTATATAAGAAAATGTGAAAAAATGATTAAAAAAAAGTAGTTATGGAAATTGAAAAATTTTATATTAAAAAATTTTAACCAAATATTTTCTAAACATTGTCAAACAAACCCACAAGTGTAAAGTGTTAGCTGTGGGTGTAGTGTGCATTTTATCCTTGCATACAATTAATACATGTCCTTTTTAAGTTGTGTAGCTGCGGAGTGTAACATGCGTTGTTCTCTTGCATGCAAGAAATGCATCTCCTCCAGGCCAGCTAAACGGCTTGTCATTTACATTAAATGTGTCAACCGGCATTGATCAAAAAAACGTCACGCAGTTTTAGTAAATGTGATACAGCCCCAAAATAAGTTTTGTTGCAGCGTTGATTCTACGAACTCTGACGTGCAGAGTCTCGATATTAACACCACACGAGTGATCACCATCGCATGCGTGCCTAGGAGTTCCAATAGCTTCTTTTTTGCATGGCGTACCAAGCGATCGCTCTACTCATTAGTGGAGTTACGTAACATCGATCACTGTAGCTTTGGCATGCTAAGGGATCTCAGCAATGTCCCTGTATACATTTTCGTTTCCTCAAGTCTTTTTCTCTCGTATATTCCTTTTTTGGTTTTTACAACTCCTTACAATTTTTTTATTATTTTTTTTTTTGATGAAACAACTCCTTACATTTATTTTGCTTTTGCTTTTGAAATGGAAAATTTTCAAAAGTAATTTTGACCGCCTCTGTGGCAGTATATAATTAATGACACCTAAAGATGAAAAATCAAAAAATTTTAGCTAGTAAAGACACCTTAAAGAATTGATGAGGATGGAAAATGAAAAAAACATTTATAAGTTGTACATAAAAAATTTAGTTATTAAACATATACCACCTATTGACCACAAAAATGGTAGTAGGATGAAAGTCAGCATTGGTTGTGACAAGATAGGGTGTGTTCAACTCAGACCTTATTATTAAGAAATTTCGTTTGTTTTACTTTTTATATCAACTCCAAATAAGGTCAGTCTAACCCTTACTTTTCTTCAATAAATCTTAAAATAAATTTTAGATTAATTTCAGGTCAATATCAAGACAGCAGGTTTGGTTGAAAAAAGCAGGTAAAATGTGATCATTTTAAAAATTTATATGCATATTAATATAAAATTACATCTATGATAAATTAAAAGGTTAAATGCTTTAATATTTTATTATTTCATGGAGTAAAACGTAATTACTATTCTTTAGTAAAAAAATTTTAATAACTTCATTTGTAATTTGATCTTAATAAATATGTATATCGATCTACCATAAAAGATAATATGCATAATTTTGAATTATAATTAAAACTATTAAATTATAAAATAATAATGTTCATTCTTGAAAAGTGTAGCAACATTAATAATACTTTTTATTTCATTGATAAATTATATGAAGTATATAACTTGAACAACATATATGCAATTAAAAAATAAAAATTTATATACATCAACAAGTTACAAAGTTAAACACACATCCACATAAACCATATTCATATTAATAAATCATAAAGTTAACCATATATATCTAACAAAATTGCATTCACATAAGTAAGTTATATGATTTATAAAGGCAAAGTGGGTTAAGGTGAGGTAGGATATAGATGACTCACCTCACTCCCAAAATTAAAGAACGGGTCTTCAGTCTTGATCCACCTCGCCCCAGCAAATCAAAATCTCTGCGCTGACCAATGTAAAATCGAGTGGAATGAGATCAACTCAACCTTATTTTTACCCCCAAATAATAGCAATAAAAGTGGTATTGGAGGTGACTAATCCATGTGATTGCTTCTTTCCATATGGATGCAATCTTCACCTTGGTGGTGCTAGCGGCTCAAACTGTGATCTCCTATTTGGAGGTGCTAGCACTTAGACTGTGATCTTACATGCAGTGATGTAGACAACATTCATCAGACTAATAGTAATAGAGGGCTGGCAATCTTCTCTCTGATAGCGACCTTTGGGTTCCACCATCATCAAAAGTCAATTACTTGACTTATCTTATGGACAAGTTGATCACTAAGTACTAAAACTTAATGATTTATTAGTATTATATTGATTTTTACTAATTTAACTTGAGTAATGATGATAGTATGACCAAGAAATAATGTTGTCAAAATTGAATCGGTGGTTAGATAGGTCTTCCATGTGGAACATACATATTTAATATTGTGCATTGGTCCTTCATATAGTACATTTTCATTTAATACAATGCAATCAATGCTTCCATGCTGCTTCTTACATGATAGCTTTGTCATTTTTTAAATTATTTTAAAATTTGACTCAACTAGTTCAACTAGTTTGGAAGCTGTTTCACCGTTTTAAGTGGTTTTAACTCAAACCAGAATGGGTTAGAAATGAACTAGGCTGGCACCAATTCTTAGTTGAAACAGTCGATTCGATTCAATTTTTCACAATACTACTTAGAATTAGCATCCAGAGCCTTTTGCCAATTCTCATCTTCTCTAAATTAATATACCATATGCATCCTGGGACTGTATGATAAATAGAAAAATATTTCTTTTAAGTTGTTTAGCAATGAATAGTGGCATAAACATGGTAGATGGTTCAAGGTTTCACTTGCCACTAGCCACAGAATTAGATATGAAACTCACAAAGAGAAGTGGAAGTAAGTTAATTGAAACTTTTTTTACAATCGATGTTAAAGAGATGAAATGTCATGTTCGACTACAAGTGAAAAATCATATTTAAAACTCTACTTACCAAGATAGGTTTCATCATGTGAGTTCAACTCTTGGTAGTCAAAGCTACAAAAAATACAAACCACCACAATATGAGTTCAACCCTCTATAATCAAAGTTACAAAAATACAAAGCAAACCAACTTAAAGAGAGGAATTGTCATATATGACTACACAAGAAAAATCATATTTAAAACACTACTTATCAAGATAGGTTCCACAATGTAATGAGTTCAACCCTCCGCAGGCAAATTTATAAAAATAAAAAGCACTACAATGTGAGTTCAATCCTCCATAGTCAAAGTTACAAAAATACAAAGCAAATCAATATAAACAAATTAAAATGCCAAAATTATTTGGATATACAAGGTATTGATCCCTATACCTCTCACATGCTAAGCGAGCACTCCACCATCTAAGCTACATCCTCAAATATATTTTTATTTTTCAGTTATGTCTTTTTCTCTTTTGCTTTATAAATGAAAAAACTAATTGAGATGCAATATCAATCCTCATTACCTCTCACATGCTAAGCAAGCACTCTACCATCTAAGCACATCCCTATCTATGTATGGTTTTTCATTTTCTTTTGTCTTTTTTCCTTTTGCCTTAAAAATGGAAAAATGAAATCTGAGTTACATCACTATATATGTTTTCTTGTTTTCTCTTATATTTTTTTTATTTTAGAAATGGGAAAAATGAAAAAAAAAAAATTGGAGATATGGGATATCAATCCCCATGCTTCTCGCATACAAACCAAGCATTCTACCATCAAAAACACACCCTCATATATATATATGGAAAATAATCTAGTGCATGCGACTGCACCGTGCAGTCCATGCACCGTGGGCCCCACTTGATCATAAATAGAAATTACACCCCACTCATTGTATTTAGAATTGTTCACTTTATTAGCATACCAATTTTCATCTAAATCCAACATGTGTGTAGTCTCCATCTTAAAATGGTGCAAAATCAATGTAATAAAATAATTTAATATAAATATGAAGTTTAAAGTGATTTTTTCAACATCTAAACTGTCTAAAGTATAATTTATGTATGGATAAATAAGTGTATAAAGTTTCATTACAATCTAACATGTGTGGGGTTCATTTTAAAGCGGACTGCACCATAATTTTTGACTGAACAGGATCGGATCTTTTATATATATATATATATTCTGGTGAAGCATTGCTGAAATGGGCCCCACATGATCATGAAATTATGATCTACTCCACCCATTGTATTTAAAATAATGTATTCTATTACTATACCAATTTTCATCTCAATCAGATATATATATATGGCCCCCATCTGAAAATGGTATAAATCCAACGTAATAAAATAGTTTGATGTAAATAACAACTTTAAAGTATCAGATTATGATGAAAATTGGTATGGTAATAGAATACATTATTCTAAATACAATGGGTGGAATAAATGATGATTTCATGATCATGTGGAGCCCATTTTTGAGCCACTGCACCGCTGTTCCGGCGCAGTGACGCTGCACCGGAATAGCTCTTTTATATATATATATATATATATATATATTTGTTGTATTTTTTCTATAATAACATTTCCTTTTATTCATCTTTTGCTTTTGTTTTTGAAATGGAAAAAAGTTTTGGTCCACCATATTGTGGCCATATGAAAAAATTGCGACTTACTAGTTAATAAACGAACCTTAAAGGAATTTTTTTTTTTGAAGCGAACCTTAAAAGATTGATAAAAATGGAAATAGTTATTGATTGAAGATGAAAATGCTAATGAGAAATGATTTTGTTAGTTGGGGCTAAGTAATGACTTAGTACACTTCAAAAAACTCATTTAAAAAAATTTTTACTTTTTCTCTATAAACTTGTTAATATAGATGTATTTAATATATAAATTAAGTTTTACTATTTTTTTATATGTATATATATTTGATGAGGTAAATTTTATAGGACTACTATGAGTATATGATTTCTAATCTAAAAAAAATGGGGGGGGGGGGGCGGTAAGCCTGATCGGGTTTCTGGCGAATCACCGGAGGAGAAGGCCGCCGCTTTGTACGACGGAAGCTC
>JAXCLR010000063.1:56878873-56892742 GCA_035584095.1 Annona squamosa | reverse complement strand
AAAATAAAAGAAAATAGGTGTAGTACACCTGGGTGCATTGAGTCTGAATGCACCCAGGTGTATATAATTGGTTCCCAATCTTATATATGGATAAGTTGATCACTAAGTACCAAATCTCAATAGTTAACTAATACTGTATAGTACAATGGGTTTAACTTGAGTATTGATGATAGTATGAACTATAAATAGCATTCACAGCCTTCTGCCATCTCTCATCTTCTCTAAATCAGCATATCATACGCATCCTAGGACCGTATGGTACGTAGAAGATTATCTCTTTTAAGTTGTTCAGCAATGAACGATGGCATGAACGTGGTGAACGGTTCAAGGCTTTGCTTGCCACTATCCACAACCTCATAAAGAAGTAAAAGTAGGATAGCTGAAACTTTTTTGCATAATGGATCATATTTGATCACACTCGTATTTAAAACATTACTTGCGAACATAGGTTCCACAATTTGAGTCTACACAAAATACAAAGTACTACAATGGGAGTTCAAACCTTCATAGTCCCCACAAAAAATAAAAATAAAAATAAAAAATCCCATTGTCAAAGCTGCAAAAAATACAAAGTAAACCAAAAGAAACCAATTGAAAAAAAAAAACTAAAATTAATCGGAGATGTGGAGTATCATTCTACCAGCTGAGCTACACTCCCATAAATTTATTTTTTTTTTTTTTGAGAAAACTCCCATAAATATTTTAAATTTTCTCTTATGTTGTTTTTTCTTTCGCTTTAGGGTGCGTTTGGAAAGTTGTAAAACTTTTGATGAAAAGTTTTGTAAGTAAAAGTTGTCAAATCAAGAGAAAATAATGTGGTAGTATAGGAGTAATGATGAGGAATAAAGAGTATAAATTTAAAATAAATAGGTTAGTTATATTGGTAGTTGTGTAGAATGATTGAAAAGTAGGGTTATTGTAAAGAAATATGTGTAAAAAATAATTAAAAAAAAGTAGTTATGGAGAGTGAAAAGTTTTAGATTGAAAAGTTTTAATTTAACAACTTTTTAAAATTGGCAAACGCACCCTTAGTAATGAAAAAAAATAATTGAAGATATGAGGTATCAATTCTCGTACCTCTCGCATGATAAGCAAGTGCTTTAACTACATCCCCATATATATTTCTTATTTTTTTTCTTATGTTTTCTTTTTTGCTTTAGAAATCGAAAACCATATATGTTTTTTTTTCCCTAGTAAGTCTTTTTCTCTTTTGTTTTTGAAATGGAAATATGAACAAAATAATGAATTGGAGATATGGGGTATCAATCGCCTCCCGCATCTAAGGAAGCATTCTAGATCATAGCTACTTAGTAATATGTCCTATTTTCTCTTTTATCTTTTCTCTACTAACATTTCCGTATATTTGTTTTTGTTTTTAAAAAATTTAAAATAAAAAATAATAATTTCGGCTGACCGTATTGCGGCCATATAAAATGACGGCAAGTTAAAGCATTGATAAAGATAGAAAATGAAAATAATTAGTTAATAAACTAACCTGAAAGGATTGATAAAAATGGAAAATGAAAATTTTTAGTAATTTATTGGAGATAAAATTTTTAATTATTGAACATATATCGCCTGTTGAACACTATAGTGGTAGATGCAGCATCATGAAAAAAAAGGTGCAGGACGTGATCACGATCCATGGGTTTATTTATTTCTGTGTGAATGCCATCTTTGCCTTAGTAGTGCTGGCGACTTGCGTTGTGATCTCTTGTTAGACTTTTTTTTGTTTTTTGGTAGGAGGTGCTAATGACGGCGTACGTGGAGGACGATCCTCTACGCAGCACTCCTGGTGGGGCTAGCAATGTTCTTGGTGTGTGCAACCTATGGGTTCCACTGTCATCAAAGTCAAGTAAATGACTTACCTTATGGACAAGCTGATCTCTAAGTACCGAATCTCAAGGGGTTATTGATACTCCGTTGATTTTGACAGTGTGTTTAACTTGAGTAATGATGATCGTGTGATATGGAACTGGAAGTATCGTCCGCAGCCTTCTGCCAACTCTTTATCTTCTCCAAATAAGCATACCATATGCATCCTGGGATAATATGGTATCGTGGAAGATTCTCTCCTTTAAGCTGTTTATCTGTGAAATGTGGCATAAACATGGTAACTAGGGAACTAGCCGTCCCTGTGGCATATTAAAAAGGAACTCTACCGTCTTAGCTACATCACCAGCTACATCACCTTATATTTCTTTATTTTCTTTAACGCTTTTCTTATTTTTCGTTTCTCACATGCAAACACCGGCCAATAATCGACATTATAAATAAATTTTGACTTTAAAAAATTCATAAAGATGGAAAATAGAAAATTTTATAAATTATTATCAAATCAATGACCGAAGACGCTGGGTGTCAAGTATCAACCTTGCGTGCTAAGCGAGCACTCTACCATCATATATTTTTTTTGTTCTTTTTTTTTTTTTTCCTGTCTAGTAAGAATGGGAAAAAATTACAAATTATTATTATTATTATTATTAAATCATTAGGTGGAGATGGGATCATTGGCTTTGACGTGCAAAGGTAGCGCTCTGCCTAATGAGCTGCATCATTGGTGGAATTAATAGAACAAATATGAACAAATGCCTGGAGATACGGGGCTTGGGAAATTAATAGGACGCCCTTAAATTAAAAATATCAGTGGATAGAGCGGTTCAAAGATAAGTGGGGAAATGCCACCTTTTATAGGTTTTTTGCATTTTGGTCCTTCTAACTGTGCATATTTTTTTAACCCATAAGTTTTTGTGTATTTGCCTTTTTGACTTAGTAAGTTTGCACCCATTGCAGTTTCATCTCTGCTGTGAATGTTCGTCAGAAACTTTGCTTTATATATGAGTTGACTCATGAGTACGACTCAACTCATAACTTTGTTATATAAGTATACTCATATATATAGTTAATGGCACGTCATTCATGATGGGGATTAAAATGCAAATTAAGCAAGCTTACAGAGTCTAAAAAGCGAATACGTAAAACTTGTGGGCTAAAAAACAAATATGCATAATTAAAGGGACTGAAGTGCAAACAATCTTTTTTTTCCAAGAAGTACAAAAGGGTTGTTAATTTCAAGATTTTAACTGCCTGCTCTACCACCATAGCTTTTCTTCCCTGTGAAGAGAAATAATCAGTAGGAGTATCCCACACGAATCATCCGCCATGTGGAAAATCCCATATGAGAAAAAAGATCTTTTTCATAGCGAAAGGCTGCAGCAGGGTGCCTGAGTTGGATGGGCTAAAAGTTGTACGAGGCTATCCTTTTCTCGGACGAAGAACAATCCCAGAAATGGCATCGATGTCCAGATGTCCATTGATTTGGCAATCTCTACTGCTCTGATTTCGAATCAGCAGATGTATATACATTAATTAATGACTAAATAAATGCCAGAAGGCAATCTTCAAGCTTGGCCCACAGTTTAGCGAGTGAATGAGCATGAGGGTAGATATTTTACATGAGTAATATATATTTGGCCTTCGCAAGAAAAAGTGGCTTGGGCGCACTCTAGTGCAAATATTCATTTTTTATTTTTTTAAAAATGTCACTGATTTTTTAAATTTTAAAAAATCCGAAAATCTCCAAAAAGATAAAATTAATAAACATATTAAATACACTTAGATTAATAGTTTTATAAAAAAGTTTAAAATTTTTTTAAATGGGTTAAATATAGCAGGTGCACTAAAGATAAATGCATTCGGGCACATTTAATAATATCTCTTTGCAATGGATCCCAATCAAGCGCACCTAGGTGCAAATACTTTAATTTAAGTGTATTTAACATGTATACTAATTTTTACCTTTTTAGAGATTTTTCGATTTTTTATTTTTAAAAATCAATGACATTTTATTAATTTAAAAATTTATACACATGTCAAATATACTTAGATTAATAGTTTTATGAAAAAATTTCAAAAAAATATTTAAAATGTTTAAATACACCCGGCTGCATTTACTAATATACTTTGCGACTGTCCATCTCCCAATCTTTGATAGTAAAAGCAAGAAATCAAATCGTCTCACTTGCCATTCTCGTATGGATGATGACCCAAGAAAATGGTTAATGGTCTTTCAGTCTCATGAAGACATTTCATATAGAGTTGGTATTAACCAGTCAAAACTCAATTTATGAAAAAATAATGGGTATTTTGCAAAATGAACATGTAAGTAAGTTAGGTGAGTTGCAAAAAAATAAAAATTGTTGATTGTTGATTTTTTTTTAAGAATAAACATTTGTTGCATATTTGGATTGTGATCTTTTATAGTTGCCAAATTCAGCCACTAATTTTTTTTTTGGATGGTTTATATTTACATACATCTCAACACATATTACATTGTAGTTCTAAGACATTCTTACGAACAACGAGATACATAACTCCTCCAAAAAAATCTGGAGACACAGCTCCACTAAAGAATTAGGAAGAACAGCTTCCATCCAGCCCAAGGGAAACAACAGCTCCCACTCTACCACAAAGGGAGACCACAGCTCCCACACCAATTTTCTGGGCCGAAATCCCAACGTGGGATTCGAACCCACGACTTGCGCTAGCCGCAGGTGACAGCCACTAATTTTTTTTTGTTATAGATTCATGAGCTTTAATTAGATTTTCTACCTTTAAAAAAATGGCTATTTAAAAAAGGCATGGATACATGCGCATTTATCTTTGCCCTTTTATTATTTTTAAAAATCAAAGAAATTTGAAAATTTGTGTAACTTTAGGGAATGAAAGATCTAAGTAGGGCCAGAATATCTATTTAAAGATTTTAGAAATGAGAAATACATGTTTATCCTGGTCAGCTATAAGATCGCTGGAGTTCATGTGTAAGCATGAAGTGGTGGAATTGCAAACTGAAAATGACGTACTATATTGGGGAGTCAGCAAATACTTTGTCAACTCCAAAACTTTTAAAACGACACCCCTACCATCCCACCATCTAAATTTCAGTATCCTGCAAAGTTGAATTCATTCCTGCATCCTGCAATTTAGATCCTGAACATTCTAACTCGTAGATGTCATCCAATCCCTATGAAGCTTACTGAGATGGCAATAAAAGCGTAGAAGAAGATAGGCGAGGTAGTGTGGAGAAGGTTGTCCGGTTCGAGAGATGGTGAAACAACTGGTGCCAATTCAAGATTCAATTGCACCGGATTGGTTGCTGAGAAGGGGCATTTCGTGGTGTACACCAATGATAAAATGCGGTTTGTTGTGCCCCTGGAATATCTGAATAGCTCCATCTTCCAAGAGATGCTCAGGAAATCTGAAGACGAGTTTGGATTGTCCTGCGGCGGACCCATCACACTGCCATTGCCAGCAGAGTTTATGGAATATACTCTCACTTTTATGGGTAAAATCATTTCCGAAAATGCGGAGAAAGCTCTGCTCAATTCCATTACACCTGGTGCTAGTGGATGAGAACCGACACAAGTCCGTCCGTCCGTCCGTCCGTCCGTCCGTCCTCGTCAGGGGAAGCCAGTTAGCCAGCTACCTACCAATCTACCACTGCATTGGCCTCCAAAGAGAAGTGCTGTGCTACCTCCTCATCTCGCCATTTTGTATGCCTAATTGTGGTAGGCTTTAATTTAATTTAATTTTGCATTTAGAAAGTAAGCATTCTCGAAGTTGTAGGGAAAGCTGTGCTCAATTCCATCGCGCCTGGTGGATGAGAACCGAGACAGGTCCGTCCTTCCTCGTCATGAGAAGCTAGCGACCTACCTACTTGCCGTTGCATTGGCCGCCAAAGAGAAGTGCCTTCCTACATACTCATCTCGCCATTTCGCATGCCTAATTCTACTATTGCATTTAGATGGTAAGCATCTCCGAAGATGTAGAGAAAGCTCTGCTCAATTCTTCTTGAGGCTGGTGGATGAGAACCAAGACAAGTCGACCGCGCCACGGGACGCTGGCTAACTACCTACTTCTCGAAAAAAAATTAATTAAGGACGAGCAACGTGCGAGTTTATATAGGATTTTTTTTATTATTCTTCAACAGTACTAATAAAAGAGAAATTTATGTAGCACAAAAATAGAGTATAATACTAATTTTCTCAAAATTTTAAGGATGATTGATATTTTTATTAACGAGTTTTATTATTATTGTGATTTTTTCTTGGGTTTCAGACACGACCCAACCATCACACTTCACAAGCCATAGAGAAAAACTCAAGACCAAATCTGGGCTGGGTGGGCAGCAGCTCCCTTAAACGAAAAGAAGGCAGCAGAATACATAGCCACATCCATCAATTAGCTGAGAATGTTCAAAGATGAATTTGCATGGTAACTAATGGATCATCCATACAAAATTTTATCCCAATGCTTCTCATCAAAAATGGGGACACTGCAGGGCCACAATGCTCAGCAATCAGACTGATGAGTAAGCTGTCACAAAACCTCACAGCTTATTTAAAATTGCTATGTTTCATTGAAGCGATGGAGGCATCTAATTCCTGTGTAGCTTGAAAAAGGTAATAAAATGCCAACAAAGATGGGAGTATACCAGGTTCCGTAGAGAATGAGAAAAGGATATCACCGATAAAATCATAAAATTGACTATCTGAAGGCAAGTTGCTAAAAATACACGAAAAAATCATGATGCAATTAGAAATGATTAGTATGGATGAAGATCTCCGCAAAAATTTCTCCAATTGGCTCCTGATTTTAGACTAGACTATCTCTAGATGGACTCAATCATCTAAACCTAGCAACAACGACAGGATAAGATATCCATGCAAGTGTATGGTCTACCCATGGCCTCCAGCTCCTCAGCTGTAGGCAACGGTTCTACATCATAGACACTGCCGCGAGCACAGCAGAAGTAATACAAATTTCGGCATATACCTTTACTAAATGGATGAATTCTTTCAGGAATACCCCTGCAAAACAAGAGAATTTAAAGATCATGTGAACAGGCGCTCATCAGGCATGTCAATGGTCATGGCAATGACCCTAGATTTGAATTCCATATCCATTCTCCCAAATCAATTAGAAGGAAATCGCTGATGACAGGGAAGCAGAATTATAAGAATGCAGATTTGATCATTTCCCAATGGATCACAGAGCTACTTTAACCTAACTTGCCAGAAAGAACTGTATATTCCTACCTTAAGTATGAAATGCGCCGCCTCCTTACAAGTTCATATGTGGTTTGATTTGTCAGTACCAGATAGCTGCAGAACAATGTCATGATAACTATTCCATGTTAGATTCTTGTTTGCAACTTTTCAGCTAATTCTATAAAACATGATGTCCCATGCCCAGAAAACAAAGACAAAACAAAACAATCAAAAACAAATAAAGGAGCAAATATAATTCATCCATTCAACTGGGGCAATCATGTCATAGTTCTGATGCAACTTCCCCTGATACATTGTAAATCTCCATAGCCAAAACTAGGCACACGACTTTGGCTAAAGTTCTATTTTCCAACCTATACGTCCAACGCAGATCTGGTTGCTGAACCACAAAATAACAACGTGTCGGTAATTAACCTCCATAGATATTTCACATCTCATGTTTAAGACAGTACTTCAATTGGAAGGTTAATGACATGGGGAAAAAAGCTTGATGCAGAAGACAGCAAATGTGATAACTTTATCAACTTGAAGAGGCATTTTTTAGAAATTGTTGTGTTAATGAACACTTCAGTTAAGAGGAGTTCTAAAACCGCTCAACTCTGAACAGGAAATTAACATGTGAAACAGAAAACTTAATGCTCTAGACAAACCATAGATTATTAGAAACATCTTACCTGTGGAAAAGTAGTAGCAGAAGCAGAAAAATGAGGGCAGTGCACAAAACAACCAAAAGCAATATTGCAATTGCATCCTTCCACCTGAATTTGAATGACATTGGTGCATATCATCAGACATTACTGAATAACGAAAATCACATTCAAATGTAGATCATTGGGCAAATTAGATCCTAAAGAGTATATTTCTTTAATGATTAACATGGCCAATGGTATGGATAAACTGTTACAATCTGGTCTCAAGTGCCACAAACTGAAAATTCAGATTAGAAAGGCATGAGATTTCAACTGCTAAAGTGTGAACACAAACCAGTTAGGAGATCAGAGAGACAGATATAGAATTCTCATAATTTTTCCAAATGTTCAATCATCCAAAACAAAAGTCTGCCTCCCTCAGGCTACGGCCAGCCTGATACTGGGACCTGGAGCCCTCTGCAACCCACATGATCAAAAAGAAGCAGATCTTGCGTATATAGTACTATTATACTGAATTTAAGCAACCTCACTCAGAATCAATGTTGTCAGATGACAACTGATAATGAATACTGAGGCACTATGGAATATACAAAGGACAGATGACAGTGCTATGTGATTCCGACTGCACTTGAATATTTTTCCATATTTATATATCCATACCACTGCCTGGCAAAATCAGCTTTCAGAAAAGATATGTAGAACACGCCAGTCCAAAGGTACAGAATTGTTTCTTCAAAAATGAACCACCTATCAAAAGTAACAACAAAAAATTTTAAGATTTATAGCAAAGACATTGACCAAGAACGACATAAAGTCATATTGGATACCTAAGCAGTTGACACCACCATATAAGAGCTACAGTTTGATGTTCAATTCAGCCTCAGTAAGAAGCTGACTATCATGACATGCAAAAGTTCCTCAATCATAACAATTGGAAATGAGCACAAAATTATGAAGAGTTATGATTTTGTTGGCCCAGGCTCAAACCTCACTATTTTATTTTTAAATTTTTTTATAAACTTGTTAACCTAGTTGTATTTGACCTATAAACTAATTTCTACCATCTTCAGAGACGTATATATATATTTTTCTTAGATGTTTAAATGCGGATATTTAAGTCATGTTCAACCACTAAAAATGACTAAAATAGCTGTGCTTAAAAATTCAAGAAAAATGTATGTACACATCTTCAAAAATGGTAAAAGTTAATTTGGAGGTTAAATGCAACTAGATTAACAAGTTTATTTTTAAAAAAATTAAAAAATAAAACAAAGGGCCGATTGGCTCAAGCTAACAACTGGTCCTGTTAGCCTAGGTTAACGGGATCAGCCCTCAATTACGAATGAGCGACAAACAAGCCAACTGGCAAATAAAAAGAAAGGGAAAGAACTTAAATGACCAGGTTATAGAAGTAGGCATGTCTAAAAATTTTCTAACAAGATATCCACCGATTCTAGTGAGAAAGGTCTTTAGGTTCCACCAGATAATAAGGAATTAGTGAGGGAGAATGTCACAAGTCATAAACTCTCGTAAGGGTCAATGGTTGAAAATGTCTTAAATACCTAAAGTGGTGAGTAATCACTTATCAGTGCTGCTTTCTCAAACTTACGAGTGGCTACTCCAAGATCAAAGGAAAACGCAAATTCCCCTTTAAAATCAAAAAGTTAAATAATTCTAAGCTTGGGTTACACATGGGGGATTTCAAACAAGTTGAAACGTTCCCGCTTGCTAACCAACCGATGTGGCTCCATACCATTACCAGGTCAAAAAAAAAAAAAGAAGGGAAGACTATACTTTTGACTTTCAATGGTGTTATATTCAACAGGGTTGGATTTTCAGTTTTGATCAAAGCTTAACACACCCCACGTTCAGGTTTCCTTGACACATTCAAGTGCCTCGGCCTGCTGCTTGTTTCTGGGTGCAAAGAAACTCTTAACTGCCAACTACCAATGACAAAAAAAATGCAAACATTCCCACAAACCAAAATTTTGCTTTTCTTTCCTTGTCTATTTAAGGACAATTTTATTTCATGAAAGCCAGAATGTAAACCAGATGAATCAACAGGCATGATCATGACCACAGAAATTGAAACCACATGGAAAAGAAAAACCCACCAAAATCGGCAATGGTTCCCCTGACCTATGCATGTCCCTAGCCAAACACAATGATGATCAAACTGAAGAACGCATTTGTCACAGTCATAACAATGCTTTGCACGTGGAGGCTGCACAGACAATGAAAACAAAATAAATAACTATGCATCAAATGTTCTTATAACAGTTTGGAAGAAAACTCAGGATCGTCAAGCTAGGGGTTTTTAGAAATAGCAACCAGATCCTATCTGAAGTTAAACTAGCATTACACAACATCAAATTATTTAATCACAACAACAGGAGGGCAAAGGGCAAATTTGCAAGAAAAGGCAAGTGGGAACTGTAAAAGCACCATCAGCAGTCTCAGAATAATTTTCAGGTGAGCCACATTTCCAATTACCACAAAATTACACAATGCCTGATAAAGATCAATAACAAAAAAGCATATTTTCCATAACCTACCACAATCTAGTCACATAAAGCAATAAGGATGGACAACATAGAAGTACCTGGACAACATTACAGTAAGTACAAGTCCAATGTCTGCCAGAGCCACAAGGAAGAAGTTAGCAATACAAACTGTAGTATGTCAATTGTTCTGAAGTAAGCGAAATCTACATTTTATATTATACTACATGGGAAAATAAATATAATACATAAGTCAATAAAAGATTGCAAAAACAGACATAAGCCGCAGAACGCTCAGATATTCCATCTGGAAAATGACAACCTTAAAATATCAATTTTACATACACAATGAATAAAGCACTCTTCTTGAAGCTTTGCATTCATCATTTGCCCTTTTCTTCTCATTTCTTCTCTATCTTTTAGCATTTAAGATCAATCATTAATCACCCTATACTTTGAATCATTGTCTTGTTTTTTTTTTTTGATAAAATCATTGTCTTGTTTTTGAAGCCAAATTCATTAAATAAACAAATAAAGGAAGGAGAAGGTGACAATTCATTACTTATGTTTGTTGAAGGATAAAAACATCAAAAGCATTAATTTCTGAAAGCACTTTGAAAGGATGTGGTGGTGGTGGTGGGGGGTGTTGGTGTGTGCGTAATATTTAAAACTTCAAGACCCAAAAAAAAAAAAAAAGAGCATGCGGATAGGAACAAAGGGAGTACATTTATATTATAATTGACAACATCTGGGTTAGACTTTGAGGACGGATTTGTTTGCTAGGACACAAAAGGAAGGCAAATTATCACCCCACATGTACACAAGAGAAGGAACCAAATATCTATATATTTGGATTATGTTCCTCTAACATGGTCCATCTTTTCAATTTTTTCACATCATTAGATATCGATGTAAATCTCTGCTTATCTCATCCTCAACCCAGAAACGAATAACAGTAACACGGCTAGGAGCTTGTAGTTACCTGATAACATCTTATCCATAAATTCTTTTGTCGATCAAGCAGCCTGGCCGTCTCACCACAGAAACGAGAGAAATAGTCTTTCAAACATCACTTTGCACTTGGGAGTTCTGACATGGACAAGTGAGTGGTCCTGTTCATTTTCTTTTCAACGTTGTGTTTGGGGGTTATCACATAGACAGTTGAATGGTACCGTTCATTTCCTTTTCAAGCTTTTCCATTATCTTTTTAAGAACAATCATGCTAATATTGGAATTTAGCACTAGCGTTGACCAAGACAAAGTAATTCTATAATTCAGGAATAATGCTTTTATCGTGCAGTTAATGGATATTCTTGATTCTCTCAAACTGATCAGAGAAATAAGGCTCATAATGTGCAAGGATCCTGTTTTCAAATCTAACGTATCTATAAAGAAATGCAAACAAAATAAATAAAAAGGCACATGACATAAAAATACAGGAATTCTCCAGCATAGAAGAACTTACTGGAAAAGCATAATACCTGCTGGATGATCCAAGAGGATAAAGGTCCATCACTCTCTTAATCCATGATGCAGTATTCACCCCAGGAATTTCTCTACTGTACTCGTAAACATCTGCTGGAGATTTGAACCTTTCATTTTTGCTCAAAGCAGCCTGTCTTTGCTTAATCATCATAAAAACAAAGCGGCGTTGTCACAGCAAAACAAGCCCCATGCATTCTAGCAGCTACATAATTCTAATATTATCTGACTGATACTAAAGAAACAAATCTTACTTTGAAGTCATTGATGTTTTGGAAAAGGTAGCATGTGTGTCATTTCCTTCCCTCATTGCATCAAGGACATACCTAGTACAATAAGGGTGCATTACTAAATCCAGTATTGCAAAGATAAGGAACAGTTTCCATCATTACCAAAATAAAATTGAAAAGAAAAATAAAATTTCCCATCACAGAATTTGGATAACACAATATAAAAGTCCAGAGCTACATGCATTATTGGTATAACAGCTTCCAACCTATCCGCCTCGAATCTCTGTTGGTGCATAGATTCAGGAAACAAAACAAACCAAATTTACCCTCAATCTTTCTGCATAGTGACAACTGACGAATCTAAGTGCAGAATAAGGCATCTTCTCTACCAAGGAAGAAAGAAGTTCTGTAATGCCACTGCAGATCAAATGCAATGATTCCTCCGGACAGCCTCAGTACTGCCAACTGAACCCCAATACTCGTTTAGAACATTACTCAACACAAGAAAACCATGCTTACCCTGGTGACGAACTGGACGTCAAGAAATACTGAAACAAAGCTGCGACAAATAATGCCAAATAGATTCCAATATACCTGCAAAACAAAAATGTTCAGCGACAACAACAACCAAGAAAACAATCCGAAGAGATGGGGAAGCGTAAATTGGTAAGACATGGTCACAATCAATAAAAATACCATGGTTCTTCCTTAGCCTTCCGTCTCAAATCTGTATCCCACAAGAACAAGCAACCCACGTAAATGAGGTGTAAGGCCACCATAGCAAACTTCAGAACCCACGAAGATCTCCTAACTGAAACCGACGGCGCCAAACTCCAAACCGTTAAATGGCTGCTGAAAAAACTGGAAAAGAGACTAGCCCAAGAACCCACAATGGGAAAAGGGAGAAGAAGCAAAAAGATATACACGTACCAGGATCGGCAAGACATGGAAAGCGTAGAAAGCACCTTTCGTTGGCCCCGATCCAGGCATCTCGAACCGGGCGGCAGAAGTTAGCAGTCGTCATCGAAACCGTCTCATGAGCAGAACAGAGCAGAGTGGAAGAGGGGAAAATCGCGCGAAGAAACGATCTCCAAATGTGCGTGGAAAGGACGAGCGCGAGAGACAGAGCAAGGAAAATCGGCGAGTCGAGCACGGACAAACATTGAAAGGTAGTTGATTACCAGCAGGTTAGGTTGGACCTGTTGGTGCGCGTTTGCGCGTGCGCGTGCGGGCTGGCTTTGGATCCTCTCATCAGTTGCCGTAGCTCCACGTAATTGTATTTATAACGCCTGCTGAGGGTCCAGGGATGCAACTTGGGCCGGGTTCGGGCCCGAACTCGGCCCGCCGAACCTGAAAAATGCAGTGTTGAAACTCTGAGATTTTATATCCGAACCCGATTTTTGAGCCCGAGCCCAAACCCAAATTCAAATAGGGCTTAGTTTCGGGTTTTTGCATTTATATAAAATATATAATTTATATTATAATAATAATATATTATAACAATAACATATTACTCATGGATGGATGATGGACAACAGGAGTACGCCATGACAGGCATAGACAGCTCATCACCAAGACAATTTAATATTTTAAGTGATTTCAACAAAATACATATTCCCAATTTACATTACAATACTGGTCCAACAGTTTTTTTAAAAAAAATTACTCTTCGTGCCTTTTCTACTGAAGCCTTTTGACAAACGAAATCCTATGATACGAAATATTAAATTTTTTTGAGATCTTTTTTCCTACGAAAAAATTTATGAGAACTTTAAAATTATAGTTGTAAAATAAGCTTAAAACAATAGAGGAGTAAAAAAATGCAATTAATGATTAATAATACAATTTTATTGACAACATTTATACATAATCCATATTCTATTTGATACAAAGAGAATGCTCAAAACAAGTTTCTTTCTTTCTACTCTTAAGCGGT
>JAXCLR010000063.1:56797388-56878773 GCA_035584095.1 Annona squamosa | reverse complement strand
TAGATTTGTGATAAAAAATTATATATAAGATGAGTAACAAAGACATATTAATAGAAGATGTCAACCTGAAACTCAACTCGAAACTCAACCCAAGCCCGAATTTCAAAAAAAAGGTTAGAGTTGAGGTTTACAAATAGGGTTAGGGTTAAAGTTTTACAAATAAGGTTAGGGTTAGGGTTGACATGAACCTGAGTTTTATAAGCCCGAATTGCACCTCTACTGAGGGAGGGCTTTGAATGGGACCGAGAGAAATGGGATTAAAGGGTAATAATATGTATAAATAATTAAAATTTTATGTGAATTTTACTTCCAACTATATTCATACCTACGAACTTCTGGAAATTCTAAATATATTTATATATTTTACCTAAATTTCATTTATACTCACACCTTTAAATAAAATGATAAATATGTCCAAAATCTAATATCAATTTATAACTAAAAATTTATAATCAAATGACGTATAATTCTGTAATGATAAAAGTATGATTATATGGTTAAAAAAGTGCTGAAAATTCTTTTTTATGGAACTAAAAATTCAGTTGAATTTTGAACGTGAAATATTTGTCATTCCACAAAGAAAGAGTTTCAGATATAAATAGGACTTTATATAAAATATAAAAATTAGTGTGTATGCTCAGAATTCGCAAAAAAAAAAATTAATTAAAAATTAAAAATACTGTTATATATAGTCAAGTAAGAAAAATTAGAAAAAAGTTACTCAGGTAAGATTGAATTATAAAAAATACAACAAGACATTGTAAGACAATTTTCTGATGACATGTTATTAAAAAAAAGTGTAATAATATGTATAAAGAGTTAAAAATTTATGTCAGTTTTACTTCTAATTATATTTATACTTACAAACTTCCTAATATTCTAAATATATTTATATATTTTACCTAATATATAATATGTCCAAAATTTAATATGAATTTGTAAATAAAAATTTATAATCAAATGATGTATATAATTCTATGACAATGAAAGTATGGTTGTATGGTTAAACAAGTACTGAAATTCTTTTTTATGAAATTAAAAATTCATTTGAATGTGAAATATCTGTCATTCCACGGAGAAAGAGTTGTGGGTATAAATAGGACTTTATGTAAGATATACAAATTCGTGTGTATACTCAGAATTTGCAATATATATATATATTCTAAACATAAAAAATTCGGTTATGTATAGTCAATTAAGAAAAATTAGAAAAAAGTTACTCGAGTAAGATTGAATTATAAAAAATATAACAAGACATTGTAAGACAATTTTCTGATGACATATTATTAAAAAAAATATCACATTGCTTGCATGTTACATTTAAGCCCTTCGAGATCACTTTTTGTTGCAGACATCAAATTCTATTGACTGGAATAACATCTATGTGGCTTTTCACGCTGGCCAGCGAGGAGCACGACAAAAAAATAAAAAACGTGCCCGATCGACCAAATTAGGTGCCTGAATTTTTTAGAACATTGCTTATATTTTATTACGGGCGTGTTTGAGAAGCTACACTTTTAATGAACAATATTTAGTGCAAAAATTTTTAAAATATAAAAAAATAATATAATTTAATCACAGTAGTGATGAGAAATAAAATAATAAAGTTAAAATATATATGTCAGATATATTAGTAGTTGCGTAAAATTAATTGAAAAATAAGATAATTATATAGTAATAAGTAACAAAACAATTAAAAATAATATAGCGGTAGAGAATGAAAAATTTATATTACAAAATTTTAGTTTAAAAAATTTTGAGTTTTAACAAACATACCCTACATTAAAGCTCCCATCAGCTTAGATACATGGCATTTTATGAAAAATTTGATCTTTTTTTTACTTTCTATGGGAACCCAATCAAGATTGTTTCTAACAATGGATAATTTTTAAGATGACAATTTTTTATATAAAAGTTTTGAAATAAAAAAAAGATATGATATAATAAAAAGTAAATAGAATTAAGTTAAAATAAATATGTTAATTGTCCAAATAATTATACAAAATCCATTTAAAAATAAAAATGTTATATAGGAAAATTGGAAGAAATAATTTTAAAATATAATAATTATAAAAAGTGAAAATTTTAAATTGATAAGATACTTCGGAATCCATAAAACTTTTAAATCTAAAACTTTTCACTATATACAACTATCATATTTTTGAATTATTTTTCATATTTTTTTATACAACTATTATATTTTCTAATCATTTTTACACAATTGTTCTTGCATCTAACCTATTTATTTTAATTTTATTTTTTTACTGTTCATCATTATCTATATCATTTTACAACTCTTACTTCTCAAGACTTAGTCTTTTTTCCAAATATGTGTATTATATTTGACCATAATTTTAAATATGCTAACTACGTTTTCAAAATCCAAATATACCAATCGTGTTTGTAATTAATCATAAAAATACACGATCCATGAATCTACGTTGCTGATTGACATGTGAAATTACTGATATGCTCATTAAATTCTGAACATAATTAAAAAATAAAATGTCATGATTTACCAATGCCATAATTGCATATGGACTCTAAATTCCAAGAGTCATGTTTTATTTTATTTTTATTTTATTTCATCTTTTATTATTTTATAGCAGGAGTAATTTGGGTATTTTAATTGATAATTTTTAATAAATTTGATATTCTCAAAATTAATTGCAAAATATACTGAATATATTTAAAATTTTAAAAATATGAAGAGTATATTTAGAATTAAGGTGAAAACAGACTTGGTGGATTTAGGAAAAGCCTACGTAACTTTTTATCACTTCCGAGCAAAAGTGTATATGATAGATAGGGATCCTCATCTTACGACTCTCAAAAGCATGATTCCATTGATTTTTAAAAATTAAAAATAAATATTTAAAAATCTACAAAAATAATAAAAAAATAATACATACATTAAATACACTCGGTCAAATAAGTTTACTAAAAATATTTCAAAAAATAAAAAATAAAACAGGGTACACGTGTCCGATATCTACGATGTCGGCAATATGCGGGTAGACTGACGCTATCATGAACTTATTACGCGGAACGTGTACATATTGGAATAGACAGGCCTCCTACGTGTGACATGACTATTGGAATAGACGGTTTTGCTATATGTGACATGACTATTGGAATAGGCGGTTTTGCTGTATGTGACATGACTAACGGAGCATGGTTCCGTACGCATGCATTTAGCTTAGGCACCTTTTAAGTGCAAATATTTATTTTTTTTTATGTGTTTTAAATTTTTTTACACGAATATTAATCTAAGTATATTTAACATATATATCAATTTTTATTATTTTTTAAAATTTTAATTTTTTTATATTTTTAAAAGTCAGTAGTATTTTAATAATTATACATATTAAATTAACTTAAATTAATAACTTTGTAAAAAATTCAAATAAAAAATTTTAAAAATAAATTAAATATACATTGGTGCACTAAAGCTATGTGCACCCCGGCTTCAGTGTCGGTTGTAAACGTCACGTTCCTACGCCACCAAATATAAATGTGGTACGTTATTAAAAATTAAATAGAAAATTAGAAAAAGAATAAATATTATAAGAGTATGCATTTACTTGGAGCCTGTGCGGTTCTATGCTTAATGGTCACGGTCATTGTCCTTCTAATAACTCCAACTTTCTTATAGATACGCGGTTCCTGTGTGATTTTATTTTGAACTTTACCATTTAGAACCAATCTTGCTATATAATTATATAATCCTTTCATAACTTCTTTTTTTTACTCAATATCAAGATTTGAATAAAAAAAATTTAGGTTTAAGAAATACCCAGCTGCAGTAGTGGAGTCGAACTTTCCTTCTTCTTCAATAATTTCAAGTACGTGCTTGTATCTTCTTTATTTCCTTTGAAAGTGCTTACGATACCTTTGTTGGCTCTACTTATGGTTTCACAAATATCACCCTTAAGAGGCTTTCTTTCTCTATCCACCAAGCTTAGCACATGAATAAGGAGACCGACTGCCTTAAAGTCATAGATACCATCATTCCAAAAATCCCAGACTAATAATCATAGTTGCAACTTTTTTGCCTTGTCCATGTAGTTATGTTAAAAATTTAGTCGGTATCCACTCTTTTGAAGTAAACATTTTTTTCAAATTGTTCTTTTTTTTTTGTGAATAATGAACAAAGTAATAAAAAGACTTGCAAATCTGGTTTTGGTAGGCCTACACAACTCCCTTTGACATGTCGTATATCTTCTGTCATATTTAAAACCCTTGTGTGGATATATGTATAACCATTTATTATTACCACATTTCTCATTGTTTGCTAAGAAGCAGATAACTTCCATCAATCCATTTATGTTCTAGTATCAAAACTAAATAATGAGCAGCACATGATGTCCAATACAAATGTAGATATTTTATATATAAAAGAAAATGCGTTTTAGAAATCAAATTATGCAAAAAATGAATGAAATGATTTATACACTGTAGACATCTATCTAATAATTAAATATAAAAAATAGAAAGTAGAAATGTAGTATTCTTATGCTTGCCATCACATTATATGCTCCAATTTTTGGAATAAAATTATCGAGTAGTTTGAATATCTTTTCTCCACTCTTCACAAACAAAGAAACATCTATAGAATCTACAAATATTGCCCCTTAAGACAATTTACCAAAAAATTGATTATTATCTACTCTCTTTTCTCTTTCCAAGTTCCAATGATTTGTTTTAATAGAACATGCATGTCTAGCCCATTTTTCTTAATAATCCTTCATCAAATTTTCTATGTTTTTCTTTATTCCTCCATAGAGGAGACCTTACTTTCATGATGATGAGGAGAATTCACTTGAGGACCATATTGCCCAACTGCTTCTATTATTGTGGCAAAACTATCATATTTCAGAACATTAAATGTAATTCCCTCATCATACATCCAACATGCAAATTGCTTGC
Organism: Annona squamosa; assembly: GCA_035584095.1. Lineage (NCBI taxonomy): Eukaryota > Viridiplantae > Streptophyta > Magnoliopsida > Magnoliales > Annonaceae > Annona > Annona squamosa. The sequence goes on along the minus strand of JAXCLR010000063.1, from coordinate 56,873,844 downwards.
ATGCACATTCATTCTCTTGCTTTTTTTTTGTTGAGTTAAATGTAATCCAACTTACGTTCTCTTCTCATTGAGTTAGGATTTGGTCAAGAAATCCTCAATCCTCCTTGTTTGAGAATTGGTATTAGGAATAGTCTATGATATAGAGGGAATCATGTTGTTTATTTTTCCATAACTTTTCATGGATATTGAATGAGTGCATTTTTTCCCTAGATTATCAAATACGTCTTCTTCTAGAGATACCTAGAAAGGGTAGTATGAAAAAAGTGTGTAGAAATGATTGAAAAGCAGCACAATTATCTAGGAAAGTGTGTGGTAAAGTTTCGTTGGATTTTTAAAAATTTATTATTATTATTATTATTTTGGAATACCAAGCACACCCATAAGATAAAGAAATTGTAAGGAATGAAGTAGGCTCTCTTAGAGGATGGCTGCCGTAGGCCTGCAACAGAAGATTGTGATCTTCTGGCTATGTAATTAAAGTTAATACAAAAGCAATTTGCTGATGGTGGAGATAGACTTCCTGCTAAAGCAAATCTTCTTAAGGTTACTATCATGCGCTTCATTGCAAAGTTATCGTGTTTCAGTGATCCCAATCATGCACTAAATAAATTACACAATTATGAAATGCAGTGACTATTGTGGAAAGTCTGAAGCTGATGGATTTACGTGCTCTAAATGACATGCATGTTCAACAACAGAAGTTTAAATGTGCATTCACGTGGGGCTTACCAAGAATGTGATTCCTTCTAGTTGCAATGCTGGGAGATTCCACGCCTTCAAACAGCAAATCAAACTGAAATTTATGGGGAGCAGTCGTAGATATGTTCAGTGAATGATTTACCCGTGGCAGAGATTGATGGTCAATAAACATGAAAGAACTACACACTTTGCTTAAGATATCATTGTGCTTCACAGCCAATTGTTTACATGGTCATGTTATGTGACACTGTTGATTGTAAATAAGGAACACGTATGCCGCGTAGATCTTCATCTTGGTTATGTTTTGTGATGGGTTATACAAATGAATCGTATGCTACTTACAACTGCAATACGACGACACTTGGAATGGCCATGCATAAGGCTAGTGTAACTCTGTAAGCATGGAAATGCTATACTCAGCAAAATCAAGGAATGAATGCTATACTATATCAACGGAGACTGCATTGAAAAGAAATTATCCTATTTTAAAACCGATAGGTTTGGTTTGGTTTACAGAGTACTCGACGAAAATTGCACCCTTGATCAATGCAACATCAAGGAATGAATGCTAACAGGCGGAGTAAATAATTATGATATAAAACTTTAAAACTGTAGAAGATAAGGTGGTAAATACAAATAACCGGAATATGAACAGCAAGGTAGTAAATTGATAGGGGATAAGCTTTCTTCCTCTTTTTTTTTTTTTCCCTTTTTTTAAGCCCCTGAGGGTACGGAGATAAGCTTACTTTGTAGCTAAGAAATGATGGTTTCTCATCTGAAGAGCTAGCCACGTCGGGCATCAATTGAATTTCATTTGGGAGTTCCTCAATTGGATGATTGCTTGTCACACAAAGTGCACGCCGTGACAATCGCATCACAGGCTGTTTTTGCGTGTTTGCTTTGCTTCAGCGAAACTTATTAACACCCCTTTTTTCACGTGGGAGCACTTCCTCGCTTTTTATATAGGTAAAATTATTTAATCCCAAGTGTCTACACATTTTAATCAACTTGTTCTGAACAACACTTTATGCGATATTTAGTCAGTGGGGACAATTTATTCTTTAATGCTTTTTTAAACACCTGTTGTGTTAAACATTAGTTAAGGTTCAATACAGCTGGGCTTTTCTTTTTTTAAAAAAAAATAATAATAAATTTTACTCCAACGGCCCCTTGTTTTTATTTTAAAATTTTCAAGTTTAACCATTTATTTTGCTTAACACCACTTATTTCATCATGCTACTAAAACATCCTTTATTGAAACTTATATTTTATAAAACGTATCATCTTTTGAGAGTGAATGCATGATAAGTAGACGATATATACAGTGTCGAATTTGCGTTTTTTTTTAAATTATAAATAAATTCATATAAATAAACATGATAAATAATTTAGATTTTGAAAAAATAAATGAAAAGTATTACCCTAATTTGTAGGTTTAAGCCAGTCCATCAAACGCTTTCTTTTTATTTATGTAACTTCGGCAATTCAATAACTAACAAAGATATTATAGTTTCTTCGTAATAATATTAAGTTTCTCATTATTATTTAATTTTAGTCATTTTTATTTTTCATTATCAGGTCTTATTAAGAGAGTGTAATTTTTTGTGAAATTAATATGTATTTACACAAATCCCTATTGTGGGAATGTTTATTTTAATCACTCTCTTTAATTAATGAAGACCGACAGAGTACATCATCGATCTTGTCAAGTCTCTTTCCATTTGGCCAGCAAGATTTCCAGAACATGTGCTGGAAATGGAAGTTGGCACGAAAAAGTAAAATAATTAACCCGGCTATGATAGCTGGCTTGAGAGTTGAGACGTTTGAATAAATGTAATAAGAAGAAAATTGGCAGGGCACAAGATTCCGTTGCGGCTTATTGTTCAAAGAAAAGATTTCCGGCCGTGAACCTCTTTGTGGGCCTCTATGACTTTGGAAACTATAATGGGAATATTGATGATCAGATTTTAGGAATATATTTTTTAATTTTTTCCTGAAAGTGTTTTCCTAAACATCTTTTATTCGTATATTAAGTTCTACAATTTTTAAATATGTAAATATTTGTTATTTTAAAAAAAATCAACATTTTGGGTATCAGTAGGGCAAGTACTTCGCCTCCCAAAAAGGTTGATTTTGAAATAAAAATACAAAATATACACACATATATCTAAAACTCATAAAATTTGATATAAGAATTAAATAAATTTCAAAAAAAAATATTTTTATAAAAAACTAAAAGATAAAAAATATAAAATTAGCCGGTTAACAAACTTATGCTAGTGTAAGCTAACTAGATGATAAACCCAGGTTTTAAGGGCAAAATCCCAAATTTTTATTACTATTGCAATATCTATCAGCGGTCGCACATGTATTTTTTTAAATTATTATATTTACATCTATTACAATGAAATTCTTAATATGTTTTTACAAATAAATTTAAGAAGACAATTTGATCCGATATTAGAAATCTTATCAGTGGTTACGCATGCATTTGATTAGCGAACATATAATGAGAAGGCTTTATGACTGGGATAAAACTGGGAAAGATTCAAACTAATAATAATAAAATGTGAATAAATTCCAAACGGACAAAAACGATTGAAAACGCCAAATTGAATTCATCCGTCCACTTCGAATTCCCATCACATCTTTATAATAGCTTATTATATAGCTCCAGCCAGTGGATAAACCGCGAGAATCATGCATAGAGACCTCTTCATGTGCATGTGGACAGTAGAGCATGAGAAGGGGGAATCGACACCGTTAGAATTGTTTAAAAAATTAAATATTTGTATCTCCTTAAAATTTTGAAAGATATTCAAATAAAATTGATAATTTTAATTGTTCTAATTGAATCTTGATTTTAAATATTACAGCTACAAAAGGAAAAGGAGTTGCTGCTGAATGCAAATAGAATTGATTGTGAAACTTACCACACCTACTTTACTGGTAAAAAGACACAATCCAATCTCACTTGGGCGCCTTACACTTTGATTTATTAAATAGACTATTTTACTAGTGGAGTGGATTTGCTTGGAACACAGATGAATGGAAAGGAAGAAAAAAAAGACAAAACATGACGCCGTTTAAGTATGTACATGATGTCAGCTGGAGAACATGGACAATTAAATAAATATAAGATGATTATAATGCCATATTTTTAAATATGATCATATATGAGCTCCGTGCACTTCTGTGTACCTGGATGTATTAGACCAAAGTTTTTCTTAGAGCCTCGTCCAATTCGGCAAACTTTTATAATGATATGAAATTCGCTTTGCTAATCACATTTAAGACCACTTATTTAGAAATGCTTTTGAAAAATTCATTTAAACCAAAAGATGCAAATCAGTCCGATTTGAAAAAAAAAAATTGTAAACTGAATATAATAAAATCATTTAATTTATCAGCATTAAATTTTTAGCATCTAAACAATCTAAATCATCATTCTTACATCAATAAATGATTTTAAAATTTATCATTACATTATGCGTTCTAATGAATACGTAAATGGATTTAAGCATGTTTTATATTATTACATTCTAATGAATATATAAATAAATCTAAACATTTTTTATAATTTATGCATGGATAAATTCTTTGTGCAAATGTAGCCACACACACTCTTGATCAAAATAATGTTTGGTCACAATAAATAATATTGAATTATAACTTAATTTCATGCACTCAGGTGCACTTATTAGCTTCAATGTGCTCAGGTGTATTTAATATATTTTTTATTTTTTTGAAACTTTTTTACAGGTTAGTTAATCTAAATGTATTTTACGTGTTATCAAATTTTATCATTTTTAGAATTACCAAAAATTCTACTAATTTTTAAAAATATCTAAAAATAGTAAAAATTAATACACATGTTAAATATACTTTTTTGAGAAACTGTTAAATATACTTAGGATAATGTTTATGTAAAAAAAATTTAAAAATGGATATTTGCAACTAAGTACACCGAAGCTCAGTGCACTTGGGTGCATAAAATCAGTGTCCTACTAAAACACAATTTTGTTAAATAATATAAATAATCTTTTTCATTACATAAAATTAGCCCTGTCTATGGGGGAGCTACGGAAGTGTACAAAAAATTTAACTTTCGTGCAAGTAATCTCGGTTCCAAATTATACCCAAGTAATAGGGGTGTAAATCGGGTCGGGTTGGGACAAATACAACCCTAACCTACCTTGTAAAATTTCAATCCAACCCTACTTTTAACTCTACTTGTCACACATTAACCTAACCATATTTCAACCCACCTCAAATCGGTTCGATTCGAGTTAGAAATCGGGCTAATATATAACACATATTATCAATATTAGTTAAGCTTTTGTTTACCCAAATTTCTAAAATAATAAAAGAGCAATGATAATTATAAAAATAATAAGTACTAAAAAGTTCTACGTAACTCAAAAGTGGAGGATAAGTTTTGTAATTAATTTATTTTTTTGCTTTTGTATTCTTCGAGCAATTGATGTCCCCTGCAAGTTAAAAAGTGAAAGCCAAGTAAAAGTATTGCATTAAATTATGCAAAATGAAAAAACGAATATCATAGTCTTACTTACGTTCTTAATTGGCTTCCAATTAAAGCTACAAACATCTCAAATTCCCAATTGACTTGTTTGTTATTTCAAATCGCCAATACAATCGAACATCGAAACAACTTATTTACAATGCAATATAGGGTATGTTTGGCAATTGAAAGAAAAAGTTCATTGAAACTTTTCAATCTAAAACTTTTCAATCATTATATTTTTAACTATCATATTTTTTAATTATTTTTTTACATTTTCCTGTACAACTACCATACTTTTCAATCATTTATATACAACTATCCACACAACTAACCTATCTATTTTAACTTTATTCTCTTTATTACTTATCATTACCTCTATCATATCACATAAATTGATAACTTTTACTCTCCAAAACTTTTCATCAAAAGTTTTATTCATTACCAAGCACACTCGTAACCAAATAATCCAAACATGATTTCACAACTAATTAAACAAATATATTTCCAAACCAAATAAATTCAAACAACATTTCACAACCAAATTGTCAAACATATTTCCAAACTTCACACAATTTTATTTAAATATTTAAACAACATAAATGAAATACACTCTCATAAACAAATCCAAATACATATCTTATGAAAATCGGGTCAGTTTGGGTCGGGTCGACCGATCCATAACCCAGTTCAAACCGATTTTGAAAATCGAGTCGAGTTGAACCCAATTTTCAAATACTGAATTTCCAAAACATCAACCCAACCATGGTAAAAATCGGTCCGGGTTGATGCGGGCTCGGGTTGAACCCGACCATATTTACACCCCTACCAAGTAGGGCCCATTTTACATATTGTGAGAAGTGTAAATGACAGGATAGACCAATCCTTGAAAACTGACATTAACACCGAATTACATTACAATCATAACTACAGGTGTTAATAGATTGGATTGAAATCTAATTTTAATATTTAACACATTTAAAATATTTTAACTTTAATCCGTTTATTAACCTATTTACAATTCATTTAATAAATGTGTTGACAGATTGTTAATAAACTGTATAACTAATAACTTGAAAGTCTAAATTTTGACAAAAAATGATCTTGCGAGGAGAGATGATCTGGTATTTTCAGAGGAAGAAAAATTAAAATAGAACAGTAACAAAAAAATGGAATTAAGACAATAATGAGAAAATAAAAATTGAGTTGAAAGAGTAAAACTTAGCAGTAAAAAATAATTAAGAAGTTTATATTTATATATAATTTTAATAATTTAAATAAATTTAAGAGGTTAAATGGATTATTATACAAGTTGACGAGCTTAAAATCTCAATTATAATATTATTTATTTAATTAAATAGTCGAACGAGTCGATAGACTATAACTCATTTATTTAAAAATTCTAACATAAACCATTTATAAACAAGCTGAAAGAGTAAATTTAACTCTATTCATATATATTAAGAGTAATACGGTACATTTATTAGAAAATTTCGATACAAGTTTGCTGTAACGATATAAAAATTTTATATATTTATTATTTGAAGTTTGGGATTGCTGTATGTAATATAATACAGGTCATCTGCAACCTTCAACTAATTGGAGCCACTAATTTTTTTTTTTTTATTCTTTTGACAAGATCCAGCTGATTCACATGAATTTTGTTATCAAAGTAACTAATACTCGATTTTGAAGTTTAATAGTTTAATTAATTATTCGCTGCTCGACCAAATAGACGGGCATCTCCAATCCCCTTATACGGAATGACAAGGAAATTAAATTACTCCATCATTTGATATCCCAAAAAAAAAAAAAAATTACTCCATAATTTTCGATAGACAAAAAAACACTCCACCAATAAAATATAATCTTCAGGGATAGACATATACAATGTGTAACGCCCATATTAAATGCAATATGCACAGCTCAAGAATACGAAATTCCAGCTGCAGCATTTATGCAAAACCAAATCAAAGAAAAACCAGTCAGAATCATTAACTGGATAGACACAATACATCATAAGATCCAACATTCCAGCACTGGAGACGTCTTAATACATAGATGCTCTAGAAAACCAATATTCCTTCTTCCATATTTTATTTTTTCAGAAACATTTAAAAAAAAAAAAAGCCAATACATATATTTATATTCAAATATAAAACAAACCAGCACAAAAAAATCATCAAAATGACATGACGGCAACTGATTCGAAACATTTCAGTAAGCAGCACCAATCCAAGCAGAAAGGAGAAGAATATATTTTATAGGGTAAAATCCGAAGGATGGAGCCCTGATCGATGATGATGAATCATGATATCAATGGCTTGTGGGCTCCTCCTCCTTCTTCTCCTCCCCCTTGTGGTATCCAGGCAGCTTCTCCTTGATCTTCTCCAGCAGACCCTTCTTCTCTTTCGGGGACTCGGACTCCCCACCTTCGGGCCCATGTCCATGTCCTGCTGCTCCTGCACCTGCTAATTCCTCCACCTTCTCACCTTCCTCTGCCTTCTTGCCGCCCCCTCCAGGCAACTTCTCTTTGATCTTCTCCAACAATCCCTTCTTCTCCTCCGTCGTCGGGGATGAAGCTTCATGACCATGTGCCCCCTCCGGTTTCTCCACTTCAGGGACTACCGTTGTTTCTCCTGTCTTCTTCTCTTTCTCCTCCTTTTCCCCGGATATCTTTTCCTTGATCTTCTCCTTCAGTCCTTTCTTTTTCTTCTTCTTCTCTCCGCCCTCTCCTTCCTCTTCGCCGCTAGACTGGAAAATTTACCGCGAAACCAAGTTAGTAAGATACGATCGATCGATCATCTGGGGCGAGATGATGATGATGATGATGATAGTAATAATAATAAAAGAGTTGGTATTGGTACCGAGCTAGAGCTGCTGCTGTGTGAACGGTGCAACTTCTCGATGAGGCTGGGTTTCTCCTCCTTCTCTTCTTTCTTCTCGTGGGCTTCTTCCGACACGTGCACCTTTTCAAGCTCAGCCGCTACGGCCTCCGCATCTTGAGAAGGCTTCTCTTCTTCTTTCTTACCCATGAAATCAAAAATTCCACGGTCTTTGATTTCGCTCTCCTTCTCAACAGAGACGTTAGGTTGCTCTTCTGCCATTCTGCCAAAGCCCAGAAGCAAGCGGGAAATAGCGAAAGGAAAGAAACAACAAAGCCACTAAAGCAAGGAGACCACACTGAGACCCTTGAGAGTTGATACACTTAAATACTGCGGACTCTTGGGTGGCATTCTTATAGTCCTCCGGGACCGCTTCGTAGTTCGTAGTAGTCGTACACGGGCCTTACGCGGCTAAGGAAACTAAATGCGAAAAAGACGCAGAGGCAGTTCTTCGATACTCTGGCGTCGCTCGTGGTCGATGCACATGCGTGCTACCGTAAACTCATGACAACCTGATGATCTCAGACTAAGAAAATGCTTATTTCTAATAGCATGTCTACCTACTATTCTATTATTACATTTATTTAATAAAAAATTCTCATGACCGTTGGAGGGAGGCGTAGCACGTGTGGCTCTGCCAGCGTGTCGACATTGCTTTTAATCAAAAGGAAAAAGAGGGTAGCGCCAGATGACGTGCAGCGCTAGCTGTTTGCAACTATTGGAATGATTATTATTATTTCCATTTATAAAATCTGAACCGTTCACGGGCAACAGACTGCTAAAGGTTATGTGGAAAAAGATATGGATTAATAAAATTAAAAGTTTCATTAAAGTATTATAGCTTTGATGAATTCGATATTTCTCGCTCATTGATGATAAATATTTAACGGTTCAGATTTACAAAAATGGTATTTCAATTCACGGTCATGCGTGTCGGATGCAGGGGCTGTAAGATAAGATTTCCCAAAGAGGAAAGCGGAGAGTGGCCCACCATGCCGACATCGATGTGGCAGGTCGACATGTGGAGGCATCGCAGAGAGAGCCAGATTGTGGGGCCCGGTGCAGTCGCTTCGGGGCGATGACTATGGACAGTCGGTGTGGACACGACGCGCTTATCGAAACGCGCCACGTGGCTTCCTTTTTCCCGCAGCATGGCGACGTGGGCGGTGCGCGTTGAAGATGGGGCGGCACGATTTGCCATGGCCTCGAGTGTCAAAAACGATAACGCTACTGCTGGAATTGGCTGAGGATTCGATTTCGGTTTAATCGCGGGAATTTTGGATTCTTCAGTTGTTGCATGCAACCCAATTAAAGTACATTCTTTTTATTTTTGGTTAACGAATTTAACTCAACAGAAGTAGATCATACTCGTACCGCTTCCATGAAATCCGTTTTTATGTAATTTTTTTTATTTTTAAAATTTTAATAATTAATAAAAAATTCACTCCATCTATTATATTTAATATTATTTATATTATCACGAAAACTTTCTCATTTATTTACTATCATTGTATACGAGTCTTATTTATAAATGTGTAAAATCAACATAATAAAATAATTTAATGCTAAAATATTGATTTTAAAGTAGTATTTTCAATATATAAACTGTTTAAAACATCAATTATATGAAGATAAATGATTCCATAAAATATTATTACATTTTAATACAAATGTAAATGAATTTAAATATTTTTCATAATTTACACGTGAATATATATTTTTGAGCAAATGTAACATATGTGCATACTTGATTTGAATGAAACTTAATTTTTTGACTAAATAAATAATGTTAAACACAATAAAAATAAATAAATTTTCTATCAAGGATTAGATCCTTAAAATTTAAAACAACTTGGTTATATAGAAACGAAACCTTATTATAAAAGAAAGAGACAAGATGTTCTTGATGAATACAGTAATTTGCAAATACACTCTCCTAGTTTCACGCTAATTGCATATATGCCCTCATTGTTTCATGAATTGCACATTACTTTATAAAATTCTGCTTAAATTGCTTGCGTACCTCTGTTAAAGGCTATTCAATTAAAATAATATAATTTACAAATATGCCCCCATAACTTGCCACTAATTGCAGATATGTCCCATATTTTAATGCTAATTGCTGATATACATCTATTATTTCACGAATTGCATATTACTCTCACAAAATTTTACTAAAATTGCTTATTACCTATGACACCTTTTTTTCTTGCTAAACATGCATTAAAATTTTAGATAATGATAAACACGACTCATTTGTGCAAATGGAAGGAGAACATATGTTAGCAATTAAGATAAATATTTTATAAACCCCTTCCACCTGCACAACCGGATATTTTATAAACAACGAGATTCTAATAGCTTTAAATAAGGTTATTTTTGTTATTATCCAAAATTTTAATATATATTTGGTGACAAAAAGTGTCATGCATACGCAAGCAATTTTTATGAAACTTTGTGGTGGTAATATGAAATTCGTGAAACAACAAGGGCACATTTGCAAATTATATTTTTATTTAACAGCTGTTAAATTTTAGACATTAACTGGGGTATATAAGCAATTTATATGAAACTTTGTGGGGATAATATATAATTCATGAACAATAAGGGTATATATGCAATTAGCATTAAACTATGGGGACACAATTGCAAATTATTGTAATAAATAAGACGAACATTTTAGTTCAAACTTGGGTCAATTAGCACAAGAGTCAAAATGTCATCCAACTCGGCTGCGTCCCTAGTAGCAAAATTTTTCACTTTTAATATGCTTCTTGAGGTATGAGCTTTAGCTATAACTGTTTTCTTTGGTGAAACTAAAATCTCGACTTATTAATGGCTTAGATCATTTGAATATGCCCCAACAGATTATGCATAGTGATGACCATTTAATTATATAATAAATAAACATCTATTTTAAAAATCATAACATACCTACAAAAATATATTATTTATTTAGTTAGCTAAAAAGTCATAAACCAAAGGGTACGATTAATATAAGGTATTAGCGATCATTTATATATTTTACTATAATCAAGGTGCGATCGTTTTTCAAAGAAAATCTTTCAGCTAAAACTTTTTACTTTTCATAATGACCTCTTTTTTTTATTATTTTTTTCGAATATTCATATACAAACTGTCATACTTTTCGATTATTTATAAATAATTACTTATACAACTAATATATCTATTTTCACCTTATTCTTTTTTTTATCATTACTTGTATTCTATCGCATCATTTCCTCTTACTTAAAAAATTTTTATACAAAAAATTATTCATTTAAAAGTTTTATCATTTCCTAAACACACTTTTAATGTGATTGAATGCTGCTAATTTTTTAGTCGCATATAAGTCAAATTAGGATGCATATAAATGGACTTGGCTAAAATATTAAATTTTTTATTGCAAATACTTAGTTGCTTCCTAGTTATGATATTTTGTTAAATGCAAATTTTTTTACATTAAATGCCGCCAAAGTAATGTTTGATATCATTGTTTAAATTTAACTATACATAGTAATTAAGAAAATACAGATTAAGCAAAAAGTCTATGAAGCTGACGTGTGTTGAAGTGGAGGTGTTTTCATACGACAACTTAGATAGTCCAAAACATTCTTGAAAAATCATATAGAAATAGAAATATTTATATTTTGCAAGTAAAATGGAGTTGAAGCAGAAAGGAATAGGAAGAAAGGTGCTGAAACAAGCTTAGGGCTTGCGCATAATCACTGCTTGTTTCATGTTTCTTTTTATATGTGTCTCTTTTGTGAGCTTTTATCTAATTTTCTGAAAGAGAGACTGAAGGGAGATCTTACCAGGGAATAGAATGAAGAAATCAAGACAATTTTGTTAATGCGTACCGCCTTTTGTCAGTGGTGATATTAGAAAATTTGCCAAGTATTGTAACTTGATCAGTGCAAGAGCCATAAGGCATATGCGGACAAGGTGCTGACTCACATGGTTTTTTCACGACTCACGCTTAAGGCAGATCGGTTGGATCCATGTCTTACATGCATCACACTAGTTATATATAATAACATCTTTAGCCATGGAAGCCTCAGTTTTGGGATAAAGACGAGGTCGATTAAGACCGCAAGCCAAATTCGGGCCACTGGGTCGACACTTAATTAATCCATCGGTAACAAAATTTACATATAAGTAAAGTAGCATTTAGCTGCATTTGGTAATTTACTTTTCACTACAAAAAGTTGGTAGTATACAAGAAATTTTCTTACAACGTATAATTAAATTTCTGATGAGGATATCTTTTGTAGTCCTCACTTTAGGTGACACCTTTTTTATCAGAATACTTGTGCATTTATTACTCAAAGGTGAATTTTGCTAGAGCTTAGCGGGGGCAGATGAAAATTTTTTATTGGTGGAGAAATTGAAGATTTAAAAATTATATAATTTTACTTTAAATTTTGAAAATTACTTTAAGATATTTTTATTTTGATAAGATTCTTATCTCAAATAATAATAATAATAATAATAATAATAACAACAACAACAACATAATCTCTTTTATTGAATTATCCTACTCACCAAAGGTCCTATATTTGCACCTGGTTGCACTGTCATGCGTGTCATATCATTGGTAAGTTATTGGTAATGGTAAAATCATTATTCTCATATATTTTTATTGATTTGACTTAATTCACCAAGTTTTCTGTAATTTTTCTACCAGAAAGGAAACGTAGTATTCCAAACATCTTTTATCATGTCACTCAAGGATGAAGGACAACTTCAAAAGATGGGTAATGTGTCAAATGTCTCTATTTAACTTTTATCCCTAGACCTCCTATTTTAGACACCTTTAGCTCATTTATGTCAATCACTTGGTTATTCAAGTATTAATATATTTCAAATTTTCTTATGTGGCATGATTAATCACCATGCGTTGGTTTTGAAAAATAAAATATCAAAAATAAAATAATATTATTTTTACTTTTACTAATTATTATTAAAATCGATTAATATTTATTAAGTTGAGGAACAGGAAGTTTTGGCAATAAATAAGGAGGTCCAATACTATGCACCTGCAAAAATTCATTTTTTATTTTTTTGAATTTTTTTATACAACCTTTAGTCTAGGTGTATTTAATATGTATATCAAATTGTACTATTTTTGAAGATTTATAGATATTTTTAGATTTTTTAAAATCAACAACATTTTAGTAATTTATGAATTATGAAAACGCTACTAATTTTAATTTTTTTAAAAATATCTAAAAATATCTAAAAATAGTAAAATTTAGTATAAATGTTAAATATACTAAGATTAACAGATTCATAAAAAGTTTTAAAAATAAAAAATTAAGTACATCCTTATATACCAAGGCCAAGTGCACTTAGGTAAAGCAGTGTTTGTACATGTGCATGGAGCGTAAGTGTTAGAGCTGCTTAGGCTAAGCTGTCTTTTGGCATCAACACTTGGAGCACTTTAGTCTTGTGAAATTGATTATATTATTTTTACATTGATTTTTATTCACTAGTATTATTGTTGTGGTTTCTAACAACATATACAATTTTCTACAACATGTAAAATTTCCTTGATTACCTTAAATTTGTTAGTCATATGAGTTTAACTGGTATATGTAAAATTATGACGAAAATTTGTGAGTATAAGAAGGATTTTTAAAAGTTTATGAGTATAGGTGAAATTAAAAATAAAATTTATGGGCATATAAGACATGAATATATGTGAAATTATAATGAAAATTCATGATATGAAAGTCATTTTTGAAAATTTATATATACAAGTAGAATTAGAAGAAAAATTCATTGATATATATATATATATGAAAATTGTCCTAAATTTAACTACAACTAAATTAATTTGGCTAACTTAAAGGTGTTGACATTTTGTCATTTCTAATATTCAATTTGGCTGCATTTAATGCAAGTAAAATTAAAGTTCTCCCACATTTCATAAAAAAATTTCTACCATTGCAATGAATAATTAATGTGAACCTTATGCACCAACCAATTTTAAGTGTAATTTTTCTAACTTTTATGCCAATAAAAACGCTCAAATTGAGCTAAGTAAGAAAATTTTGTTGATAAAAAACCTATTTTAATTATGTTTTTAGGGTATGTTGGGCTACACTAAAAACTTTTTAAAATCAACAATTATCTTTTTTTATTATTTTATTATTTATTCACATCTTCTCATTAAAACTAGTCAATTATTCTGCTTTTCAATAATTTTCATGTAATTAATCCATCTATTTTAATTTTATTTTTATTCATCATTATTACTCAATTATGTTACATAAATTTATTTTATTTCAAAAACTTTTATATTAAAGGTATGTTTAAGAAGTACTAAAACTTTTAGATAAAAATTTTAAAATGAAAGAAAATAAGGTGATAAGATAGAAATAATGATACAAAGTAAAGAAAATAAAATTAAAATAGATAAATTAATTATAAGTTGTATAAAAATAATTGAAAAAATGATAATTATGGAGGAAGATGTGAAGAAATGATTAAAAATTGTTAAGTGTAAAAAGTTTTAGATTAAAAAATTTTAATTTGAAGGATATTTGTTAATTAACAAAAATTTTTAATTTAAAAATTTTTACTGCCCATAACTATGTTATTTTTAATTATTTTTTCACATTTTTATATATAATTATCTTATTTTTTAATTATTTATATATAACTATGCATACAACTAACCTATCTATTTTAATTTTATCATATTTACCCATTATCATCTTTACCTCTATCATATTATATTATTTTATTCTATTGTAAAAATTTTTAAATCATTTGAACATTTTATCATTTTCCAAATAATCCTTTTAACTATTTTTGCCGTAAACACACACATCCTGAAACTTGTTTATTTTGGGCGCGCTTGGCAATATGAATAAAATTTTAAGTTAAAACTTTTCACTTTCCATAAATATTATATTTTTTAATTATTTTTTCGCATTTTCCTATACAACTATTCTATTTTTAAATCATTTCTACACAATTACTCACACAACTAACTTATCTATTTTAACTTTATATTTTTTATTTTTCATTATTACCTTTATTATATTATATCATGTAATAATTTTTACTCTTCAAAATTATTCATCGTAATTTTTTTTATTTCCAATCACTTTTTTTTTATATTTTTTTTGGCGAAAGGTACTTGTCACATCAATCGAAGAAGAAAACGACGGGGAACGTGGGCGGTGGGCCGGCGCCCTTCGATCCCATCCCACCCTCAGCTTTTTGAAAATCGAAGCCTTTGGCGCCACCATCTTCCAGGGTGTGCATGTGGCTTTCCACTCAATACTGTACCATTCGCAGAAGCGATGAACCGATTGGTGCTCTTCATGCCAACCCCTTCAATCACAGCAAAAGTTCGTTCGATGGGGTTGCTTTTGATCGAGTCGTATATATGACATGTAAATAATTATTTATTTTCATTCATCTAAATGTAAATATTTGTAATTAATTATAACTAAATATAATGTTTAATGCAACTATATATTGAAAATTTAACAGCAAATGATAATAAAATTTTAGCTGCTACTAATATATACAGTACATAGCTGCACCAAATGCGGCAAAATTAAAATTCGACCGCAGAAAAGGCCAGTTATAATAAATTTTAATCACAAAAAATATCACTTCATGCAACAAACTAGTATTTTTCTGCATAATTGTTTTAAACAAATGGCTGTTGTATATAACAATTACATGCAACGAAAGATTTTTTTTATTAGTATTTATAAATGTGACAACCTGATATTACAATAGGGCACATTCACAACTCTTATACTATAGAAAAAAAAATTTCTATAAACACCCTCATATAAGGAAATTTTTTTGAAAAAATCCCATCATTAAAGGGAAATGATAAAACTCCCATTTTCAGGGGGACTACTTTTATAAAAGTCCCTGTTCACCAAGAGAAGATGACTCAAATATGTGATAGCATTTAAAGGAGCATTGTCCCCTGCCACTTGCGCTAGCTGTTGGTGGTGCAACATCCGAAGACTTGTTGCATCTAATATTTACGAATAACTAAGTTGTGCGCAAGCAACGCATGTGGGCAATCATGCCTTTCGTCGGGGTATTGAATCCCCATCCCTGCATTCTTGCATCAGCTATGAGCCTATGAGTAGTGTGTGCTTTGACAAAATAAAAAAAATGTGTCATAGTTGTCAACATTTAGATAGCCAAGTTGCGTGGCGCAGTGTTTTGAAAACCGGACCGAACCGGGCGGTCGGACAGTGAACCGGTCACGTCCCGGTTCGTCATTGTTACCGGTTCAACTGCCGTCCGACCACCGGTTCGATCCGGTTGAACCGGAAAAACCGGGAACCGGTCACAAAACCGGTTTAGTGACCGGTCCGGTTTTCAAAACATTGGCGTGGCGTAAATCTATGCGTGAGTGAGGTTTTGTTTTGGACTCTAAGTCAGAGCAATAGCCTCCATTCATATAAAAAAAAATTATGAGCCTGTATGTAGCTATTTAGTTGTCAAACATTAACTGTAAATGTTAATATGCAACCAATTTTATGTTACGTGACTTAATTTTTATTACTACATAAAGAAAGTTTTGTTGTGGCACACCTAATGAAGTATTCTTGTATTTTAAGACAACCGTAAAAAGTACTAATTTATTTGTTCTTAAATTAAATTAGGAAATTAAGGCTCCGTTTGCACATTTGTAAAAGTGAAAAATGTTTTCCCTCCTCTCTATGTGATATAATTTGATACCTTAAGTGTGTGTTTGGTAATTTGTAAAAGTCGTCAAGTTAAAATTTTTCAATATAAAATTTTTCACTCTTCGTAATTACTCCTTTTTTTAATTATTTTTTACGCATCTTTCTATACAATAATCCTACTTTTCAATCGTTTCTACACAACTACCAATACAATTAATTAATTTATTTTAAATTTACTTTTTTTACTCCTCATCATTACCCCCATAATATCGCATCATTTACTATTAATTTAAGAACTTGTACATAAAAAAACTTTTCATCAAAAGTTTTACAACTTTCCTAACACACCCTAAGTATATAATTATCTTAATTCATTACTATTATTTTATATTTTAATTATTTTTCACGTCTCTCAACACAACTATTCAATTTATTTTAAACATATCATATTAAGAGTGTATTGGACATTCAATGAAAGTTGTCCATTTAAAATCTTTTAATTTACAATTTTTTGGTCTCTGCGACTATCTTATTTTCTACTTTTTTCATCTTTTATATATTTATTATTTTTCAATCATTTTTACATATTTTGTATACAACTATTCTATCTATTTTATTATTTTTTTTTTACTTTTTATCATTAGCTCTATTATATCCATTAGTTCTTTCATTTTAAAAGCTTTTACTTCAAAAAATTATTATTTAAAAGTTTTATTAAATACTAAATACACCATAAATCATTTTCTAACTTTCTAAAAGTTTTTATTCTCATTTTTAACTTTTATTTTTAAATTTTCACAAATACACTTTAAAATGCATTATATATATTAGAACCTTCGTGCACTTTAAAGCCAGACCATATGTTTATATGTTTTATTACATGGATGAAATCACATTATGGCTAACATATAACAAGTGAGATAATGAGCTAGGTATTCCATGTAATATGAGTTTTTCATTTCTTCCTGTTTTCTTTCACCTTCACTTGTACTAAAATTGTAAATTAAATATATAAAAATAAAATTTTGATTTTAATGTTGTAAAAAATGGAGACCTAAGGGCTTGTTTTGAAGGATTTTAAGGGGCTTGAATAAAATGAAAAAAGGATTGTGAATATAACGGTATTTATTGAAAATGGAAAAAAGAATTTATTAACAATATAAAAGTTTTGTTAAAAATGAAAAAATATCTTAAAAATAAAATGTAGTTATTTAACTCTCCACAATTATCTTATTTTTTAATTATTTTTTTGTGTATTCTTATATAATTATTTTATTTTTCGATCATTTCTGTACAACTAAACTATTTATTTTAATTTTATATTCTTTACTTGTTATCATGAGTCTTATAATATTATATTATTTTCTTCAGTTTTAAAAACTTTTAAGTAAAAAAAATTTCATCTAAAAATTTTATAATTTCGCGAATAACAACCTAAAAAAAATTATCCTATCCATTTCGCATTCCAACGGCCTGGCATCATGCCGGAAATGTGGAAATAATGCACTACCGTACATGGTTCGAGGGCGTAGTACTCTGGAGTCTCTCGACGGGTTTGCCCCTCCAAGCCGATTGTGGGTCCCGTCGTCTTCGGGAGCGCCAAGCCTTTCGAGGCGGCCAAACTGTCGGTTCAATGTCGGTATTTCCCTGCCTTTTGACTTTGCTTTAATTACCGTTGAGAATGTATTTCTAAATGCTCCCCGCTTCGACATTCCACGGTGCCGCACGCAGTTTTTATTTGCTCTTGATATTTGATGTTTCCTTCATTAAGCTACCGACGGTAGTTTCAATCATATATGCACCTTATTATTATTAAGATATATTGAATGTTCGATCGAGAAAATCTGCAACTGTTCGATGTTTTCTCCGAGAGCACTACAACCAACCCTGATTTTCAGTTCACGTCTAGCTACGTTTTCACAATCTAGGCTGTTTGTTCTTGTTGAGAGAAGATTTCTACGGAATGTGAGCGTTCGGTGAGCTGCGGTGTATCAATGCCCATGGATTAGCAGAGTAGCAAATAACTACCTTTCTTTTACTTTCGGGGAAAAAAAAATGTGAAAAGCAGGTAAAGGAAATAAATGATCACGTCCATTATTGAAATTCATCTAATTATTCTGCATGATGGAACCGTGTGGGCCCTGGCCTGATGCTTGGGAGAAAATTCTCATCCAGAAGTTTTGATTATATAGGCATCATGCTTCGATCGATCGAGTTTGGAGAAAATTTTCCGCTATTAATGAGTAATTACTCATCGTCTGTTGCCGTTTGATACTTGATTGAGGAACCGAAACAATAGTGGGCACAAATTGCATTGGATACCCCCGAATCAGCCAAGCTAAAAAAACACACCTACTATTGCGGTACGTGAGTAGACTAGCCGAAGCGAACTTGGAATGTTGAAAAGTGCCGAAAGCGGACCAACCGAGGAAGAGGTGCTCTGGTGGCAACTCAATCCCATTCCCATGGAAACCAACAAAACTGCTCCTTCAATATTGTCGCTCCAAACTAAGAAATCAACATTGGCAAGAGCTGTAACCTGGTCCCACTCATTCACCCACCCACCTATTTAATTAGTGTAGTAAGCTAGCATACGCACTAGTTCTCATCCAACTATCTCAACTCCAACTCACAATATTCATTGGATTGTTGGGAATTAATTAAAAGATAACATTGAAGATGATAGGCAGAAGAAAACACCCACATCCAGCATTTCTTCTGCTGCTGGTTTTAATGCTGCAGGCAGCAATCGCTTCTTCTGAAGTGCGTGTTAGCGTCGCAAATGGCGCTGGCAGTTACTTGATTGGGTTGGGGAGCTATGACATGACTGGCCCAGCCTCGGAGGTGAACATGATGGGCTATGCCAACATGAAGCAAACCACAGCTGGGGTTCACTTCCGCCTCAGAGCACGAGCATTCGTTGTGGCGGATGGAGCTGATCGGGGCGCGAGGTTTGCCTTTGTCAACCTCGACGCCGGCATGGCTTCGCAGTTGGTCACCATTAAGGTCCTGGAGAGACTCAGATCAAGGTGTGTTCATGAATCGTGTATATAATTAAGCCCGTTAATCAATGTTTTTAACAAGCTTTCCACTGAGATTAATTAAGTTTCAAGAAATTGATCATTCGTTGGCCCGGTCCTCAGATGGAACAGTACTTAGCTTGCATTATTCAAGCAATTATACATCATTAGTGTGTCGATCGTGTGTTTGACCTAGGGAATTAATGTGCCTAAGCCAAAACGCGAATGAGAGGACATAACCGCAAATGGATGCGGCTAAAAATGGATAGTCCCATCAAAAAGAAAAACTGTATTTTTGCTTAGTATTTATTAAAATTTAACCCGAACTGTTAAATCTCGATATAGTATTTATTAAAATTTAATCAGAAGTCTTAAACATGGATAAGTTATGTACTAAAACCCATCAAACCTCATTGAAAAATAATCCAAAAATTGTTAATTTTTATAGGCTTCGACTAGAACTACAAAAAAAAAAACAAATTCAATTGGAGCCACCAATTATTTGCAATAAACCATCATCGTTAGCGGTTAAAAATACCTTCGTTATATGCAATAAATTTGTTGTTACACAGAATGATTAAGCAACGAACTTTATTATTTACATTGTCATTTCTAAGAAAATTTTATTGCTTGCCACGTAGTACTTGCAGAAAAATAAATAATTTTTTTGCAAATGAGCACACACCATAGGAGTAGTTGCAACTGGATGACATTTCGATAAATTTTAACGTTTCGAAACAAAAAACTGTTAAAAAAATCAAAATTCTTGCATTGTTTCTCTGCTAATTAAACTTTTTTTTAACAATTTTTCATGATTTTTTTTGAAAAGCCCATGAAAATTTATTTAAATAAGTTAATACAATTTTTAAATTTTTTTGAAAAAACATTAAATTACATTTATTAGATCATTAGCATTGATATAGCACGTTCCTGAAAAAGGGATTAACGTATTTGCAACATGTTGTCCATGTACCGATGCCTATATATCATCGAAAATCGGAAAAACTAAAAACTATGGATTTTTGGACATGTCTGATCTTTTAATTAGGTACGGAGATCTATACAAGGAAGATAATCTGGCAATCAGTGGGACCCACACGCATGCTGGGCCAGGCGGATACCTGCAGTACGTGGTTTACACCATAACCTCCCTCGGCTTCATCCGGAAGTCCTTTGACGCCATCGTCACGGCTGTTGAGCAGTCCATCATTCAAGCCCATGCAAATCTCAGACCCGGATCCATTTTCATTAATAAAGGTGAGAGTAAGAGAATAGTGGAGTCCATCAAACGCACGAGTGTAGTTACAGGATGGCCCTGAAACATTGGATAATTACAGATTAGCACGCATATTTTGGGTATTTACTTAGCAAATAGGTCCTCTGAGCTTTGAGATGTTGAAAAATAGATATTAATGATGAAGATTAATTTGTAGGAGACGCGGTGAATGCTGGAATAAACAGGAGTCCGAGTGCATACGCAATGAATCCAGCTGAGGAAAGAGCTCGATACTCCAGCAACGTTGATACCGAAATGACCCTCCTGAAGTTCGTCGATACCGCCACAGGAAAGAGCATCGGTTCCTTCAACTGGTTTCCGACGCATGGAACATCGATGAGCAAGGATAACAAGCTCATCAGTGGGGATAACAAAGGAGCTGCAGCCAGGTTCTTCGAGGACTGGTTTAGGCTGACCTCCTCACCACAACCAGCCCCACAAAATTCTACGACTTCACAAGGTTCCCTAATCGAAAATAAAGCGCATGCGTATCTATTTGTTTATTTAAGACCGGTTTGTAATAGAGAAAAGGAAAATTTTATTTTTCAAAAGATGAAAAAGTAATTAATGTGAAGTGGTAAGACTAATGATGAAGGGTAAAGATGATAAAAAAAAGTAAATAATATGGTTATATGAAAAGGTACGAAAATGATTAAAATATAAAAATAATTATAGGAAAAATATTATAATTAAGATGTCTTACTGTATCAAAATGTGTATATATGGTGAGGAAAAATACTTTTTTACTTTTCCTTATTACTATACAAAGTCTGGAGGTCTATGTAGAAAAAGGTAATTTTTTTTTTTATTCATATGTTAGCATTACCTTTTCTATTTGAGGTCCCATGTGGCTGGACCGACCGTGGAATGCTTTTTTTATTTTTTATTTTTTATAAACATATAGAATCAAATATTTTTAACCTATAAATCAAGTTTTATCATTTTTGAATGTTTTTAAGTATTTTTATTTTCAAAATAGTGACATTTTTAATAATTTCTGAGTCAGAAAATTACAAAAATACTATTATGTTTAAAAATAAAAAATACTTAAAAGCTTTCAAAAAACAATAAAACTTGGTTTATAAAATAAATACACATGACTCTATATTTTTATAAAAAAAAAAAATTTGGAGATACCTTCGCCAAACTCATGAGATTACTCATCTTTCTATTGTATCTTTACTATGCTTGCTACTACCTTACTTTTTCAATTTTCTTCTTATATGTTTATGCTTTTCCAAGAGAATTTTAGGGTTTATTTGGTAATGAATGATAGTAAAAAAAAAACCTTTTTTTACACATCTTTTAATATTACTTGATAGCTTAGCTATCTAACTCTTATATTTTTGTTATTATATGAATAGTTTAATAAAATTATTCATTTATTTTAACTTGTTATCTTTAATTCTAATTATTACTTCATATCAGGAATTCTCTTCAAATTTTAAAATTTTTACCCCTTATTCACTTTTCCAATTTTTACTTTTTTATCTTCCCACATAGACTCTAATGTTACTTTTTTAAAAAAAAAAAAAATCAAACTAAAATTTTTAATTCTTTTGATTTTTGCTTTTGGTTTTTCACCTGAGGGAAAAAGAAGAGTTGAGCAAGCTGCTGGAAGCAGCAAGTCAGATCGAAGCCACAGGAGGGACTGAATGTGATGGCACAACAAGCAGAAAATTCAAAGTGAGGAAGAGTAGTGGAGGCAATGGCACCCAGTTCGTTGCGGCATTTTGCCAGTCCAACGTTGGGGATGTGACTCCGAACGTACTTGGAGCCTTCTGCGCTGGCACCGGATTACCATGTGATTTCAATCATTCATCATGCAATGGCAATAACCAACTCTGCATTGGCCGTGGACCTGGGTACTCATAATTCTAATTTAATTGCCAACTTAATCAATACAAACGGTTCATTTCTGATCATTTGTGGATTGAAATTTTGTTTGGGCAGGTATCCGGATGAGATATTGAGCACAAAGATCATAGGGCAGAGACAGTTTGAAAAGGCTATGGACCTCTTCCAAACTGCTAAAGAGGAGCTGACAGGGAAGATAGATTATCGCCATGTTTATTTGAATTTCACGAATCTTGAGGTCGAACTGGGAGAAAACAACATCGGGAAAACGTGTCCGGCGGCTCTTGGTCCTGGGTTTGCTGCCGGGACGACTGACGGACCCGGTGCATTTGGGTTTCAACAGGGCGACGAGAAGGTATGTACTGATGGCCATTATCCTCCATCATCTCTCCTAATGAACCAATTTCCGCAGTAATTTGATGGTGGTTGCCAACTGAATTGCTTAATAGACAACCAAAATCTTATTACACTCCATGAAGCATTATCGTCTTGATTTAAAGGAAAATAATATCATTTCCTGCTTCATCTAAAGAACAGAATTTTCTTGATTATTATTTTTTTCCTTTTCACAGTACAATGACTTTTGGAATTTGCTGAGAAATATGCTGAAAGAGCCGAGTCCAGAACAGGTTGAATGTCAAAAGCCCAAGCCCGTTTTACTCGACACCGGCGAGATTTTCGAACCTTACCAATGGGCGGTAGCTACATATACACCGCTGCATTTTTTTTCTCTCTATCTCACTGATTAATCACTACTGATTTCATATTGATCCACTGATTAATCAGTTTCAATGCCTTGGTCTGTGGCTGGAATCTAGAACTATGACTTCTGCATGCATGCACAGAATGGATAGCTGAATACATTTTGGTTTGCATTTTGCAGCCTGCAATCCTCCCAATACAGATGCTGAGGATTGGTAAACTGGTCATACTTTCAGTACCGGGAGGTGAGCTCTGCCATTCTACATTAGTCAAGTTCACATGACTCAAGCTATATACTTCTAGAATGCAATGTCCGTGAGGATACTCTGTTTGAGTACTGATCATTGGAATTTTTTTTTCCCTATCTAAATTGGATAATTCATTGATGGCTTTCTGCCAATGTTTTGAGTTCGTGTAAGCATGTGCTTATGGCAGACTAGAACATGTTCACGGTGGGCAGGAAACTAAATTCATGTTGATGGTGGGTGGGAAATGCAGAGTTCACAACCATGGCGGGGAGGAGATTGAGGGAGGCTGTTAAAGAGACATTGATGAACAATGGCAATGGGGAATTTGAGAATGGCACACAGATTGTGATAGCTGGACTCACCAACACCTATTCTCAATATGTTGCTACATTTGAGGAATACAAGCAACAGCGATATGAGGTTGTCTCTAAAGAACTCAAGCATGTCTTCAACTTCCTAATTCGCCTACTGTGGCATTTATTGTACACGCGATCTCATTTTAGGATCTGTCTGGCTGGGCGGAAAAATTAACACAACATATACGTTATTTGAAAAGCTTCCTTTTCTAGCTTATGTTTTGGGGCATTTTAATGCAAATCGGAAGGGCTGAACAGATTAGTGCTTCTTATAGAGAAGTGGGGCCAGACAAGCCTTAGTTAACCAGCTCCATAGAAAAGGCTTAGTACCAAATATTCCATAGAACTTGATCTTTTGTTCAGTAGACATCTAAGCATATGTTTATCTCATTTTAATTAATATTATTTCCGACAACTGCAGCTGAATACTACAGATCAATGTAAATTTGCAGGCGGCTTCCACCTTGTATGGCCCCCACACATTAGCAGCTTACATCCAAGAATTCAAGAAGCTGGCAACATCAATGGCCAAGGGAGAGAAGTTGGCCAACACAAGGCTGTCGCCCCCTGATCTGTCTGCTGACCAGATCAGCCTCTTGCCACCCCTTTTCGGGGATCCAATTCCTGAGGGAAAGAAATTTGGTGACATGCAACAAGATATCATTCTGCCAACTGATGGGTCAGTTGCCAAGGGAGGCAAGGTCAGTGCCACATTTTGGAGTGCCAAGCCCAGGAATGATCTGCTGACAGAAGGAACATTCGCCGTCGTAGAAATGCAATTCGAAAAACGATGGATCCCAGCTTTCGACGATGATGATTTATGCTTGTTTTTCAAGTGGAACATGGACAACAGCAGCACCTATAGCTTAGGAACCATTGAATGGGAAGTGCCCAAAGAAGCAGCTGCCGGGGTTTATAGGCTCAGGCATTTTGGATCCTACAAGGAAAATCTCATCTCTCCTGTCCAGTTCTTTACTGGGGCTTCCAGCGCGTTTGCTGTCGCTTAGTCACGGAAAGCCATGTACTAGGAAATGAACTCAGTTAGTAAATGGAACATGATTTTTCATCCTCCGTGGCTGCATTGAAGAGACCACTTCCGGGTTCTTTTACAGCAAGACGTTTCTCTATACGCTAACGACAGATCTCAAAGCGGACATCCATGTCAACCTTGAAGCTGCTCCTCAAATTAGCTAAGATGATTAATTCTGAAAATTTACACACAATTTATTAAGATTCACAGAGTGAGGAAATAGTACGGGGGTAGATTTCCCATTTATAAATAACATAGCAAAATTTATTATTAGAAACAAATTTTGTATAAAACCATGTAATAATCATATGTGCAAAATTCTCGTATGCTAAGAGGAGTATATTTTTAACCCGATTTAACTTGTTAGCTCCTCTCAGTGCGATGTTGGCTATTAAAGGATGATTGTGCATGATCCTTGACCAAATGTTGACGGCAACACTATTAGCACGGAGATGACTCCAAAGGACAAATACACCATTCGGTAACGGGATGAAGGTGTAAAGCAGAGAAGATAATATTTTTGCACGAATATAATAGCTAGATAATTAAAATGTCATGTCATTTTTCGAAAGGTGCATGGAAAAAATAGCTTGTCACCTACCATCCAAACTACGCTTAAAGATTTGTTGATATAAGTGTCCTAGGCTTTTGGGGCATCTTTAGTATGATTAAGGCCACTAGTATCGACATTCAATTTTAATATTGCCATTAGTTTTAAAAATAAATTTCAATCTTCATAAGGTTGTGATTGTATTACCATTTGGTAGCGCATAAAGGTCCCACTTTACCTATTTTTAGTGTACCGTGATATCCAAATATCTCCGGACCCATTTGGTCATGCATTTTGTGCATACGCTAGTGCTTTTGGAAATTTTAGGAGTGTTTAGCCTGAAACAAAAATTACGACCTTTGGAAGAAAATATCTAATAATAATAAAATTTTCTGTGTTTACATAAAGCATTCCATTGATACTTTCCACTAAAGTTCAAGGGGTGTAGTTTTGCTATGTATAACAGCTAGGCTAAGTAGGTCCTTAATATCCAATTACTACATTTATCTTTTTTTTATTAGTGTTGTACACTGTGTATTTCTCTGATATCAAATATTATACATCTAGTACATTCATAATCTTCGAAACAATTGGCTCTATTAATTTTTACCTCCGAGAGAATAAACTCCACCTAAATATTAAGGAAGACCAATGGTCCCATCATATTTTAAAAGAGAGGGACTAAATGCTCCCAAATTTTCATTGAAAATCCTAATGACAAGGAGTGTGTTTGGTTACACACAAAACATGTTAATGAAAACTTTCAATAAAAAACTTTTCACTCTCCGTAACTATCTTATTTTTTAATTATTTTTTTCACATTTTCCTATATAAACAACCCTACTTTTAAATCATTTCCACACAAATATCCATACAACCACCTTATCTATTTTAACTTTATTCTCTTTACACCTCGTTATTATCCATATTATATTACATCATTTTTTATCAACTTGACAACTTCTACTCTGAAAAGTTTTCATGAAAAAATTTTACCTCCAACTAAACACACCCAAGATTTACAACTACGGCGCGTGCTTATGGAAGATTTTATCTATGCTGCCGTGACCAAACGACTAATACTCATTTGGCTATGTTTTATCTTTTAGTGCAATAACAATATTGTTTACAAAGTAGCTTTGGAAACATTGATTTGGAAAAATGAGAAATGAACTTCCCTACAAAGACTTAAAGCTCAAACCAACCACACTAGTTGCATGTTGACAAAAAAGGAGTTTTTATTTTCTTTTAACGGATCATGACATTTAGCTATATGAAAAATTATGAGGTAAGTATGAAAATTCAAAAAATATAAAAGGCAAATGCTTTATAATGGGAAGTGATCCATAGCATTTACAAATTGGATAAGATAAGAATGAGATAAATCTCATAAATTTTAAAAATGTTTTTTTCATTATACACGTGTGTTTGAAAAGTCATAGAATTTTTAGACAACAAATTTTTAGGACATAAGTTTTTTTATTTGGGATGTATTTTGGGAAGTGATAAAATTTTTTATAAAAAAATTTAACACCAAGGTTGTTGAATTAGTATCAAATGATGTAATATAATAAGAGCAATAATGATGAGTAAAGAAAATATAATTAAAATGAATAAATTAATTATATGAATATTTGATTGAAAAGTAAAGTAATTATATAAAAGTATATGAAAAATGATTAAAAAATATAATAATTGTAGAAATTAAAAAAATTTATATTAAAAAATTTCCGTTGGAAAATTTTTATCATTTCTAAAACACTCTCTTAAGAAAAAATAATATAATATAATAGATGTAATAATGAAAGGTAGAGAGAATAAAACTAAAATAGACAAATTAGTTGTGTAGAAATAATTAAAGAATCAGATAGTTGTTAAGAAAATATAAATTAATAATTAAAAAATAAAATACTTATGGAGAATAAATAGTTTTAATTGTTAAGAAACGTGCCTTAGGGAAAATAATAACTTGCCTTTTGAATTCCTATATGACTTTTCTAATTTTCAAAACATAATAATATATTTTTTCTTGCATTCTTCTTGCATTTTTATCCAGTGTAATACTTTTTCGTCTCACCTTTTACTTACATTTTTATACCAAAAGAATTATGAACATGTGTTAATCACACACTCGTATAATTAGCTTTAATCACCCACATACATACGCTGTATTTGATTGATGATAGGTTGTGTTTGACTGATGATAAAAAATTTTGATGAAAAATTTTTACGGGAAAAGTTGTTAAATTGATCAAAAATAATATAATATGATAAATGTAATAATAATACATAATAAGAATAAAGTTAAAATATATAAGTTAATTGTACAATTAGTTATGTGAAAATAATTGAAAAGTATGGTAATTTATATAAGAAAATGTGAAAAGTAATTAAAAAATAGGAAACTCATGATGAGTAAAAAGTTTTTTATTAAAAAATTTTAGTTTACATTGTTTTAATTCAACCAAATGCACACAATCTAAAACTTTTCCTTATTCACGACTATTTTATTTTTAATTATTTTTCAATTCTTCTTATACAAGCTATCATATTTTTCAATTATTTTTACATAACCACTTACACAACTAATCTATCTATTTTAATTTAATTTAATTTTATTGTTCTTCGTTATCCCTAGCATATTACTTTATTTTCTCCCATTTTAAAAACATTTCCACAAAATTTTCATGCAAAAGTTTTATCACTTCCTCATCTAACTTATATTTTAAAAATTTTGCTAAAACTTATGGACAAGTTCCTTTTATCACTTGAGAAAGTTATGTTTTATTTTACATCTGCTCACAAAGTGAGATGTGATATAATTGGGATGAAGATGAAATGTAAATTTTTACACTTTTTTATATTTCAAGTACAAATTTTCTACTAACACACCTCCCTCTTTTATCTTTATCTCATTTTTTTTCCATTATGCATATTAAAATATCTCAATTAGTAGTACAATCAAACTATAAGACATTCTTACAAGTATCTAATTAAGAATTTTAATTTTTCTAGCAATAATTTCTAAAATACTTACTTGATTGACGCTCTTGCAGAAAATTTGGAGAGAGTAAATGTTATTACTACAATTCTTCAAAAACTACATAGGCCAATATTTGAATCAAGAATGTCCCAACTCATTGCGCTCAGTCTTGACTAATGAAGCAACACTTTAACGACTTATTTTTATCTCGTATTACCTATGAAAAAATTATGAAGAACTTATCTAAAATAAAACCCATAAATATGTAAAAAAATGATAAATATTATGGTTGTGTTTGTGTTGAAAAAAAATGTCAATTAAAGCTTTTTATCTAAAATTTTTCACTTTTCATAACTATTTTATTTTTAATTATTTTTTCATATTTTTATATACAAATGCGACTTTTCAATCATTTATATACAATTGCTTATACAACAAACCTATCTATTTTAACATTATTATATTTATTTCTCATCATTTTTTATATTATATTACATTATTTTCTATCAATTTAACACCTTCTTTCTAACAACTTTTTATCAAAAAATTTATTCACACTTACCTGCATGTTAACCGTACATGTCCCATTTTACATGGGATCGATTGTTTGGCAGTGCAATAATCGGTTGGCACAAACAGCACGAACCGTGATACATTTTTTATTTTCTCGGATCAGACGATGAACGGTTAGGATCTTTTTAGAGGTGAAACCTTGGAGAATCGATGAGTGGGTCCGCTAGATCCGGCCGGATACTCCAGAGAGGGGTTTCTGGAAATTTCCATTCATTCCGCTGCTTCCTCTGCCTATTTTTTGGTCCCTCCTTTCGCAAATCGCTCTTCTTGTTCGATTTCTAGAGCAATCGACAAACTTAGCGGCGAAGAAAGAATTCGATCGTCTCTCTTTCTTCCAATCCGAAAGATTTTCCTTTCGAGGACCCTAGGTTTCTCTCCTGCCCTCATTTTACGTCGTGTTCTAGTTTTACTTTTTTCTTTTTCCGTCTTTGTTCCGACCTATAGCTGCTCTCGGAGGATCCTTTTTCGCCCTAATCCGTGTCTCATGGTTGGCAATAAATGATTCTTTATTTCTCTTTGGATTTTGATTGCTCCCATGAACTGTGCTGGTGAAAATCCTGTGTCGTTGTGAGTCTTGACTTTCTCAGGGAAAATATCAAATATTGGAACATAATTGCTCGTGGTGCAATGGCCTATTTCGTTCTTGACTGCTAGTTTTGTAAGACGTCTCAGGTCTTAATTGCATATAAACCGAAATGAAACATTATATTGTTTTTTCAGAAGTCGTTTGGTCAAGGCATTCCACCATATGCAAATATATTGCGTTTAAGGCTGTGGCCGCTTCTTCTTGCCATCTTCAAGTTGCTGTTTCGTAGCTTATGTGCATAGCTCCAGGCATTTGACGGCATCTGATGATGTTGTTGAGTCTTGGGTCTGTCGGACTTGTTGATTGGACGTGCCGTACATAAATATATGTAAACAAAGGAAGAAATGTCTTTGACACACTATGAAAAATGGAAAGGGGTCAAATTTGTGAAGAGAAAGAAGAATCGTGTTTGGTGCTGCAGTTGGCTAGTTAGAAACTGCGCATATCATCATCATCCCTTTTTGGTTTGAAATTATGCATGTCATGATCATCCTTTTTAGTCGACATCTTCAGATGGTTTGATCACATTTCGGTTTAAAAAACTGTGAATCAAGAGGTCTGATCTCCGACACAACGTTTTATCCCCTTTGTGTAGTGAATTCATTTTTACTGTTGACTAGAAGTTGATTAAAATATATTCAGACGCTGCCATCAAAAAAATATACTCAGACTCTTAGTAGGGAATGCAATAAAATGCAAATTTTTTTTTTTTTTTTTTTTGGGGGTTGACAAATTGACGTTTACCTAGATTTCTTTCCAGTTTGAATGCAAGGTGTAGGAGTGAATTGGTTGTTTGAAATATTACATAGGATACTTGTGGAGATTTAGCAAATTGAAGTTAAGGATTGAAAATTTTGGATTGAGGTACTTTGTTTGCTTTTGGCATAGAATTCTTGATTGATTTATTTATTTACACAGTTTGGTTTTGGTGGGAGACTTTCATCTGTTGGTGAATTTTTGAATTCACATTGCATAAATCCATGATTTGGATCCAAATCAATCTAAAAGTTAAAACAGTGAAGGCTTTCCAATTCCATTTGGAGAAAAAGCTTTAAGAAATGAAAGAGAAAAAATATAGTTCACATGTGCAATGAACTATCACATATGTAATGACTGTACATTTGGTGCCTCAATGACATTAATCACTCTAACATGGGTGCCCATGTTGAAAATGGAACACTCAAGAATCGTGTTCATCTTCATGTCTAGCAGGTCAGCATGTGAATCTGAAGGTGTTTGAATGGTTATAATCATGTTCTTTACCTATTGCTTATTAGATTGGCAATTTTTAAAGAAATCTGTTTTCACAGTAGGCAATAATGATGCTGAACGTTTTGATTATTACACATGTCACTAGTGAGTGTCCGAATGATTTTTATCATGAATCTCAACTTACAATTCATTTTGCTTACAATCATTGGCAATACAAGCTGAGAAATGAGGTAATTTAGTTTGAAGTAAATTATGAATCATGGGGTCCAAATGGTTGTGTAATTAGATGTATTCAGAAAAGATCAATTATCATGTAACTTCATGAAATCTCAGTTGTCAACTTCTGAGTACCGAGTAATTAACTCTTAGCCATGGTCTGATGGTGATCCTTGAGGAAATATAGAAATTCTTAAAAATTGTTCCAAGAATTTGTTGATATCATTAACATATCAACTTAAAATTACCATGGTTAGCATTGGACATTGATAGGCTCGATGTTTGGGGAACCTACATTTGACTTACCCAAGCATCCCACTTATTACTGGCTAGAAACCCAAGGATTTGGTTATGCTTTATATTCTTGCCTCTCATGAGCATATCATGAGGAGAAGTTCATCACTGTGGATGCTTTTAGGACTTGCTACAATTTTTTTATTGTGTGGGATGTTTGGACATCTGTCTTTACTATTGCCATCTCATTAGATTTTCATATCTGGTTGCCATATGGCTATCTGATTATCAATTTGCAATGTATCCGAGTTTATTTTGAATTTTTCTGTTTATCTGCTAATTTCTTATTTTTTCCCTTCAAATAGGATGGCCGATGGAAGTTCTGCAGAAGTTACCAGTGCGAGCTCTTCTAATGCTGAGAGTTCAGAATCAACTGTTGAGGTCAATGTCAAGACATTGGATTCCCAGATCTATACATTTCGGGTGAACAAAACTGTAAGGTCTTCTGGTAGTCTTATTCTCTGGTTGTAACTTGCCTATGTCAATTGATTGTGTTGTGTTGCTTCTCAAGCTTATGAGGAGTGAAGGGACGTTTAATATTTAAATAGGGCTGCACATTGACTAAGTTCCTGAGCTACCATTATAATCATTGGGAGATATTTTATGACTTTGATGTGCTATTTGTATATCTAGTTCCTCTGGTGTTTTTTACATGCTTCCCTAGGATTGTGCATAACAGCAGGCTGATTGGCTATAACTCATCCTTCTAATTACTTTCTGTTTGCTTTTTTCTTCCTTTTTTTTGAGTTTTTAATTGATTGAGTGTATTTCATGTTAGGACTCCTGCAGTAGCTCCTCTGTCAGACCCTCCTTTTACCTGACATTGCAAATAGTTCCTGTGCGCCAACTTCATGTCCTATGATACCAAGTCCTGCAATATATTTACTTTCTGTTTTTCAACTTCACCTTTGCCATTGAAATACATTAATCTGAAACCAAATTGTCGCTGCACTCTTCTTCTTTTCTTCTGCTGATTTTTTATGTCTTGTGGGAGATTATGTGTCTGTTATTTGACGTCTTAGACACTTGTTTTGATCTGATGCATTACCGGATAATCTTTCGTATAAAGCACACAACAATGAGGTTATGTTAGTACTATTCCAAAATAAAGGTAAGAAATGCAATAGTTATTTTAGGTGACAGCAGTGGTAGAACAACTGCTGCTTGCTGTACTCTTCCTTCCTCAGATGCAACTCTAAATACATGAGAGGCCAAACAATGTCTACTTTTTTGTAGTCAAATGATGCAATAATTGATAGTCCTAATTATTTTTACTGCAAAATTTGCAAAATTTTTATTCTTAACTGATTGCCAAATGTTAGCTTGTTGAATTGTTTCCTTTGCAATCATTTTCTAGCTAGTATTAAGTTTTGATGTTATTTATCATGAACTTAAATGTCTGCAGATGTCTGTCTCTTCATTCAAAGAGAAAATAGCTAGCGCGGTCAATGTTCCAGTTGGGCAGCAACGGCTAATTTTTAGGGGAAAGGTGCTAAAGGATGAGCACCTCCTCTCTGAATATTGTATCCTTCTATTGCTGGTTCTTAGGCCATGCTTTTTCAACTCTGATCTTGTACTTGGTTGAACAGTTTCTAGTATTGGCCACTGTAGGTCAAGAACACCATTTGGTGTTTCCATGCTTATTTATATGCTGGACGCATGCTTGCAATTGTCAGTTTCTGCATTGCAAGTAATTAGGAGTGAGATTGATCTATTAATGTCTTACAGATAGTTCAAATTAAATTTCTTGGTGCTTCATCAAGTTTCTTATTTTGAAGCTGGAAATGTGCATACTGTGTAAGAAATTGAGTGGTCTTATGGCGACCATCATGAAGGTTACGAAACATTTTCATTTTGCAGTGCCACGCTAATAATTTGAGAGATTCCCATGTAATTGGATAATCATTTGGCTAATATAATGTGGTTGAAATGTATGGTTCATGTTGAGCCAGACAGCTCCATGCATTTGGATTGGATAAGTGAAAGCCATTTCTCACACATTGTATGAGTGCCGATTTATTTCTGGAAAAGTTTCTGTAGCCCACCCGTACTCCCAAGAAATAAGTTGTTTCCCCAATAAAAAAGGTTCTCAGAGATTGTTTCGGAAACATCTTTTTCCAGGTTATTAAATGTTGCATCTAATTATTGGGCATCATGTGGATGCCAGCACTTCTATGCAGTATTCTCACATATGAAGAAATGGAAGAGTTTAATTGTATGCCGGAGAACATGGAGTTTTGTCTAGTTTGACTGCACATTCTCATTGTTGATTACATTAACATCACACTATCAACATCTTTTTTTTCTTTTTTTTGTTGTTGTGTTTGGGGGGGGGGGGGGTGGGGTTCTAACACCAAAGCTGACGTTCTTCCTTGTCATGAAATGATGAAACAAGCATGTGGTTTGAAGTTAGTACCACTGAAAGCCTAGATCAACCATTTTGATCATGGCTTTGATGATATGATGAGTTAATACATCTCTTGTTCAAGAAATTTATCTGCTATCATTGATTATACCTTGCATCATATTCTTGCTGAGAAGATGCCAAAGATAAAGATGCTACTTTTTGACTTAATGGATTGTGAGTGTTTCAGCTAGCTTCATGATATAATCTGCAGCAAGTTAGCACATCTTTTTATTGTGCTTCCATACTCTAATTTATTTTTTGCCTAGTTAGCTTAAAAAAAAAAAGGAAAGAAAAGAATCCTTGATTGTAATTAGATTTGGAAGATGGACATACTTTACATTTAGTTGCAAGACAGCCAATCCAGCCAGACACACCTGCAGGCACGAGCTCAGGAGAGACAGGAGGGAATCATGAAAATCGAGGTTATAACTTTTTCCATAGTTTTAAGAGTTGGTTTGGATTGTGTGTGCATCATGTTTTTAGCCAATGGTACACTTATGTGTGAAGTTGTCTTTAGCCAAAGAGTCAGAAAAGGGTAGAAATGGTCATCGCGAACCTTAGGCGCTCTTATGGATTGTGACTCTGATCTTCAGCCAAAGAACGCAAGAAAGAAAGAAAAGTGTAAAAGGAATGTCTAGTGCAAACTTTAATTGGCACTTTGAACGCTGAATGCAATATTATGCTCTTATGTTTTGAAAGCCACCTGCTGGATTGGCGGTCAGAATGGTAGGACTGAACTGGCTGAAGAATCATCCAGCATTCCATACGTCACTACTTGGTGAGTCTAGAACTGTAAAGATAAATGGTCGACTAATGTTCTCACTACAGGTGCTTTCAAGCTCCAACCTACTTGGTCTTAGGGTCAGGTGGTGCATTTGTCATGGATCAAGTATTTTGTTCAATTTTGATTTGGTTGGCTGATCAGATTAACTATTATTCAGATGTCTAAATGTACATTTATGCAGAATTATACATGCTAAGTCTGGATTCCATATGTCTCCTTGTTGAAGCTGTGGGAAATAGTGGGTCATGTTCCTTGTTGTATACATGTTCTTATTGATTCTTTGGGCATCGTGGCAAGTATTTTTGACCTGATATTGTTATTTTGTCTATATATTTGATTAATTGGCACTGTTCTCTATTTTTATTTTATTTTTTGGTGGAGATGGAAACTGTGGGAAAGAGTGCTTTATGTTTCTGCTCTTGCTCACAAACATGTTCTCTTCCTATTTTATAGTGTGTTTTCTGGTAAGATAATCCTTCATTTATATATGTAGGGATGTTGCATAGGGTGCATGGAAACAATGCAGAGGTAAAACAAAAATAAAGAACCCATAATCAAACGTTGGATGATAAGACACTCACATCCTATCCAATAAAGGAAAATACTCCCCAGCCACTTACGTATACCTACCTCAATGAAGCCCATCTTTTTCATAAAGCTCATCTTGTCAACGACTCAACCTTATGGTATCCAAAATCATTATTCCAGTTTTTTTTATCCATTCCTATGTTTTGTCTTTATTTCATTATCCTCTTGATATCATTTGGTGATTACGTTTCTTCTATGCAACTGCTCCCTTCATAGACATCACTTGTTGGTTGCTGATGGAGCAGATTATGGCTAGTTTAGATTCAAGGAACTGGCAAACATTGTGTGATAAGACACACCCTATGAAATAAATCCAAATGATCCCCCGGCTGTTATGCATATGTACATATGTATTTCTCAGTGAAGCCTATCTTTTCTCTTGTCAATGAGTCAACCTTACAGTTTCCACAATCAATATTCTGGTAATTTTCATCCATTCCCCTATTTTTTTCTCTATTTCGTTATCCTCTGACATCATTTGCTCATTTGAACTGGTAAAGATTGCATGCTTCATAAACATCTCTTATGAAGCACTGAGTGTAAGAAATTCTCCTTTAATAAGGAGTTTTTAAAAATTTATCTCATAGTTTTTAGAGGCTCAAGGCGCACTTAGGCGCAAGGGAGCCTTCGGGCCTAGGCTCAAGGTGCGGGCTTGATGAAATTAAGGTGCAGCTTATTTAAAATTTATCAAAAAAGAAAGTAGTGCCCAAAACTAGTAAGTAGAAAATACAATTACCATTCCTAAATTACAATTGTCAAGAGTAAAAACACAATTCAAACATATCATGTAACAATTATAAATTCCAATTCAAGATGTTAACAAATGGCTCTTTTACTATCCTTCTCATCATGTTAACGAATTGTTTTTAGTCATGGGAATTCTCTTTTAAGCATTTGCAGCGATGAATGATTCCCTTGGAAATTTTTTTTATGCAAGATTCCCTTGGAATTGAAAGTGTTTTTTACAATTTGGGGTGCATTTAATGCTTTTGCAGGAGATTCAACTTCCACTGCTCCTCGTAACAGGATTGGGCAAGTTTCACACAGTGTGGTTCTTGGAACTTTCAATATTGGGGACCAAGGTGATGGTATGGTACCTGATCTTACACGGGTATGTTCCATGTTTGTCAGCTGTGCTGCTAGTTTGTCTTAGTTGATTGAGCATAGTTAGGATATATATAACAATTCTTTTCTGCTAATCAGAACTGTTTCTCTCATTTCGTTCTTTGTAGATCATTGGGGCAGTTCTAAATTCTGTTGGAGTGGGGAATGCAGCTACTGGTGGGGTTAGCAATCTGTCAACAACAGCTGTGAGCAACATTTGGTTTTGCCTTAATGGATATGAATTAAGCTCATATGCATTCACAATTCAATTGTTGTGCTTCTCAGGCCAGTACAACCAATTCAACATCCCAAGTTACTGGAAGAGGAGCTTCCCAGGGAAGCAACAATGTTGGCGTGAGTCAAACTGGAAATCAAATACCACCTGGGCCTGCTTTCCT
The DNA here is from genome assembly GCA_035584095.1 of Annona squamosa. Lineage (NCBI taxonomy): Eukaryota > Viridiplantae > Streptophyta > Magnoliopsida > Magnoliales > Annonaceae > Annona > Annona squamosa. The sequence continues at coordinate 56,836,876 of JAXCLR010000063.1, read as the reverse complement.
GAATGTCCCATATCAACCTCAGCAACAATCTTTGCAGTTCCCATTTCCAGGGGTACTGGCGGTTCCTTCACTGCAGGTGGTTGCTTATTCTTGTCAATTTTGTACTTTCTTACCTTCTAATGCATTTGTAGTTTTTAGTTATGACATCTTGATGTGTGTGTGTTTTTTTTAATATTAATTTTAATAATAGGCTATTCCAGACTCTTTGACCACTCTGTCTGAGTTCATAAACAGAATGGAGCGAGCATTGTCAGACAATGGTAACTGGGGTTTTAGTCTCTTTATTTGCATTGTTGCTATCTTGATTCTTGGTTAACATGTCTACTTTTTGTGATTAGGATATCAATCCAGAGAAACTGTTGATGTTGGGAGCCCACCTGCCACACAGAATGCATCTTTGAATGCCCGTGGATTACCAGTTCCTGAAGGACTAAGTGCTGTTATGAGACGAGCTCAACAGCTGCTCAGTGGCCCTGCAGGATCAGCTCTTTCTGTATTCACTAATACCCTTCCATGTTCATGTGCACAATTATTACAGTTAGTTTTTTGTTTTTTCTATTCATTGTTCCTTCAACCATTCCCACAGGCAAAATATTTATGTGGGCACCATTAGAGTTTTTTTCCCCCTGTCAGAGTTTTTTGTACGTTATTCTGTTGTTCCTTTTTTCTTTGATTTTATAAAATGGTTTGTATTATTATGATGATCAAGATTCACTTAAATTCCCCATCAAAAGAAAGATTCACTTTTAAGCTACATTTCTGAAGGCTAGTTGCAACTTTTGTTCTCTGAATTATTAATAGAACTGATCTTTGACAGTTTCTAGCTTGGTTTAATCATAACCTTCTAAATCTTGTAGAGTATTGCTGGTCGAATTGAAAGAGAAGGCGATACTACTGATCCAGTGACAAGAGAACAAATTCAGTCTCAAGCAGTCCAAATAGGGGTGGCAATGCAACATCTAGGTGCTCTTCTTTTAGAGCTTGGTCGTACAATGATGATGTTGCGAATGGGGCAATCTCCTGTATGACTTATAATCTCTCTCTCTCTCTCTCTCTCTCTGTGGGTGCGTGGCTGTTGGTTTTGGAAAGAAGAAGGGGGGTTTGGTCTGATTTAGGTTCTGAATCTGCATCTGACACATTGTGTCTGTCTGTCTGTCTGATTTAAGTTCTGAATATGCATTTGACAAAGCATTTTGCCTTGCCTAGGCTGAATCTGTGGTGAATGCTGGACCAGCAGTTTATATATCTTCAGCAGGGCCAAATCCTATAATGGTTCAGGTTATTGTTATTATTTGCAAAAATTTAATGATGTCTATGCAATATTGGTTATGGTTAAACCAGAAATTGACAAAATCTAATATTTCCTTGAAGCCCTTTCCTCACCAAGCAAGCTCCCTGTTTGGCTCTTCTGCTTCTGCTCAAGCAAATAATGGAATTTCTGGTCCCATTGGTGCTGGGGATGTGCCCAGAAACATTAGTATCCACATACATGCTGGTGAGAAAACTACTTTGGCGGTTGGCTCTTCTTCTTGTTAAAAGCAGCTGTCGTGACATATTCTAATTATTAGGGACTGCTGCTGCTCCTGGCTTATCATCAGTTGGAGCCAGAGCAAGTACCGGGGAAGCTGTTCGTGTTCAAAATCCAAATCAGGCACAAGCAACTGCAAATGGAGCTGGTTTGGCAAATTCAGGTCCAGTGGCAGCTGTGAGAAATGTTGTGGCAGCTGTTCCAGGGCGGTCTCCTTCAGATGCAGCTGGTCATGTGCTAAGCGTTTTCTATCCTGTCCAAGCAAGATCTCACCCAATGAATCCAGACCTTACTACTTCAGCGCCAGGTTCTAGCCTAGCTGGGTCCAGTGGAGTGCAGCTTGGCATTGGAAGTTCTGTTCTGCAGTCAATTTCACAATCTGTTTCCCCTCCTGCTGTTTTAGCTCAACTGCAAATGCATGTCAGAGATGTTGAGAGCAGTGGGCAAGGTGAAAATGCATCTCAAACAGCTAATATGATAAATTCAGGCCAAGGACCTCAAGCCCTGTCAGGTAAGCATATATGACGTAATTTCATGACATGGAATTTAAGAATTCTTTGTCATTCGCTCATGCCCATCCATTATTTCTGCCGTTGAAGGTTCTTCCGCAAGACCAAGCAGTGTTTCTGAAGGAATTCAGCCTTCAGGTAACATAGACATTGATGGAACTGGACAGATCGGTGTGGTTGCTGGTTCTTTGCATTATAACCCAAGAGCTGACAATGAAGGGCATCAGGTATGCTATTTTGTGGAGCTTGTGTTTTCGTACTTGATGTTGTAGTTTGGCTTGATAAAAGATTGAGAAACAGACTGATTTGTCTGCCACTATTGGCTTCAACCACAGATGGAAGATTCAACAGTGAGTTCAAGCATGGCACAAACATCATCAGTGAGCTTGCAGGGCGACTTCACAAAGGCTGATTCTCACGTATCTTCCTCTGAGATGAGTACCAATGCGTTTGTTTCTGGGACTAATGCAAATTCTAGTCAAAATCAGTTGCCTACAGAGGGTGATAAAACTGTTCCATTGGGATTAGGACCGGGAGGTTTGCAGCCTAAGGTGAATGTGGCAAATGTAATCTGATCATGTTTATCATGTCTGCATTGTGATTTGCACTGATTTAGTTTACCAGTTAACAAGGTTTATGAATATACTGTGTCCTAATCAACATATTGTGTTCTCGTCAACAGAGGAGGAGTAAGCAGGTGAAGGTAGAAGGCAAGGATCATGGAAACCAGAACCAGCAGTCTATTGCTAGGGGTCAACAATTTTTGCAAGCTCTTGCATCCCGTGGCTCTTCTGATACAAGTGGGAGAGAGCAGCCTCATGCCAATGATCTACCTGGGCCTCCTGCATTTCATCAGATTATGGATAGCATGCCTTTGGGCAGACAAGATGATAATAGACAAAATGATGCTGCAAGCATGATGTCTCAGCTTCTTCAAACCCCTGCTCTTGAATCCCTTTTAGAAGGGGTGTCGCAACAAGCTGGACTTGAATCTCCAGCAGGTTTAAGGAGCATGATGGAACAGCTAACCCAAAGCCCTTCAGTGAGAAATACCATCAATCAAATTGCGAGGGATGTAGGGAGTCGAGACATTGGAAACATGTTTCCTGGGTCAGGAAGGGGTCAGGGTGGGATTGATTTTTCAAGGATGTTTCAGCAACTGATGCCTGCAGTTTCGCAAGCTCTCAGCCAAGGGCCAACTTTCCATTCACCTTCCCAAGCTGTGGGATCAGAATCACCCTCTCAGCATGACGAAGATAAATCTAGTAGCAATGGAGTGGATTCCAGTAATTCTCAGGTACTCTTCGGTTATACATATTCTGTTGTGATTCTATTTCTGAGTTCTTGGTTGGCGTGGCATGTTTTCGTCCTCATCAAAGAGTCATTCATGTGCTTTGCAATAGTTGACTGCTACTTTTGAATATATCTTTATCATTGAAAATGTTTTGAGCAATGAGATACTCATTTACAAAGGATTTTGTGTTTGCATACTGGGATGTGGTCTGTGAAGGTCACAGTATCATCATCGAAGGGCATCCTTTTTTTTCTTTTTTTTGTGGAGCAATAAAAATATATAGATGCACCATTTAAGACATTGTAGAATAGGCTAAACTCCTTTTAAAGTCTCTCGAGCAAGAGTAATGACCTTATTCACTTTATGGTCGACAGTCATTCTTATTCTGATATTACTTTTTTTTTTTTCAATTCAATTCCATTTTTTCCTTCTTTGACTTTTGCAATGGGAGTGCTGTTATGCATGGAGATTGGCCAAACATCTAACTAAGATCGTTTTTCAGATTGATCTACGCCAAGTCGTGGAAAGGATTGAAAGCCATGAATCACCAACCACCCTTTTCCGCACAATAGTCGAGACAGCAGGTCATCTTGCTGGTGATGGAAATGCTTCAGATCTTGTGGAAGAGCTATGCAGCAATTCTACGCTTGCTAATGTATTTACTTACATTCAACTTTCTTGTTTTATGATTTATTTCAGGACTCATGATGTGTTTAATAATCTTTCATATGACAGGAATTTATGGAAATGCTTCATCATGATATTAACTGCCGAATACAGTCAGAAAGCAGCTCTCCTGGTGACAAATCGTGACGCGTGCCTTGTTTGATTTGCTGTTTGATTAGTCACAGACATTTTGTTTTTTGTGGACATTGGAATGCATTTTATCCCCATGACCCCTCTGGGATTTTCGCATTCTTCTCTGTTGATTTTTTTTGGCTGAATTTGGGAGATGTCGCCAGGGAGTGCAAAAGGGGTCTTGCTAAATGGTTAGCCTTTGCAAGGATTTTGTATGTCAGGATGAGTGGCAAGGTCGTAGCAAGTAGAGAACTTGGAATGTGGGTCCATGCGTGGCTTATATGAGGTCCCCACTGAAAGAAGGCGTGCCCTGGAGCTTTTCTGTGTAACTAGGAAATATTTATTTCCATTATCCTGTTTTACACTGTTTCTTTTTTTTTTTTTTCTTCTTGAAACTGTGAGCCTATACAATGTGTAGGAAATTTCCCATGTGTACAAAGGTTGATGCCATTTTGATTGCTGCTTTTGCGGAATTCAAGTAGGGAATTCAAATGTATTCAAGGAATGTGAATTCACGTAGTTTTCATGCAGTATATACATCATTTGGGCAACTGATTGTGTCAATTTTTTTGTGATCGTTTAATCCTGTTGATCCTGGAATTATTTTTGCCTGCATATGATCTACACGAAATTAGTGTGCCTGAGAGGACAAGCTGATCAATCACTTGGGGATTCGCTAAATGTCATTTCAAGGTGTTCTTATGTTTTATTTTCCGGTTCAATTAGACCACAGAAATCGACCTCAGGAAAGGAAAGAAATTCGTCACAGGAATCTCTCAATTAGTGTATGTTTCGATGAGAAACTTCTAGCTATATATATATATATTTTATTTTTTTTTATTGGAGGATATTTTATATCATATTTCAATTCATATTACATTCAACCTTGAGACAATTCTAGCAAACTTACAATGGAAGACGACAACAAGTTTCCACAAATCAAATGGGGAGACCACTAGCTCCCATCAAAATATAAAGGGGGACCATATGCCCCTACTCCAAATGTGGTTCAGAATCCCACATGGGATTCAAACCCTGCACCGGCTGCGAACGGAAATCTCATTTCGCAGCAGATGACCAGACGAGCACCGCTCGTTTGGCAACTTCTAGCTATATTTAACACTCAAGAATATACACGCCCAATCTCTACTCTTTCAATTAATTAGCCCGTCGACGGGCCTTTATGACGAATGATGAAAGGTTACTCTTTCAATTAATTAGCCCGTCGACGGGCCTTTATGACGAATGATGAAAGGTAAAACCTATTTTTTTGGGCTCCACGTGGGAAGAATGTGATTGCAATTAATAAATGGAAAATTAGTACGGGGACTAGTTGAGGCTGATGCTGGATTTGGGTTTGTAAATAAGGGTAATTACTGGAGCCCAATTCAGTGCACTCGGGTGCATTCAGCCTCAACGCACCCGGGTGCACTGCACCTATTTCTTTTTATTTTTTTTTGAAAATTTTTTTATGAAGCTGTTAATATAAGTTTATTTAATATATGTATCAATTTTTACTATTTTTGGAGATTTTAAGATTTTTTAAAATTAGTGGCATTTTTCGTAATTTTAAATTATCGAAAATGTCATTGATTTTTAAAAATCTAAAAAAAATATCTAAAAGTCTCCAAAAATAGTAAAAATTGATACATATGTTAAATAAATCTAGATTAACCATTGTATACAAAAATTTTCAAAAAAAAAAAAAATAGGTGCAGTGCACCCGGGTGCGTTGAGGCTAAATACACCCGGGTGCACTGAATTGGGCTCACTGAATTGGGCTCCGTAATTACTCGACCTGTACGCCGTACATGCGCCATGAGCCTTTTTATGACATGAGTTTGTTTTGGTAAATTGAATGTGCTTAAGATAATTAATTTTGGCCGAAATATTGAAGGTTGTTTTTTATGTGGCTCCGCATAACGCATGTTATGAGAGGCTGGGAAATATATGTTGAAGAAGTGATCCTGTTATTGTGGGCTTAACAAATGTCTTGCTAAAGCTTAAAAAATTCAGTTATAATAATTTTTTTTGGTTTTTTTTTCCTTTCATGCACTTGTTTATTTAAGTGTATTTAAAATATAAATTAGGTTTTACCACTTTTGAATATGTGTATATATTTTTTTGAGATTTTTAAATGTTAAAGTGTATATATGTATTTAAAATATTTTTATATTTAAAAATCTAAAAAAATATATGTATATATCTAAAAATAGTAAAACTTAGTTTATATTAGCGTTGTTAGAATCGGACCAGTTTGATCGGGAATCGGTCCAGTTACCAGTTTGTTTCCATATGGTTTGATGCAATTATATAAAACCGTTGGAATTGGCGAACCGAGGGTCGAATTGGATTCGCTCGGTTGGATTGTTACACCTTATATAATACATATAGTTTGGAGGCGGGACAGAATGGAAGTGGGTAACAAATCTCGTCCTAGAAGTGGACTTTTTACGCGTTTTCGGCGCGCGTCTTTGCACACAATTGCATGCGCCTCCCTTTGTGCCTTTGACAACCATATCTAATCTAACCCTATTTTGAGTGGTCCCCACTTTATCTAAGCCATTGACAATTTGACATTGTCTATATATCTACGGTACGGATCACATTTCCGACTGGTTCAAATTCACTTCTTTTTCATAAAATTATTTTCTAAATCTATATTCAATCTATAAATCTTTTGACAATGTGTGCGTATATATTTTTAAAATTTCAATCTCAGGATTACGATGACCATAATACTCATGTTTAAAATTTTAAAAATATGTATACATATTTTCAAAAATAGCAAAATTCAATTTATATGTTACCTGCACTTTAGATAACATTTTTACGAATAACTTTTTTATATAAAAAATTGAGATGATTCCACTTACGCCACAACAATTGCACATAATTCCTAATATACCTACAACATTTCGTAAATTTTTTTATACCCATAACATTTAACCTTAAATTCCTATCATACCTATGCCGTTAAAACCACCATTATCTACCCTATTGAAAAAATGATTTTTCCCATTTGAAAATTTTTAATTAAGATAATTTAATCTTAACATGACTCAATTAATGGTAGTAATGATTTATTTTAATTATAAAAAATTTAAAATGGCAAAATTGTCTTTCTAATGAGATAGATAACTGTGGCTTTAACGACGTGGGTATGGGAGGAATTTAGGATAAATGTTAAGGATATAAAAAGAATTTATGAAATGTTGTGGGTATTTATTTAGCGGTGCAGTCATTTATTTAGTAGTAGATTCATGTGAAATATCCCATGATCTCATCTCCTCTCTAGTTCTTATTCTCTTTTGGAATTGTGCAAAATGAAAAAAGAAAATTGAATAAAATGTTGAAAGGCAGCTGCTTTTGATGATGGTTCTAAAATATGAAAGAAGTATTGCTGAGGTGTTGCCGAGGTGTTGCCTTATTTTTTCTTGTATGTTTTGTATTTATATTGTGGTTCTTAAAATCTAACATATATATTTAGGATTTATGAAAATATAATTTTATCAATATATTAATTAAAAATTAAAAATAATTTCATATTTACGACATCATAAATATGTCATGCTGATGTCACCGATTCGAACCAGACCGATCCCTTCACCGGTTCAATCACTGGTTCGATTCTGACAACATTGGTTTCTATGTTAAATATTCTTAAATAAACAAGTGTACGAAGAAAAGATAAAAAAAATTATTGTAAATGAATTTTTAGAGGTGGGCTAAATGAAACATTTGTTTAGTCTGGATTAACAGGATCATTTCTCTATGTGAAATAATGCATGTATGCATATGTGAGATGCAAATTAGTGGGTTATTGCCTTAGCATGATGCAAAGTTAGCAATTAGTGAGTGCAATGCAAAGAGATGGAGTAGTTGTTAACCAAATAGTGATGGTTAAATCATAATTAAAGACATTGTTAATGGAGTCTTAAGTAGTCCATCATCAACAGATGATGAAATAAAATAAAATGATTTTATTTTCTTAATATATTGATCTTAAAAGTATTAAAAGAAAGTAAATTTCGTACAAATTTTAGGAGAATTGTCTATCTCATAATAGACGTACGAGGGAGAGCAGATTTCTTCGTTAAAAAGGAGATTATCTATGCGAAAATTTTTCTGTTCCTTTGAATTATAGTGAATTAACAGAGATTTAATTACAGTAACCACTTCGAACGACTGTTGAAGCTAGAAAAAAGGAAATTTAAATCAAGAAATCGAAAAGACAACTCTATTGTTGTAGGCATCTAATTTAAAACCATCTCATGGAATTGGATTGGACCATGATTCCTTTTTCTTACTTTTAGCAAAACAGACCTTGTAATTTTGTCTAATTATATTACTAGGCTCAGCAGCCAGGAGATCTATGAAATGAATTTTTAAGATTTCGAATGTTGTAGAATAAACTTGGATGTCGTCACTTTCAAAGTTTTAGATAAGGGATGTGTTTTCTAATTATAAAACTTCTTAAGAAAAATTTTTAGTGTAAAAGTTTTTAAGATAAAAAAAAATGATGTGACATGATAGGAATAATGATAAGGAATAAAGAGGAAAAAGTTAAAATAAAATATTAATTATGTAGGTAGTTGTGTAGAAATGATTAAAAATTAAAATAATTTATATAAGAAGACACCAAAAAAATTAAAAAAGAGGTAATAATGGAGAATGATTACTTTTAAACTAAAAAATTTTGAATGAAAAGTTTTATCATGAGACAAACACACCCAAAAATGAGAGAGTTTCGGAATCGAAAATGGGTAAGAATGAAATGGAATAGATTTTGAATAAGGAGGGAGTCGACGGATATGTGTTTTTTTTATTATTGGAGTATATTTTTACAACATATCTTAATTCATATTACATTCAAAGTTTTGTTATTTTTCCCAAAGAAGACGACAAGCTTCTGAACATCAACTGGAAGACTACCAGCTCCCACTCAATATAAAGGGAGACTACACAAATGCCTACACAAATGCCTCTACCCTAAGTATGTTCGAACTCCCACAGTAGGAGTCAAACATGCCCAGGCCCGCTGAACGACACAACAAAGACAGCTTTTAGATGTGGTAGTTAGTATATAAAATATGAAAAAAATGATTAAAATATAAAAATAAAAGTCGCAAAATTAAGACAATTAAGTCGATAATGCATTTATTGCCTTTTAACTTTTCTCTGGTTTCATTCTATCCTCACCGCTGACAAAATTGCAAACGCTCCCTGAAAGTGACTGCGAATATAATTCAAATGAGTAGGAATGAAAATCTATTATGCAAACCCGTTGCGCTTGCACGAGATACTGCGATCATTCCTGGTGTGGTTCTTGCCTGCGTAATACGCACGCAAACAAGTAACACGCGCCCCCCGCCGTGCTGCGTAGACGGACGGGTATTTTGTTCTGCGGAGGGCAGAGCCGCGGATGGAGGAACGCGAGGGTGGCAAGGGAAAAAAGAGCGTCGGCGGCCGACTGTGCTGCATCTGCAATGAGAGGAAGGCTTCCCTCAAGAGGCCTAAAACCCTGCAGCAGGTATCATTCTAATTTCCATCCTATCCCATACCATCCTCAGTTCAACGTTTTCATCGCTGATGCAATATCTTTAGTAAAACCTTGTTGCATGTCATGTAAGCAATCATGCATGGCGGAAGTTTTTCAGTAGATGGGCTTTCAGTCCGTCGGTAACCGGCCAACGTGTTGAACTTGGAAATTGAATCTTCACACCTGCTTCCCATCTACCTCAACACGGTTCTTCATTTCCCTAGTAAAAAGCTTTAAAAAGACCCCAGAAAATTGATTACTGTTTTATGAGGTTATGACTCCTGTAATAGGAGCTCAAAACATGATGATGCCGATTTCTTTCGCTGTGGATCGAACATGTTCTGGCGATAAACACTACATTTCATGCCACCGGACTTTGTGTCTTAGACGTTTGCTTCACCAACAAATGACGAACACTATCAATTCTTAACTTCAAATCCAATGTAAATGACTAGTGATGTATTGGTATGCGGCACTACCCTACTGGTTTATAAAATTTATGATCATTTTCCTTATAGATATGTAGGGAATGCTTTTACACTGTCTTCGAGGAGGAGATCCACAAGGTTATTGTGGACAATCAACTGTTCAAGCCTGGTGAACATGTTGCTATTGCTGCTTCTGGCGGAAAAGGTGAACAATAGACCGTGACTTAATGAATTCATAATCATGAATTATATTATTCTCTAAACGTTGGATATCTATATCACTATTCTAAATTTTATTTTTATATTTCGCAGTCGTCGATTTTATTTTTGCAGTCTTGAGTACTCTTGTTACCATGTAGGTACATTCCGAGAATTCCTTTGTGAATCATGGAATGTTCCCTTTTGTGTCATATGTCTAGGTACATGATTCTTGAACTTCATGTCTGAAGCTGTTGAGAGAAAATCAGGGATTGGCATTTTCAAATAGAGAGGTCTGGTTTCTCATCAGGGGGAGAGATCTTAGACAATTGCATGCCGACCTTTTAGTTTTGTAGTCTGCTTGAGATTAAAAAATGCCCCAGTCACATGTAACATTATTGGAAATGGTGTTGTTGATTTTAATATTATTCCTTTTTTTACTAAAATAATTATGTGGCCTTCAGTTTCCTTTGGGTATGGACCTCTTCAACATGCATGTCAACTGTACTTTGGGTTGGCCTGCAAAAACCAGCCTTTATTCATTTGTTTGGGCTTTAATTTGGTTAATTTGTTTCATGGAAAAAATCCTCTTCAGAAGATGGAGGTAACTTTAAATGCATCTTTCATTCCCTGGACTCCACATTGCCCTGCCCTCACCTCTACCTTACCTTCCTTTTATTTGGTATTGATTCATTTCAAACAACTAATTCTGAGTGGGAGAAATTGTTCCATATTTTATAATGGCATTATTATTACCTGCTAGACGCCATGAGTTTGTTATAGTCTAGGATGTCACACCATTGAAAGCATGCGGATTTAAGGAGCCCTGATGGAATTCAAACAATGTCAGATTGCATAGACCTAGGTGAGATGGTCAGGCACTCGGGTTTGACCCTGATGCATTTCACCAATGTTTTTCTTAGCATCTACTGGATAGGTTTGTCATGATCCAGTTGGTTCCCTAACTTTATGTTTGAATTAGTTGGACACTCACCATGGCATTTGTCAAATTCCTGGGTAGTTTGTGATCCTTCAGAAAATTGGACATAACAAAATTGATTGGATCTTAGACTTATGTTTGCCTTTTCATTTGGAACAATGTCTGGATCATTAAAAAACATTAAAATGTAGGGCTTTATATTTAATTTGTAGACTGACCAAATTTTTTGTTTGCTAGATCATCCACTTCTTGATGTTTATAATGAGTTCTAAATCACATATATTCATTGTGAGCCGCAAAAGTATTCCTTTCAAAGTTCTTCTCACTTTCCTTCTGGTCTCCTTTATGTCTACATGCATCTTGCCTTCTTGGGGCTCTTTTGTTTGCTTTTGCCTCAGGGCTGGTAGCCTGAAGCTCATCTGATTTGCAGGTTGGATACATTACCATAGAGTTTGCTTTTTTCTAATGCCCATCCTTGCTAATCAAGATTTGATCATCTTCATGATTTGCACAAAGTTTCATAGCACCTGTCAATATACTGCCAAACGTGATGCCTCACCTCCGCTTGCAATCTAATGATTATCACCATTAGCAGAAAAAATATATATGCCTCTGTGTTATGTTTGTGCTTTTGTATGTACATATGGCTGGCAACCATCTTATTCTTTTCCAAGTTGCAGACCATAATTGTGCTTCTTGAATTGTAGAAGGTTATGAACCAGGAAATTTTTTATGCCTTTTTCATAGTGCAGATTCAACTGTACTGGCTTATGTATTATCGGAGCTCAACTGTCGTTACAATTATGGTCTGGATCTCTTTCTATTATCTGTTGATGAAGGGATTACTGGTTACAGAGACGACTCACTTGAAACAGTCAAAAGAAATGAAATTCAGGTTCTGTCTCTGTCATCCATTGCAAAATTTACTCCTTGCTTGATATGCTTCATGATTTTGCACCTTTCCAGATGTTTTTGTTTCCCTTCCAAATTCAATACTTGCATATTCATATTTTGGAAGTTACATTGTAATGTCAAGTGTATTTAGAAAACCGGTGCTGATCCAGTACGATGCATTGTCTATAAGCCAAGTTGCAATTGTCTGTATCCTGACGGTAATTTTCGGCGGGTTGAATATGAGCCATTGGATGAAAGTTTTGGAGATTTACTAGGAAGTCCCTCCACTCATGCTCTTTGCGTAGGAAATGAAAATTGCAAAAATGTCCAACAAATCTCCAGTGACGAGAAATCTCCTGTATGCCTATTTTGAGAGGGGATTGTTTTGGATGGTTGGATCTTCTGAATTCAGTGGAAAAGGGGCTGCTTTAATTTATGATTGCAATTAGCTGATTTGTAACGGGCCTGCTCCGATCAACTATGATCTTGAGTTCGCAGATCTGATTGTAGAAGATGTGGCTGCGTAGATTTGGATCGTGCAAGGTGACATTGCTTCTGACCATAAAAGATTGGAAGAGGGCTGATTAGAAGAAAGCGGCTAGAAGATATTATTGCCAGATTGTTGGGCGACTTGGATTGCTTCAAAAAATCAATAGCTTGAATTCTTGCTGATTGGAATTAATGGAATTGGGAGTGAGCTTTCGAAATGCCAAACCTGTTGCTGAATGCTTGGATGCTGCTCATAGATGACCACAATGACCATGCTTCTAATGAGCAGCCACGGCTGGGCAGATGGCAGGAGTATGATGACTGATTGCAGATGTCGGATTTTTGGATTTGGAAAGGGCCAAAACAATTAGTGTGCGTGTTGGTTCTTGCTAGATTGAAAACGAGATGAGTGGTGACTGTGGGACACAATTTGATGAGGTTGTTGGCTCTAGATTGCTGCTGTGATGGATCTGAGATGAGATGACAAGATTAATTTCCATGGCTGCTGGTTCTATTGAGGACAAAGGATTTTAGGCAGCTTCCACTCAAATGGCTCAGATCCTTGGTTCAGTGACTGCTATCGACCGATCTAAGAAGGAGAAGACGATGGCTTGTAGATGTAGACTTTGCAGATTGGAGGTTTTGTGTTCCTTGTCCTGAAATCTGCATAATGGCTGGCGAATGGAATTGTAGAGGATGACGAATGGGTTGACAGGCTGGTGTTGAAATTGCAGTGGGTGAATCTGGATTGGAAGCCATGGACAAGTTTCTGAATTTGGTTTTGTTTTTTGTTTTTTGAAAAATCTCTGCTTGAATCATCCGATGGTTGCTATTGCCTGTGCGAGAATATGTGGCACCAATTGAAACATCACAACTTTTGTCCGGTTCATCATACTGGATCAGCGCCATAGTAAATCATGGGACAAACCTTAGGAGTACACTCGCCTGGAGAAAATTACATGATATCAGGAGTTACACAATCTACTGACTAAGGTTTTCTTGCGGGTCAGTCATCAGTGATAGGAATCAATTCTTATGGCTTCTCAAACCACATTTTTATTTATTATTCTTAATTCTGCTGTTTTTCACCCTTCACCGAATGATTTCCTATCATTAGAGTTATTTGCTATTGTTCCACTGGATTCTCCTTAATACTTTTGTTTCCTTTTAATATTTTCAGTATGGACTTCCATTGAAAATTGTTTCGTACAAGGATCTATATGGTTGGACAATGGATGAAATAGTGAAGGCAATAGGTTTGAAAAACAACTGCACATTTTGTGGTGTTTTTCGTCGTCAGGTATGTAGATTGAACTTTGTTCCTCATAAACCCAATTCCTTTGTTAGTTTCTTCTGTGTCTGATTAGTTCTCATTGTTGTTTACTGCTGGTGTCATTACTCCAGTATTACTATTTGCTGCATAAAATACCTGAGCCAAGGTATACAACCCTGAGCCATAATCCAGGTCTGACATCTGGGAAACATAGCTTTTTATTGCAGCCATTAACAGTTTTCCTGCCTAATGAATACAAAAGTAGGACAGGCCCGTGTTGATACTATGATGCTAACAATGCAATTCCCTACGGATGACATATCATGGATTTATGCCTTCCATTCTTTTCGGGGAATGGAATGTCACCAACATAGAACTTTCTCAAATGCAAGCTAGTGTGTTGTTTGATTCAGACTCCCATAATCAACAAGTTTGAATTCTTAAAGAACACATTCTAGTACAAGATGAAAAGAAACGCATTTGCTTGGTGAAAAAGAGAAACCCTAGTCATGGCAACTAAACAAATCTATTACAATTCTTTGCTTAAAAATTTGTTTTTCAAGCTTTTGTCCTGCCCTTCCAACCTACACTCACTGTATTAGTTTCTATGAAAACTTTGATACAGAGAGTTTCTCCTGACCATAGATATTTCATTGCATAAAATTCTAAATGACAATAATAGGCTTTGGATCGAGGTGCTGCATTGATGAAAACCGATAAGATTGCTACTGGACATAATGCAGATGATATTGCAGAGACTGTTCTCTTGAACATATTACGGGGTGACATTGCAAGGTAAATTTCTAGTAACATGAAATTTTTCATTAAGACATCTCATGCTATGCGTTTATTCACACCATCTGTTCTCTTTGCTGTGAAGATTGAGTAGATGCACCTCTATAACCACTGGTGAAGATGGGCCTATTCCCAGATGCAAGCCTTTTAAATATGCATATGAGAAGGAGATTGTTATATATCCTTGCATCGAGAAGCCAGTTAATACTTTGTAATGAATTCTTGTCATAGTATTTCTGGCGGCTTTTGTTGGTTTATTTTGAAAACCTTGACCAGTACTACGTATGCATATTTCAAGAAGTTGGACTACTTCTCTACAGAATGTAAGTAGTTTATTTTCAATTTTATTTTACTTGTTCTTCAATGTTGGATTTCATTCATTTAAATTGTGGTGAATGTCATGTCAACATATTGTTCAATATGTGAAAATATTTCAGATGAATTTTGATCTATTCACCGTAGATGCTACAGAAGAAGTTGCTGGTAGTTCAGTTATCACTCGAATGCATGCGTGAAAAGGAAATATATGACTATTTGGCTGTCTTTAGTGACACTTCCTTTCTTCACTTCATGGCTTTGTTGCTAGTTACTTAGTTGAAAACCTTTTGGATAAACTTGGGGAATCTCTTGCATGGGTTGCATTAGCAATTTTCTTTAGTGCACTCTGAAGTTGTACAGTTTAGGGAAAGAGTGAGGGCAACTTCAGGGCCTCCTTATCTACTTAAAACTGTGGATGATGAACATACATGAGAATGCAAAAAAGGCTTATTGCACATACGATTTCTGTAGAAATTGCAACAAGCAATCCGGCCTTTGTGTTTTTAGTTTTCTAGTCCATTTCATGGTCAGCTGGATCTTTTTTGGTCAAAATATTGGATTTCCAGTGAGCCTCAGTCTGGGGCTTTGTGCTTTGTTAAGAAGAATAATTGCAATTTAAAGATATCTGTTAATGATTTTTATTTTTATTTTTTTCTGTTGCATGGCTATTGATGATTAGATCATGATGGGTGTGGAGTCCCACTTTCTTGGAGATCTAGGGGGTCATAACTTTATCCCTCTTATCTTCATTTTTCTTTTTTGCATTTTCTTTTAATTTGTTTTCGAGTTTTTTATTTTATAGAAACTTATCAATAGCTTAATGGCACGCATTCCATCTTGTTTTTTTTTCGTTTTTTGTTTTTACGCTAAATTGTACCATATATTCTACATTATTTATGACAACAGCAATAATGCCTTACAAAATAATATTGCTGAATCTCAGGCATTTATTCACCCAATGCTTATCGAGGATATGCGCGTGAATTTATTAAGGATCTTGAAAGAATCAGGTAATCCTATTAACCTTGATGAAATTTTTATGGATGCAACATTTATTTTACGTTACTTTCTGCTGAATGCTGCATTTTGACGCAGACCCAGAGCCATTCTGGATATCATCAAATCAGGTGAAGATTTTAGGATATCCACATCTACTAAACTGCCAGAACAAGGAATGTGTGCACGATGTGGGTACATCTCTAGCCAGGTAGTGCATTTCTACTTTGTTAATGCAACAAAAAATTTGATCACCTGCTACCCTTTTTCATCTTCCTTCCCCCAAATGTTAAGCACAGCAAATATATACAAAACAAACTGAGTGTTTCTTCTAGCCTCTGGGTTCCATTTATGTTGCTTTTTCTATCATGAAGTAGGGTTAGCAAGAGCCATCCATTCTGTGGTTTGTGTTAACTTCTTGTTCAATTTAAACTGAGAGAAAAAAGATTGAGATGTAACACACCTCTTCAAAAGAGAATGGTTGATGGATACCATATGGTCATCCTGATTTTCCTAGCCTCATTCATACTAGTTATTTAGAACACAGTCTTGTGAGGATTCCTCGGGGTGGCAAACATCCTCAACTAAAGTCTGACTGAGGTATGGTTGGATTGCATAATGTTTGAAGCACAAATGAGTTGCAAAAACTATACAGTTGTGGATTGGTAATATTGGCGATGTTCAAGCAGGTGATGGCCATGGAATAATAATTATGCATGATCAGAAGCATTTATATAAACTTGAAGAAAATCATGTGAGGACTAAAAATTACAACTGCCCAATAGTGCATAATTGCAGTTGGGGGAGGGTGTTTGGAGGATTATTGGAAATTTTATATGATGGGCTGCCCTTGAAATGTGGTTAATCAAACCCTTTTTCTTGGATATATGTGAGATCAATACATTGTTAACTCACTCTTCTGCCGTTGAAATGTAGTGGACAAAGCCTTTTCCTTGGGCTTATTTGTGGTCATCATATTGTATTCAATATTATGATTCTAGTACAACTAGTTTTATTTATTTCTAGTTTTTTAAAAAAGTGCCAACCTGGTGGATAGAGCTCCACACATTGTGTTCATGTATGCGGCCTTGCCTTTTTTTAAGTTGATGAATAAATATCATTTAATTTCTTTTCATGAATATGATTCCAAATTATGCTCCGTTCTTTGATGGAAGAAATCTCTCTCATTTCTTTCATTTGCACACCAAATTTGTAAATTCTTAGTTGAATGGCTGGAGAATAGTTCCTGTTGGAATAATATAATCTATAAATAGTAGTAGGTTTGACACGGCAGACGATTGTTTGTATTTCCTATTGTGGCTGCTAAAAGTAATTATTCATTCAAATGGTTTGTTGGAGATTTGTATCTTGAACAGTGTTAGACAGCCTTGAGAGCCTGCACTGAAGGGGTTCTGCAGGAATTAACACTGGAACATTGTGATTTTCCTCAAATGAAATCAAAATAACACCAAATGGGTGATGAATCTTGGTAGATGTTTTCTGGTTGATGAAATTCCAAGCAATTTCTCTGAAGACCATGATCACTGTATCAATGGAAGACCAATCTAAGGTCTGAATGTCTGTCCATAGGGGTGGTAAAAAAATTTTTAGGGTGCGTTTGAGAAATTATAAAACTTTTGAAGAAAAGTTTTTAGTGTAAATGTTTTTTAAATGAAAGAAAATGATATGGTATAATAAAAATAATGATGAGACATAAAGAGAATAAAGTTAAAATAGATAAATTAGTTGTATGGATAGTTGTGTAAAAATAATTAAAAAGTAGAGTAATTGTATGGGAAGATGTAAAAAATGATTAAAAAGAGGGTAGTTATAAGGGTATTTGTTTACACAAAAAACATTTTATACTAAAACTTTTCAACCTAAAACTTTTTATTCTCCATAATTATTATATTTTTAAATTATTTTTTTACTTCTTTCTATACAATTACTCTACTTCTCTATTATTTCTACACAACTACTCATACATTTAATCTATCTATTTTAACTTTATTTTCCTTACTCGTTATTATTCTTATTATATCACGTCATTTTATCTCATTTTAAAACACTTTACACTGAAAATTTTTCATCCAAAAGTTTTATCACTTTCCAAATACGCATGAAAGCTTTGATGGTAAATAAACACATCCTTAGTTTATTTGTTTGTAACTCTGCATTAGAAGATTATCGCTCCTTTCTTGAACCTGTCTTTTACTAATCATTTATGTCGAAGGAAATTTTATACAATTCCCTATGATGCTTTTTGTTCTTTTCCTAGTTATTTTCTTCTTACTCTTATTTCTTAGATCAATATTCAAATTATCACAGAATTTGTTGTAATGTGTCCTTGTTGTAACTCATCAATTCAATCGGCAGAAATGGTGCAAAGCGTGTGTTTTGCTGGATGGTCTGAATCGAGGCTTACCAAGGCAAGGTATTGGCCGTTCCAGAGGCTCTCATGATTTGCAGGAGGAGAAGAGACAGGGAGTGGCGTCTGGGAATGGAGCAATTACCCAAAGCAAACCATGTGGTACACTGGATTTCTGACCGGCAAAATCATGTGGCGTCTGGGAATGGAGCAATTACCCAAAGCAAACCATGTGGTACGCTGGATTTCTGACCGGCAAAATCTGCACTTTGGTATATGGATTCCATTGGATGCAGCCCAACAGGATTCGTGGACGGTGGTGCCGAATAGTTGGTTGGAGAATTCTACTAAAGTCTATTACCGTAACACGATCTTGTGGCTAGTTATTAGAATCCTGTAATTTCTTCCTGTTGGTATGATTAAGTTTTTAATTTGGTTCTTGGAAATTTGATTGTACTCCTGTACCATAGCACTTCTGTTTTCAGAGGATAAATTAGAGCAAAACTGGAGAGAGGTGATGATTATATTTGCTATTTTCTATGTTATTTGTAGCATATGCCTAGGCATTATGCAGGGTCCCCATTATACGTTCGGCATTGGGTAATTGGTGGGAATGTAAGTGGATAAACATACTTTTAGTTTGTTCTACTCGCATTTTGCTCGGACTTGATATCTTAATTACTTACCTATCTATTTTTCCTTCATTTTTGCTTTTATATTTTAATCGTTTTCTCATGTCAATACGAAAAACTCACCTGTTCTCGTTTTACCTGTCATGTTTGATCGCTGCCACTTTTCAAACTTCATTTTATTATGGCGAGTAGACGCAGATTACAGCAGTGCATGGGACAGTTTGCAGTGTTAGTAAGTATGCTGCCCATTTACGTAATGGTTAGCATGCAAACCAATATATTATGCTAACATACAAAATTGTCACCATACGATAGTTAGCATACTTTCCTTACTCGCATCGGCATATGTAGCTGGGGTGCAAGCCGTACAGATTTTTCCAATCGGGATCGGTTCAATACTTAAAATCCTTGGTGTCAAAAATAAATAAATAAATAAAATCCTGGTTTAGTTTGTTTTTCTTTTTTTCTTTTTTTTTAAAAGGCGCCTCTTGTGTATCAGCACTGGGTTTGAGCTAGTCTGGAGTTAAGTAGTATCGGATCGGGTTTGTGAAAACTTCGGTCTGGACTGGCCCGTGAAAACCTACCGTCTTTACCCCATTGAAAGCATTTTCCCAAAAAAAAAAAAAAATTCTTTTTATGCCATCAAACATCCCTAAAAGTAATGAAAATTCAAATTATTTCAATAAGAATGACCAACACTACCAAAAGAAAATCTATTCTACTCAGTCTATAGAATTATTTATTTTAATAAGAAACCAAGTTTCATCTAAAAAAATATGCATGGGTCATTTTAAAAATAAATAAAATTAATGTAATAAAATAATTTGATTTATATATTAGTTTCAATTTCATATATTTAATATTTAAATTGTGTAAAATATTATTTCTAGGTAGATAAATGATTTCTCAGAATATCATTGTTATATTTAATGCATTATAAATGAATTCATGCATTTTTTTCACAATTTATACATAATACATGTTTTTAAGCAAGTATAACTCACCTAAGAATTTGACTAAAATGATTTTTGGTATCATATCAAAATAAATAATTTGTTCCACAAAAATTTTCATGAATACTATTCACCAATATTTATTTATTTGATATTCCAAAAAAATATAAGATTAGGAAGTTTTATGGGTTATATATCCATTTTCAAAGTCTAACACTCACATATGCTCAATGTTTTAAATGGTCATTTATAAATTAGACGATTTATGGGTAACATGAAAATATATTAATTCTATTTTTTAAAAAATAGACACATCTGGGCCTTATTTCTTTACATTTGTAGATATTGAAGACTTTAAAATACATGACTATAAATGTTGTTTAATTTCATGTTTTAAGAAAATGATTGAAACGGATTCATATGTTTTTCTTTTTGAGGCCACAAATGTTGTTTACTTTTGTGTTTTCTTAAACGATATTAAAATGGGTATAATTTTTTATTTGCCTTAAAATAATATTTTCTATTTAAAAATGACATGCAAGAGATCGAGCATCCAAATCATATTACACCACAAGGCCTATCACATAAAAAAAAAGGCACAAAAACAACTCCATTTTGAACCTAGTCTGAACTTGCTGACTCGAAACAAATTAATAAGATGGTTTAATATTAGGTTCAATCTAGATTGGAATATATAGGGCCAAAATTAATACCAAGTTCAGGTCAAGAAAAACTAGCTTGGTTGGTGACCCTACTTGGATGATGGATTACATGCGGTAATAATAATAAGATCATCACCATCACTACCATTTTTAAATTTATTATACAAATGTTCTCTATATAATTATTTTAAAATTTTATTATAGAGACATTCTCTATATAATTATTTTAGAATTTACATTTTACGATTTAAGAGATGTTTGCTGTCATAAAAATATTTTAAACTAAAAATTTTTAATCTAAAACCTTTCACTATTTATAATTATTCTATTTTTAATTATTTTTTCACTTCTTCCTATGTGATTATTGTACTTTTCAATTACTTTTACACAACTATTCATATATTTAACATATCTATTTTAACTTTATTTTTTTTATTCTACATCATTACCCTCATCATATTATATTAATTTATCTTATTTTGAAAACTCTTACACTAAAAATTTTGATCACAAATTTTTCACTTACCAAACATACCTTCATTATAGAAATGTTCTCCATATAATTATTTGAAATTTTACATTTTTAAATTTATTGTAGAAATGTTCTCCATATAATTATTTTAAAATTTATCATAGAAACGTTCTTCATATAATTATTTTAAAATTTACTATAGAAATTTTCTTACAAAATTATTTTTAAGTTTATATTTTAAAACTTATTATAGAAACTTTCTCCATATGATTATTTTAAATTTATTAAAAGAATTGTTCTCCATATAATTATTTTAAAATTTACATTTTTAAATTTATCGTGGAAACGCTCTCCATATAAGTATTTTGAAATTTATAATTTTAAACTTATTATAAAAATTTGTATATAATTATTTTACCGCATATCATTATGACAATTTCAATTGAAAGACTGAAATCACTGGACAATATTCTCTCGTGGATGCATGAATGGGTACGCCTCCGCAACGAAAGGGCAACCACGAGAAAAACGCGGAGGCGAGGCATAACGGCACAACCAGGTGGAAATGGAATAGGGAGGAAGGAACAAAGCCAAAACGAAAAAGAAAGGTGGAAAGGAGGAGGAGGAAGAAAGGGAAAAGAGAAATAGGCGAGGAATAAGAGACAGAAAGGGCCACTCCCCTTCGTTTCTCCTCCCTCCTCGAAGCCTGCCTACGCCTACAGGTCTCTGGCATCTGCGCCGGGGAGAGGGGAGGAAGAGGGTGGAATAACAACAGCTTCAAACCCATCTTTCACCATACATCTCTCATCATCCTTTTCCTCGATCGCCGGACAGACACGTACACACACAGATTCTCTTTTGGTGGCAATAAAAGGCAACAATTACACATTTATTATTATTATTAGTATTACAAGAATAATAATGTCGAAACTAGCTCCTTCAGGGGTTCCTGAACAGTCAGGGGAATGCGGCAGCGACATACTTGCCGACGCCTTGAACGTTGTAATAACGATGATGCTCATCATCACCTGTTCCCACGTCACGGCTGCCATCATCAAGCCCTTGGGCCAGCCGCGCATCATTGCCCAATTACTGGTTGGTGTTTTTTATTATTATTTTTAATTTTAATCTTGGTTGGCGTGCGTCTGTAATATGTATGGACGATTCATTTTGGAACGTTGAACTTACCTACAGACAGGAATTTTGCTTGGGCCTACGGCACTGTCGAAGATCGCCGGTTTCAAAGCGGCCTTCTTCCCGGATGGCAAGCAAGGCTACCTGGAGCCCGGCATCAGAGGAGCGCGGCTTATCTTCATGTTCCTGGTGGGCCTAGAGACCGACCAGAATTACATGCGCCGCTCCTTCTGCCGAGCGTCCGTCGTCGCCGTCGTGGGACTGGCGGCTTCCACTGTGGTGGTCTTATGCGCTTCCACCGGCCTCCACAGGCTGGAAGAGACTTCCGGCCTTTTCCTCCCGGACATCTTCAACATCCTCATGCTGTCCTCCACGGCGTCCCCCGTCGTGGTGCGCATGGCTACGGAGCTGAAGCTTGCCACCACAGAGGTGGGCCGCGTTGCCACCATCTCCTCCCTCGTTAACGACGTGTTCACCCTTACCGCCGTCAGCTTTATATCCCTCTGGCTCACCTTTTTCCCCTACGACAGCCATGCGCCGGAGGCGTTCGAGATCCTCTTGACGCTCGCCTCCTTCCTGCTCATCGTCGCTGGCTGCTTCAGCGTCGGCCGACTCACCAACTGGCTGAACAAGCGGACGTCGGAAGAGCGGCGGCTTCTCAGCTACAACGATGTGTCTATCGCTTTGGCCTTCGCCTTCGGGGTTTCTGTGTGCGTGGAGCTCATGTCGAGGAACGGGATGCTGGCGGCGTTCCTGATTGGTGCGCTGTTGCCGAGGGAGGGACGGGCCGCCCGCACCCTCACCTCCAAGCTCACCTACCCCGTCAACGGCCTCGTCCTGCCCATATACTTCGGCTTCACCGGCCTCGCCACCAATCTCGCCACCGCATTCAACACCAAGCACAAGATGGCCGTCTTCTTCATTCTTCTCGTGGGGCCCTTCTTCAAGCTCGCTGCAACCTTCTCTCTTTCCCGCTTCTACTACAAAATGACCCATTATGACAGCATCCTCCTCGGCATCCTCATGACCGCCAAAGGCCATGTGGATTTGGCGATGGTCTGCACAGCCAGAGAGTCTAAGATGATCTCCGACCGCGCCTACGGAGTCCTCCTCGCCACGCTTGTCACCGCCGCACTCGGGGTGACCCTCATTGCCACCCTCGTCGTGAAAAGCCGCCGTCGCAACCGCAGCCACCTCTACTTGGGGCTGGAGAGGGACCGTCCGGACAGCGACCTCCGGCTGATCACCTGCGTGCACAACACGCGGGAGCTGCCCGCCGTGCTCCATCTGCTGGATGCCTCCCGCGGCACCAACAAGGCCCCCCTCATCGCCTTCGTCATGCACCTCATCGAGTACACCGAGGACGTCTCCGTCCCCACCCAGCTCTTCTACCACCAGTACGAGGAGTTCGACGAGTACGAGTACGGCCGCGACGACACGATCCAGATCAACAACGCCGTCGACTCCTTCAACCTCGAGACCGGTGTCACCATCCGCCAGCTCACCGCCGTGTCTTCCTTCTCCTCCATGCACCACGACGTCCTCGATGCCGTCCAGAGCATCCGGGCCTCCCTCCTCGTCCTCCCCTTCCATCGCCGCCAGAACGTCGACGGCAAGATGGACAAGGGAAATGAAGGCATCCGCCTCGTGAATCAGAAGGTGATCGAGGCAGCCAAGTGCACTGTGGGGATCCTAGTCGACCGGGGGCTGGGCGGCACCACGCAGGTATCCGCTATGCACGCCTCCCACCACATCGCCGTCCTCTTCTTCGGAGGCGCTGATGACCGGGAGGCGCTGGCGTACGGCTGCCGGATGGCCGATCACCCCAACGTCAACTTGACGGTGATTCGCTTCCAGCCCATGTCGGGTGCGGCGAGCTACGAGACCAGCTTTGGGGTTAACGACGATGAGGATGAGGAGGTGCTCACATCTCTTTCCAAGCATGAGAAGGAAATCGACGCCGATCGGGATTTCCTTCTGAATTTCTACGACAGGTACGTGGTGACTGGGCTCGTGTCTTATGTGGAGAAGTTCGTGGATAACGGGGCCCAGACGGTGACGGCTCTGACGGCTATGGAGGGCATGTTCTCGTTGTTCTTGGTGGGGAGAGGAGGGCGAGGTCTGTCGCCATTGACTATGGGCATCAGCGATTGGGAGGAGTATCCAGAGCTGGGCGCCATTGGCGATCTCTTGGCCTCTTCCGACTTCACGCTCAGCGGCTCTGTTCTCGTCATCCAGCAGTATCGTCCCCACAAGAAGAAAGCCAGGAAGAAGAAGAACGTGCTCGAGGACGACGACGAGTTCGCAATAGCTACTTTATAGAGAGAGGAAGAAAAACGTACTGGAGGATGACGACGAGTTGGCATTAACTTCTTTAGAGAGAGAGAGATGTACGTGGAAGACGAGGTTTGGTAACTGTATATATATACTCCGGCCTGCATGCACCTGCAGCAAAATGATCATTTCAGCCGGTGTTTAAAGAGACTAAAAACATTTCTTTTGTTTTTTTTTCCGAATTTCTTTTGCAAGACGACGAGGTTTAATTTATAAACCAATTTTTATCAAACTTTAGAGATTATATATATTTATTTTAGGTTTTTAGAAGCAAGGATATTTTAGTCATGGTTTAACTATTTAAAATGACAAAAATATTCTTATTTTTAAAAATCTAAAATAAACATATACATTTCTAAAATTTATAAAAAATATATATATAAATTCAACATAAATGAAATAATAATTTTGTAAAATAATATGTTGCAGACGCCTCATCGCCCATGCATTGAGTCTTCGACCGACCCGCTTCGATTTCTTTGCTGACGCTGCTGCACGCGTGTATGCCTACCTCTTCCGCTTCTTCCGCCTGCAAATTCATGCCATTTGAATATTATGCAAGGATCATGTGCAGGGCTGACTAGAATTATTTCTTGCACGGCTAACTAGAATTATTTCTTGTACGTGTACGTGCACCAATGTCCCGTTTCTTGTAGAAATTAAATAACCATGCAATGTCCTTGTATGATTTTTTCCTTTTTTTTTTTTAATTATAGTGAGAAATGACCAAACAAAAAAAAAAAGATCAAATCCAATTGCGTAGGCTGGTCGCCAGCAGGCTGGTGGTAACATCCTCTTCCTCTGTCACTGGAGGCAAGAGTGTTCAAATATCCTCCCTGCTGGAAATGAAAACAATTTGTTCCCCAATTTGGAGGTATTTCTAATACGTCCCTCGAGAATAGGAATATTTATAGATTGTTTCTCAAAAGTGAGGGTTATCAATCAAAAACCAAAAAAAAACAAAAAACAAAAAATTTTGCATGCGTTGGTCAAGTTAAATAAAAAGAGTTTTTTTTGAAGAGGAGTCATTCTGCAAATCTGATCTCAAAAAACTCATGTATAACAAATTTTTTTATACATTTGTTTATTTAAATGTATTTAATATATAAACTAAGTTTCATTAATTTTTGATATGTGTATATATTTTTTAATATTTTTAAACATCTATGTATGTATATATTTAAAATACCCATACTTTTAAAATTTTTAAAATATATATATACGTATCCAAAAGTAGTAAAATTTTGTTTATATGTTAAATATACTTAGATAAATAAGTGTATAAAGAAAAATGCTATAAATATATTTTTTGAGGTACATGCCTTTAAAAATCTAAAAAAATATATGCACATATTCAAAAATGGTAAAACTTAGTTTATACATTAAATATATTTGAATAAACAGGTATATGACAAAAAAATTTAAAAATTATTGTAATTTTTTTTGCGGTCCATATCTTTAAAAATCTAAAAAAATATATATATACATATTTAAAAATGGTAAAACATAATTTATATGATAAAACACCTAAGGGTGTGTTTGTTTAGGGCAAAAAAGTGCCAACTAAAACTTTTTAATCTAAAACTTTTCACTCTTCATAATTATTCTATTTTTTAATTATTTTTTCACATTTTTCTATACAAACTACCATACTTTTTAATCATTTTTACACAACTACCCATACAACTAACCTATCTATTTTAACTTTATTCTCTTTACTCTTCATCATTACTCCTATTATATAACATCACTTTCTATTGATTTGACAACTTCTACTCCAAAAACTTTTCATCAAAAGTTTTTCCTTAAACCAAACACAACCTAAATAAACAAGTGTACACAGAAAAATTTTAAAAATATTATAAATAATTTTTTTAAGATATGCTAAGCGGCGCATTCCACTTCGCCAGGGTTAATAAAATCATTCCTCTTTTTTTTTGAATGTTAAATAGAGAGGTTTGTTTCACCGGTTATAGGAAATTAACATACTAGTGAGGGAAAAAAATTGATACATTGGGTGTGCTTGAGAAGTGAAAAAATTTTATAATAAAATTTTTGAAATTAGAGAAAATAATATTACATGACATAGATAATAACAATGAGCAAAGAAAATAAAGTTAAATAAGATATGTTGAATATATGGACAATTGAGTATAAAAAATTAAAATTCATAATAATTACATAGAAAGAAGTGAATAAATAGTTAAAAATACAATAATAGTGGAGAGTAAAAAGTTTTATTTTAAAATATTTTTATGTAAATAAACACCCCCATATACCACAAGAAAATAAACTTCTTAGTGGTATAGTATTTGATAATTGGGAAGAGAAAAAAAAAACTTTTGCTGATTTTTGATACATGTTCATCTCATTGCTTTGTTTTCTTATTATTTCTTTATACCATTGTATACAATGAATCTATTAATTTTATTTTAATTTTTTACCGTTAGTTGTTGCCTTTATAATACAACATTGCTTTCTCAAATTTTTTTTTTCATTCACCAAACACAAAACCCACACTTCAAGTCATTAAGCTGGTCTCAACTCATAAGAACTTCATTGATGATTTCGTGAAGTTGACTTTTTATTACTATAAGATTAATTACAGTTTTTACCGTAATAAGACTAGCGATGATAATTATTTATTAAGCAATATTTGTGATGACAAAGAATTCCGAACATTGCTTTGAACGTATTACAAAAATGTTAATTTTCTTGTTATGATAAGAGTTGTTGCTAACTAAGGGTCTTGTTGGTCACAGGAAAAAGAAAAAACCCTTCTCACTTCTACTTATAAATATCTTGACATGATTTTATATATTAACAAAATAATATTTTTAATTTTTCATTATTACCTTTGCATTTTAAGTTTTTTCACTCACGATTGTACAACTATCATATTTATATTATATTTATCTTGTAAAAAATTAGATAACAAAAGCTTTGTGTTTTCATATATTGGGGAATGTTTGGTTATTGATGGTGGGAAACGTGTGTGCACGGATTTCAAGTTATCTCATTAATTAACTAATTATCGTATTTTTCTGTTTTTATTTTTATATTCAAATTATTTTTCCAATCAATTAACTTCCAACAAACCTATTTATTCTAACTTTATTCATATAATTTTATATCAATTATATAATGTATAAAATTTTTGATTTTCTACTCTTACCATATATCATATTTCTCATAACTTGTACATTTTTAAACGTCCTTTGGACCACTGGTTAAAAGAAACATGTAAAAATGAATTTTTGTCAAAAAAAAATTTCCAAAAAAAAGCGGGAGAGAAAAGTATTAATAAAGAGTAAAAATTACAACGCATAAATCCTAAACTGGCCATCACAAAATGATGTTTGTTAATAATAATGTTGATTTTTTTATTTTGATGAAATAACAATTTCGATTTTTAGGTGTGTTTGACAATTAATATAAAATATTAAGTTAAAATCTAAAATTTTTCATTCTCCATAACTTTAACTTTTAATCATTTTTTCATATTTTCATATACAATTACCTATTTTTTAATCATTTTTACACAACTATCCATACAACTAACTGTAGCACCCGCCGGGAACGCTACGATGGGCTCGGAATGGTTTTCCGGGTCTTGGAAATGTGGATCGTGGTGGGTAGAAACTTGGGCTTAGATTTCCTGCGTTCACATGGGGTAAAACGCACTAGGATTCACGGTTTTAGATAAATCTTGCGTATGGGCGTTTTCTCGTGATTTCAGCAGCATAACGGCTAAGACAGGGCTTTTCGTACACGGGTCAACTCACAAATCCGGCAGCATAACGGCAGCGTATTATGCTGGAATCCGTGCACCCGCGTGCACCCGCCTTGTCGGGGCGTTGACTCAAACATGCACGCAAAAATAAAGAAAAAATGAAGTCGCCACTGATCCTTAAAGGGAGATCAGCCCCTGTTTAGTGAAATAAGGCACTAGTTGTACAGAGCTCGGGTTCCGGCCTTCGGGTTGAAGCAAATATGGAGAAATCTGCCAACCCGAGGCGGTTTACATGGCGTAAAAGGGGAAAAATGAAAGATTTAAGAGAATGAGAGAGATGGAAAGGGGGTGCGTGGAGGAGAAGCGCGTTGGTTGGAGAGCGTGAAAAGCCGGGGCGCCGGGACGTTGCTGCAGACTCCCGTCCTCCCCTCTGGGATGCCTCTCCTCAAGTGTGTGGAATGAGAGGGGGAGCTCCTCCTTTTATAGATGGTGGAGTGGGCTTTGGGCTCCCTTGAGGTCATGAACTTAGTCCATGGGCTTGGGCTTGAGTGGGATCATGGATTTGATCCATGAACTTGGTCTTGAGTTGGGGTAATGGACTTGAGCTTAGCTTAGTTGAGAGCATGGGTTTGAGCTTAGTTGAGAGCATGGACTTTAACTTAGTTGAGAGCATGGGCTTTGAACTTGAGGTGTTGGACTTGGTCCATGAGCTTGAGCTTGGCGGGCTTCTCCCATAGTGGGCTGGAACTTGGTGGGCTAGAGCTTGGCTAAGCCCGGTGTTTTGGGTGGGCCGTTGTAGAGGCCCAAAGTTGTAGAGAAGCCTACTTCTGAGGCTTGGTGGGCTGCATTGTGGAGCCCGTTGAGGCGGCCTGTAGGAGCTTCGCTCTTGTGAGCCGGATCTGGTTTGTTGAAAAGCCTGCTTCGAGGCTTAGTGAAGCTTCGCTCCCGTGGGCTGAGTTTGGAAGAGCCTGCTTAGCTTTCTTGAACCTCCTTTTGCCTTGAATTTGTTTGGGTTTGGTCCTTTTCCACATATTGTTCATTTTGTGCTCGAGAGAAGGATGTCAACACTAACTTAGCTATATTAACTTTATTCTCTTTACTACTCATTATTATCTTTATCACATCACGTTATTTTACTACTTTTACTCTCTTGAACGGTTAAAGTCAAAAATTTTCTTAATTAATAAACACACCCTCTGTACCATCCCGGGCCGAAGACGACCTGCGACGACATCGACGTCCCAGCGGACTAACTAGGCCCGTTCGAGCGGCAGCTTGTTCCGGAACACCGCCGAACCTGCGGGAGCGAGCGACACCTAACACGCGCGCAACGGCACAACATTTCTAGCACGCGTGACGCGACTCGGCTGCAAACGCGCGGCATTGAAAACCTCCGAAAACCCTACTTCTACCTCCTTCCATCCCGTTCTTCACCAGCAGATTTGAAAAAGTAAAGGACAGAAGGAAAAAAAAAAAAAAAAGAATTCCGCAAACGCTCCGGGTTGTCTCGATTCCATGGCGGTATGCGTTTTATTCTCCTATGTTCTTCTTTCTTCCTCGTTGTTTCGTTTGTAGCTACCGTGTTCTTCTGGAGCGTATTCTTTTCGCCTCCGTCTACTTGCGACTGAGTTTGGATTGTTCTATTGTTTGATCTTTTGTTTCCGAAACTCGATGGTCCAGATTGAGAGGATTTTCAAAGATGAAGCCACCGAAGAGAAAGGAGAACGGGCGAGAATGGTGCGTTTGCTACACTCTCTGCGTTGTCACATTTTGATTGGTGGATGCGCATTAATAACTGCATTGCATATTTACACGTACGAGATTCTGTTCCGCCGTTTTTTCTGCTTTCATATTATTAGTTCCAAATGATTGGGCGGAAAGGCGCAAGTCCATTCAAGTGGGTTGCTGCTAGCATATCTCGTGGTTCCAAATGTGTCTCAACTGATAAAATCTTGGTTTTTTTATGCTACTTAATTCGACACGACTGAATGTTAAACGTTATTTCTTAGTGCTCCCTAATACCAAACCAGTGAAGCAGAGAAAAACAGATTGTGCATTTTTGGGTATCAGTATCTGTTCTTCTTTGGTAAAATAATTTGGATAATGTGGCCCAGAAAATTGCCTTCGGTGATAGGCTGGATGCTCTTCCCTGAAAAGCATGTGTGTGCTGAAATCTTTAGAAATTGGCTGTTCCTTGGAAGTCTAAAGTATTTCTTTTCTGCACTTTTGGCATAGAACTTGTTAACTGTTCATGTTGACTCAGCCTGGTTACTGTCAAACTTATTAAATGCATGGTGCGTTTGAGGTCTCACTCACCAGTTGCATTTTATAGTTGCGCTAGTTCATGGACGATTGCGGAAAATACAGATTGTTTCAGATCAGAATTGAATTGGTGCTTTACACCTGCCCTTTGGAGTCACAGCATGGAGTTTTAGATGGAGTCATTTAAAAATTTAGGGTGCCATTAGTATTTGCTAAGTAAATATTTGAATAGGTCCTATCCTTTTATCTTTTGATAATCACCATTGTTTGTTCTTGTCAATAGTAGAAAATTGGTTTCGTTTTTGTTGTGATAGTATGGTTCTTGAGTTGGTGGAATCATTTGAGAGGTTACAGTGGTGGCGACATTTGGTAAGAAAAATGCTATTGTTTTATAATCAGCAATGTTTGTCCTGCTCATCAGTGGGGTGTGTTTTGTATTCTTCTAATTTTAATATCTCTTGTGCAGTCTTCATTTGTTGGGGCAATGGCGATTGCTGATCTCGTCAAGACTACCTTAGGCCCGAAAGGAATGGTATTGTCTTGTCATGAACATTTTGTACCGTTAACCTTTTCAAACTCAAATTTGTCTCTACTCTTTTTTCGTAATTGGTTGAAGTGAACTAAAATGCTCAAATATACATTGGTTCTGTAGGATAAAATACTACAGTCGACTGGCCGCGGACGCGATGTCACTGTGACAAATGATGGTGCCACCATCTTGAAATCTCTCCATATTGACAATCCTGCTGCAAAAATTCTTGTTGGTATCCTATCGTGTTGTTCTTTTGGTTGAATGATTTGATACACTTCAGCCTTTGTTTGAATGGAAAATGAAAATTTTGGCATTCATCTTGTTATTTATCTGTTTGTTCATTTTTGCCTTATCTGATGTGTGTTCAATTTTTGGCAATCCATGTGCAATGCCATATGGTACATACATTAGAACATTCCTTTCCTTGTTGACAGGAGAGAGTACGAAATTTTCTAGCAACTGACCTGCTAAGATTGCTGCGTCATGCCCTTTTTAATTTGTTGACGTTGCCTATGGCTGTTGCCTTTTTCTGTGTTAGTATATACTTGGTGATGCTTTTCATCTAACGGAGTATATGAAGATGTGGGAAATTGGCTTCTTAAGAGTGAAATCTATATTATTTTACTCTTCATGTTTATCCTGAATTGGAGAATCAGATATATCAAAAGTGCAAGATGATGAAGTTGGTGATGGGACAACATCAGTTGCTGTTTTGGCGGGAGAGCTTTTGAGGGAGGCTGAAAAGTTGGTTAATGCAAAGATTCATCCAATGACAATTATTGCAGGTTGGTTTATTATTTGCGTCTTAACCATCCAAGATTCCATGAAACTGTTTAGGTCTCTGGGATCATTCTCTTTTGGATCTGTCTATATGGATGTATATATTATTAAAATCTGCATATTTAACAACATTCTAATTTTCATATCCTGAAAGTAAAGTGCTTCTGCAATAAAGCATTCATACTGGCCAGTTTACACATTTATAATGCAGTATTAGCAATTTCGAGAATCAAAATTTTGTTTCTGTGTACTGTTGAAATGTTTTCACTCTGGGAAACAGTTCTTTTAGAGGATTAGGAGAAAGATCCAATATTTTGGGGGGAAAGCAAAATTTTCCTTAAAATATTGATATCATGTTTTTTGTTTCTCATCAAGATTTTTGAAAAATCCTTGACCTTTTCTTTCATGTAGAAATCCTTGTATGGATTTCTATTCTTGACCTTTTGTTTGTGTAGAGATTACTATTCCATATTTTAAGTTCATTTTCTGATTCTTCTGCATCTTACACTGGTAGGCTACAGGATGGCTGCTGAATGTGCACGCAATGCTCTATTGCAGAAGGTCAGAGATAACAAAGAGGACCCAGGTGATTGTTTCAAAGTGCATAGTAGTGCCATCTAATTTGTTGCCTGCTTCATTTGGTCGAATTTCTCATTTCTTTTTGGATTCAGTCTCTTGTCTGGATGTCAGGAGCTTTTATACTCGTGCACATGCAGAAGTTTCTGTTGTAGAATTATATGCTTTCCATGATAATTTGGGTAGAAGGACAAGTTAATGGCTTGGTGTCATATATATTTTTTTAAACAGTATATGGCCTGTTTTCATGCAATCAAATTCCAATGGATTTGGAACACAATGTTATACATTATCTTTGAGGAAAGATTTAAAATATATTTAGATCACATGCATGTTGTGTGTTGTGCTTTAGGGTGAGAATCTAAGTAGTTTGGGTGTGCTCTTTTATCTGATTATGGTCTTTTCAGTTCCCACTGAGTATGAATTAGGCAATAAAACAAAATCAGCAAATGGATGGTCTTAATTCCTGGTGATCTTTTTCATACGAATGGACTTGATCTTTCATTTCGTCATATGTTTTAGTTGTCAACTAGTTTTTTTTTTTTTTTTGTTTGTTTGTTTAAAAAGAAGTTTCAGTTATGAACACTATTTGCATTATTGTAAATTCTGATGTGTTCTGGTCCTTTATGAAAATTGCAGAGACATTTAACTCGGACTTGATGAAGATAGCAATGACCACATTGAGTTCTAAAATACTTTCCCAAGACAAGGAGCATTTTGCTAAATTAGCCGTAGATGCTGTTATGAGACTGAAGGTAATTGTTAAATGAAAGTTTCAGCTGTTGTGAGGCAGATTTCAACCGTACACAGACAGAGCTATCAATTGTATGTGGCTATCATGGTTTATCTCACATATCAGGCACCTGTTGTTGATGAATGATGAGCAGACCTTAACTCAATTCCACCTGTTTTTGAATCATGATGTATAATATTTTAGGATGGCATTTCCACTATTGAGACCTTAACTGATTGCATGGGTATAACCCAATTCTTGGCTTCCTTTTGTCTAGTCCACTGTATCATTTGTTTTCATAAGTTCTGCCAATGCATGCATCAAGGGATTCAGTATGGATTCCTTGCCATTCCACTTGAAATTTTAAAATTTCATTTTGCGAAGTTATTCTGACTTTACATTTGCATATGCATTGGTGGCTTTCGCTATCATTTTTTGATGGTTGGTTATTGTAGTAGAAGACAGAGAAGGCGTAATTTGGAATTTTATAATGGAAAATACTTATATGCAACCATTGAAGTACTTCAGTATTGATGCCCCATTTTGATGATCAAGGGTATGTTTGGCAATAAGAGAAAAATGTTAAGCTAAAACTTTTCACTCTCCATAATTACTCTTTTTTTAATCATTTTCTCATGTCTTCCTATACACTGAGCCTACTTTCTAATTATTTTTACATAACTACCTATATAACTAATCTATTTTAACTTTATTCTCTTTACTCCTCGTCATTACCCCTACCATATTACATCATTCTCTTCAAATTCAAAAAATTTTATACCAACAACTTTTCATCTAAAAGTTTTATCTCTTCCCAAACACACCGTAAATCAAAATCTAATTGGCTCATTTTGTTTAAAATTATGTCTTATTATGTTACGCCAAATATTTTGATCAAAGTTTCGGGTGGTCTGCACCTTCTTTATAATATTTATAATCATATGTAAAACATGGAAATCACTTGTATCAGTTCACAGATTTGTTAGAATGTTATTGTAATTTATAGAATCATTTTCTATATAGGAAGAATGTTTTAGATGGTATAAATGCTGAAATAGTTATTTTCAAATTGATATATAAATCAAGCAATTTTAGTACATTGATTTTGCACTTCTGTCAACTTCATCAAAGGGGGTGCACAAAAATATTTGAAATGGATGAAACTGGGTGTCCTAGTTAAAGTGATAATTTTAAATGCAATGGGCAGATTGAATTTTGATTTAACAATGAGGTGAGCCCAAATGAGGTGGTGACACTGAAATCTTCAATGGTGTTGGCAACATAGAAGCATTTCCCTTTTGTAATAATAGTAATAATGATATAAAAACTAATAATGATTATTTAGAAATAGCAGAGAACAGATAACAGTAAAAGCTGAGGTTGACTAAGATTTGTAAATAATAGATGTAAATACTTTCTATAGAAAATTAAAAAGAGCAGGTAGATTAGCACTAGCCTAAGCCTTATGCTGCTTTGACTTCCAGTGAGCAGATCCTCGTGGTACTCCTGCTTTGCTGCTCATGAGTTGGGAGAACTAGTCAATGGTCAAGCTCTAGATGAATTATGTGGGCTTGTTGGCACTCTCTTCTATACTTTCTTCAATGGTAGTTATGAATTTCCATGGAAAACTGCATGACCTGCTCAGTTGATAACATTTCTTGAATCTCCCTAGTAAAGGATTGGGCATCGCCAAGCTTTTTCTTTTTTAAAGGAAAATTGACCATAAATCAAGCTGTCCGATGAACGAACTTGTTCTTTCTTTTGTTCCTCTAGTTTGCTTTAATCTTGACGCTTCTTTTCTGATATTCTTAATCATGATACTTGTTGATTTTATTTTATTTGTGCTCTTTCTATTTTAGTTGTTAAATTTGCATTCTTTTATGGGCAGGGTAGCACAAATTTAGAGGCAATTCAAATCATTAAGAAAGCTGGAGGCTCCTTGAAGGACTCATTTTTAGATGAAGGGTGAGTACTGATTCTTTTGAATATGTGGTCGACCGTTTTTTGGAAGATTCTCTTGTTGTTCTTAGATGCTTACTTCGAAATGAAAATGCACTTTTGGTTGCTTCCTTGTTGGCGCTGGTCCAATTAATTTCCAGCAAAATTGGGATTTGTTGTATTTGTGCTGTTTCACTTTGCATTGGTGCTGCTTAGGACAATCATCCGAAGTAGCTTTGAACCATCTATTGTTTATTGCTGATGAGCTCAGTATGCATGGATTCAAGGTTTAGACACATTTCAATTGTGATGCTTCATGCTCTGGGTAAATTTGTTGATTAGAGTGAGGCTCCATGTTTTGGGTGAGCTTGTTTGTCTCTTTCAGTTTTGTTTGTTGCACTATGTTGGTAAAATTTTGTATGGCCGAAAATGCCATTGCATATAACTTTATTGATGAGGATCCATTTATTTATTCAGTTTTTATTTGTTTTTGAACCTTATACCTGTCGATACTGGATTTATCAGATATTTGTTAGTTATTTGTTGTTAAATGCATCCCTTTGATGCATACACTTTATGATCATATGTCAGGCTTAAATTGCATGTTAGTCCTCGATTTGCTCTCAGATACTTTTGAACTCATTATTATTTGATGCATCTGGTAGTTTACTGATTTTATTTCAGATTCTGAACTCAAACTTCCTATTTAAGTGCATTGAATTCATTATGATATACCTGTTGGGCTTTTAATAAAGAAAGGAAATAGAAAAAGAAACAGGTAAAAATGTGTATCGTGATGATGATGATGATGCCTGTTCTTTGCATTGCTTTCTGTTGTGCAGATTTATACTTGACAAGAAAATAGGCCTTGGGCAGCCGAAGCGCATAGAGAATGCAAAGATTTTGGTGGCTAATACTGCTATGGACACTGACAAAGTTAAAATCTATGGTGCTCGTGTTCGTGTTGATTCAATGTCAAGAGTTGCCCAAATTGAGAGTGCAGAAAAGACGAAAATGAAAGAAAAAGTGCAAAAGATCATTGCTCATGGAATTAACTGTTTTGTTAATCGACAATTGATTTACAACTTCCCTGAGGAACTCTTTGCAGATGCTGGAATTCTTGCAATTGAGCATGCTGACTTTGATGGAATTGAGCGACTAGCTCTTGTAACTGGTGGTGAAATTGCATCGACTTTTGATAACCCAGAGTCTGTTAAGCTTGGGCATTGCAAGCTCATTGAAGAAATAATGATTGGTGAAGACAAGCTGATTCATTTCTCAGGTGTTGGAATGGGCCAGGCATGTACCATAGTTTTGAGGGGGGCAAGGTTTGTTGTTTTTTCCTCGTGGATACATTGTGACAATTTTACGATATTATGTAATTGGTTTATATAAGTAGCAGGCTTCAATGTGCTATAGTGTTTCTTTGCTTGCAGTTTTCACGTGCTCGATGAAGCTGAAAGGTCTTTACACGATGCCTTGTGCGTGTTGACCCAAACCGTAGCTGACTCGAGGGTTTTGCTTGGAGGCGGCTGGCCTGAGATGGTGATGTCAAAAGAAGTGGATGAGCTAGCTCGTAAGACACCTGGAAAGAAATCTCTTGCTATTGAGGCCTTCTCACATTCACTCCAGGCCATACCAACTATAATTGCTGATAATGCGGGTTTAGACAGTGCTGAGCTGATCGCACAGCTACGTGCGGAGCACCAGCAGGAGGGATGTACTGCAGGAATTGATGTCATCTCTGGTGCTGTGAGTATAATGCTACATTTGTCCAGTGATTATCCTGTCCCAAATGATCTGATTCAAAACTACATTCTTATCTCTGGGCATCTCTGGATGAGCTAATTTCCACCAAGAAATTTCCTCTATTCACTTGTGCTGAAAATTTGTACCCTCAAATTCCTTTGGGTTGTGAGGCATGTAAATTCACTATGAGTCCCAATAATTCAAATTTAAAAAAAAAGAAAATTTGAGAGGGAAGTGTCAAGTTTTCTATCCAGGAAATACCAAATAGGTTCAAGAGGTTAGAGAATTAAGGGTAGCTACCAGAAGGACCATGATCATAGAAGTGTACCAGAAAATGCAATATTAGAGCTTTTTCCGAAACTGAAATGGAAGGCACTTTGATGAATCTGGGTGAGGAAGCAGGACCTTCACATCAGAAAAGCTGGCCGAGACAAATAGATTTCAGAGTTGAATTATACTTGTATTTACATCTTGTTGTCTCTAGAAGGCACTGTGCTTTTAAATATTAGCTGGATATTGTTGGCCTAAATCTGGCTCTATATCAGGCTTTTCTTGCTGTCCATGAGCCTGATTTTGAGTTCTGGCCATTCTGCCTTTTACAATCCTCTTTTCTGTGTTGCTCTCTGCTGAAGCTGAATTGGATGGCCTTTTTTTTTTTTTTTTTTCGGGTGCTAGCATGGCTGATTGAGCTGTGCATGTGCGCACACCCTAAAACAGCACCTCCATGCTGGGCAATGAAATGCATTTTTTAATGAGCTGTAGCCCAACTATTTATTTGGTTCTTTCTTAATTGGTGATCACATTGCAGGTGGGGGATATGGAGAAACTGGGGATATCGGAATCATTTAAAGTGAAGCAAGCTGTGCTCCTTTCTGCTACAGAGGCTGCTGAGATGATACTCAGAGTTGATGAGATCATCACTTGTGCCCCTCGAAGAAGGGAGGATCGGGTGTGAGGAGCTGCTGTGTTCATCTATATGCCACCATCCATTAATGTAGCTTTGTGCTTCAAGTGAAGTATCTGCTGTGATTGGATGGAAATGGAGATAGATTTTGGGTTTCTCATGGAGTTTGTTTTTGGTGGGCATGGTGTTGCTTGTTTTTGCTTCCTTTTTGAGTGCCCGTTTAATTGCTTATAAAAGAATGTGGATACTTGAAACAGTTGGCTGGTGTGCTCTAGGCAAGCTTAGACGTGCTGGTCGTTATGTAAACTTGCATTTGCATTTTTGCCTCTAATGTAGGGATTCTCACATCTATCAGCAAATATGATGTTTATCAGTGAATTGTATTAGCATGCTGTAACCAATTTATTATCTTATTTGCTGTGAGATGCTGGAATGTATCTGGCTTCTCTTGGGGTGAGCTCATACATAGACAAAGGTAAATCACGGTTGATGGTCGTCGTTGTCGATGGTTATATAACTTCTAGACTGCAACTGTAATTCTGAAAGGGTTTTTGCATATGCAGAGCTAAAGTTTTGTTGTTATATATATATATATATTTTCCTGACATCAAGTCGTGGTTTCTTGCCTGTTCTGCTGTTCGTATATCAAGTCTTGTGAGAATTGTGTTAAACGACCAATTTCTGTTCGATTTCATTCATCATTTTTATGTCCAAATCGTCTTGGCTTTTATCTAGATCAGTTAGTTCAGTAATAATTTATGTTGGACTTAGGTATAAATATACAAATCGAAAACGTATAGCTAAAAATGAGAAAATGGTAAGCTAAAGGTGCGTGTATCGAGAATCCAGCAGGTTGGTGCTGATCAGGCCGATTTATCATGCCCGCAAGAGAGGATCGATTGGGCCGCAGCTTGTGCCCCAAAAATGTCTCCATGCATGCAGGAAGAGATTGCCGATGACCTCACACGTGCAAAATACCAGGCTGCACAAAGCTTCTTGTTTGATGTCATGCAAGTTGCATAGAATGCAGGAGCATCCTTGTTAAGGTGCATGGTGGTTCCAATAAGCAAAATCAGCCTCCATGTCTTTGCATAAGTTAATGGGCTATTCCATTTGTCATTGTTACTATCGCAGTATAGGATTCCTTCCCATTCTACTCAGCAACACCAGGGGAGTTTGAGGTGCAACTTCCGTTCGTGAAACTTGGATTTGCATTAACTCTCTAACTTTTAACTCTATTTAACCTTAATCTTATCTTTATTTGTAAAATTAAAACTCTAATCTTATTTGTAAAAATTGGGTTCGGCGTGCGTGCCAGGTTAAAATTCTAGTTGATAGAATTTTTATTTGATTTAAGAGTTATATGTTTAAATTTTTATACGAATATACAAAAATAACAATTAGTAATCAAAGATAACAATGCGTTGTTTAACTACAGTTTTTAAAATGTTATAATTTCTAGAAGAAATTTAATCTTTTAAAATAAGATAAAGGGAGAAAATTAATAAACTTAAAAGTAAATAATATAATATAGATACAAAGATAGACATAAAAGAAAATAAGATAGTTTGTATATAGTATAATTGCAAATAACAAACATGTATTCGAATCTAAATATAAATAATATAAAATACATAAATATGAAGACATATTATTCAGGTATTATGTATATAATATATTTTAAATTAAATTCAAAAAGGGAAAATCAGACTAATGTTATGAAA
>JAXCLR010000063.1:56786688-56797288 GCA_035584095.1 Annona squamosa | reverse complement strand
AATTAAATTCAAAAAGGGAAAATCAGACTAAGGTTATGAAAAGGCAAACCCCAACACTGAAATTTTTGGGGTTGACCCCTATGACGAATGTATAGAGCTTTTTGAAGCCTTTTTGAATTTAATTTAAAATATATTATATCATAATACCTGAATAACATTTCTTCATATTTATGTATTTTATATTATTTATAGAGTTATTATATATACCTTTTGAATGTATAGATTTATTATATTCCACAACGTTAGCATTATTTACAATCCCAATGGAGGCGGTCTGGACCTCTCATTTTTGGTACCTTTTCTTTCCTGTCTCGGCCCTGGTTTGAATCCTTGAGCTTCCAGACGTGCTCTGTACTTTGGAATTTGGACTTTTTTTTTTTTTTTTGGTTTCCTTTTGACAGGAGTTTGGACATGTTGTATGCACGATAACAAGCAAAATAGGTGGGATTATGTGTGGCGTCGAATTCATCAGTATCCCAATTGATATAACCTATAAGATATAACCTATAACATCGTGCATCTTAATCTTTGCAGCTGTCATTTGCCAGCAATACTGCCCGTGAAAAGGCGAAGAGGACAAGGGAAGAACATGAGATTGACTAGACGCGGCAACTTGCACGATGACACCCAACCCAAACAAATGACATCTTTGATTCTACTTTGTCATTTACCAGAACCATTTTTTAAATGTATATATATAGGTGATAATGAAAGGTCCTCTTATCTTTTCTCTCATTACGCACCGTAATAATCGAACTTTGATTTCCATGGTCATTGGCTCTGATCCTTCCTGGGAGGGTGATGTTTTCCACCTGTTCTTAGCGGCAATGAATAGCTAGTTTGGAGACTCGAGCTGAAGTAATTTCTCAACGAATGGTTACAATTGAGAATGTTCCGGAGCAAGCCCATGTAAATCTTTATATGCATAGTTATTAATTCAAACGAATCTGCATGTAACCTGAGTTATGGATTCTCTCTGTAACATTGGGCCAGTTG
Organism: Annona squamosa; assembly: GCA_035584095.1. Classification (NCBI taxonomy): domain Eukaryota; kingdom Viridiplantae; phylum Streptophyta; class Magnoliopsida; order Magnoliales; family Annonaceae; genus Annona; species Annona squamosa. The sequence goes on along the minus strand of JAXCLR010000063.1, from coordinate 56,796,292 downwards.
AAGTGAGACCTCCGTATGGAACACTGGTAATTGGGAAGTCAGAAAATAAGGTGACAAAATTTTTGAAAATTGGAGAGAGTGATGTGATATGATAGTTGGTAATGATGTGGAGTAGATAAAATAAAGTTAAAATAGACGAGATGGTTGTATGAAAATATGTAAATGAATAATTAAAAATAAGATAATTGTAAGGAAAGGTGTGGGGATTTATTTGGAAAACTTTTTTTTAGACCTTAACAAAACGCACATTTTGAAATGGGAGAGTTATGATTGCAATAAAAAAGTTCTGGATGAAAGTGCTTCGTTAATTCTTAATTAAATCAGAATATCGAAGAATTTATTAATTACATTGGAATTCCTAGATGCAATTATACCTTTCGAATGGGAATTAAACTGCTACATTAATTTTCATAGAGAGGGAGAATGATGCGTAGTCATATGACAATGGGATAGACAGATTTTTTAAGTTCATGCATGCCATTGATTAAATGACTGTGCAGGGCGTGGCAGTAGTGTATCATGCGTGAGATACGCCAGAGTATTAAGTATCTGTACATTCATCATCTCAGGATTCGATAACCAAGGGAATAGAGACGACGATTCCTAGTTTTTATAAGCATCCCTTGGCATAACCTTTTGACCTTTGTATCGTATTCCTGCATTCACGCATATAAATTAAATCCATTGAAAGGGGGCCAACGACTAATTTTGAGAGCAGTTCCCTTCGCACTTCGATGGCAGAGAAAAGAGCTGTGATTCAGCTTCTAGTACTTGTTCTTGCTCCAGCTTCATTGAGCATGGACTTGGCAATTGCCACGACGGCCGTTCCAGCAATTTTCGTGTTTGGGGACTCCATCTTGGACGTGGGCAACAACAACTTTCTGCCTAATACCTCGGCACAGGCTAATTTCCTTCCCTATGGCATTGATTATCCAGGAGGAATCCCAACCGGCAGGTTCAGCAATGGCAACAACACTGCCGACTTCTTAGGTACACACGTCACGTTATTGATTAAATAAATTCCATTATTATGTTGGACCTTTTGCAGGTATTTTGATATTGATTTGAAATTTTAATTTCCTTTAAGCTTCGTAACAATCTCACTTTTTCATTACCGTATATTTGTGATGGATTTTTAATTTTCTAACTATTTAGCTGACATATTCATTATCAATATTATTGTAGTAAAAACACTCAGACTCTCTCTCTCTCTCTCTCTACAAAGATGGGCCAGCAAACCAACCAAAAAAAGGTCAATGAAGCATACAAATTAAATATAAAAATACACGAATCCAACATTTTTAAAGGAAATTAATGACGAATTTTGTTTACTCTCTTCACTCGTAATGTTTCGAATATAATAATCATACATTTGAGAGTGAAATGGAAAATCTCTCTTATCTATGTGAGTTGCAGCAAATTCGTAGAAATGTGTATAGATCATGAGTAGGTAATCTTGTTTCATAAATTAATGAGACATTGTTTAGATAAGGATTTACTTTATTTGGGCCAATGTGATGTGTTTGTCTGTTGCAGCCACGTTCATGGGCTTCGACCAAAGCCCGCCGGCTTTTCTCTCTGTTATCAGTGCCAATGGTCTAGCCAGTCAAATGTTCCAGGGCATAAACTTCGCCTCCGGAGGTGCTGGCATTCAAGATCATGTTGGAGACAGTCTAGTACGTCAGCGTTCCCTTCCTAAGTAATTGGCTACGATTACATACATATATGCCCATATGTTATTACATTATTCAGGGATGATTACTTTACTGTTCTGTCGCATGTCTGCCTGACAAATTAAAACAAATATCGATTCATGGTATTGATCCATCATATGTGCACAAATCGGAAGTTCTTCCGTACCACTTAATCAATGACTTTTTCCAAATATATTCATTACATTTGATCATAATATCAAATATACCCATTGTATTTTCAAAATTGCAGATATACTCACTACCTTTATAGTTAATCTCAAAAGTACCAAATCTGTAAGTTAACACCGTTAATTAATATGTGAAATTATTAATATGTCCATCAAATTTTGAACATAATTGAAAAATTGAATGTTATAACTCACTAATGCCTAGCTGCACATTAGCTCTAAATTTGGAGAGCTCTAAATTCATGTTCTTTCTATTTTATTTTATTTTTTTATTGTTTTATAACAAAGATATTTTAGGCATTTATCAAAATTTAACTAATAGTTTTTAACAAATGGATATTTTTGAAATTAACTATAAACATAGTGAATAAATATGAGATTTTGAAAACATAACAGATATATTTGAAATTGTAATCAAACGTAGATATCTCTGGGAAAAGCCCCTTAGTCAATAACAAATAAAAACTTTTATAAAAAAAAATTACGAAGACCTAATTGAATATGCCCTGAGTTTTGAAGATAATTGCCACTGCAATACACAGATATGGAACGAAAAGTCCGATGCTGTTAATTCAACAGAGATCTTTAAAACCGAGGGCTGCAACAATGTTTTTAAGCATGCGGCGGTATCCTGTACGGTCGGTGGCTGAAATTACTTAGAACTTTCTGCACGTGAAATTTGATCATTTCAGAATTGATTTGATATTTTAATTTGATTTTAGTAAATAAAAAATGGATCTCAAAAAATTAAGCAAATTACCAAGTTTCAGAATGAATAAGATGTAGGCATGCCCGCATAAGTACAACTTTTCTAATTAGAAAATGATGAATTTTCACTGTATACATAATGATATATTTTAGGTTAAAATACAACATTTATTTGTTTTTACCATTAGTTATATTTTTATAAATTTTTCTTCATAAACATATTTTTATCAGCATATTTAATATATATATATAAACTTTATCTATTTAGAATACTTTTCTGTATTTAATTTTTATTTTTAAAAATCAAGTTTTTTAAAGGGTGAAAAATGACTTAAATGCCCTTGAAATTGATATTTTTTAAAAATAAAAATAAAAATGCAAAAGCATTCTAAAATGACAAAACTTGGTATAGAAAAACATGTTATAAAGAAAAATAAAAATATAACTAATTATAAAAATAAATAAATATTATATTTTAACCTAAAATGTATCATAATGTATATAATGATTCTCCAAAAATAATTTAAGCCGCGATGGTCGTCCTAGAGAATTGTCAGGCGCTTTTTGTTTTGTTTTTTTTTTTTTTTTGACATAGAGAATTGTCAGACTTTGAGTAAAGGATATTGGTAACAAAAAAAAATAATAATAATATGTTGCCGTGGATATATAAGGGTTCCGAATGAATTTACACATGTATGTACACCAAGCTTAAATACATACAAGTGTTTTGAGTTTTTTTTAATAATCCTGTATATTTAATTTATATACCAAAATTTATTTTTTTTATTTATAAATTTTTATAATTCTAAAATCAACAGTTTTTACCCTTGTTTGTTTAACTTGAAATGCAAGTGAACATTGCTGATTTTTTTGAAGTTATAAAAAAATTAAAAATAGTAAATTTAGTGTGCGCATATATCTATATATAAATATTACGTGAACCCATATAAAATGAAAAGAAAAAATAAAAGAGCTCAAATCACTTGTATGTATGGACGTATGTGCATACTGAATCAAAACTTGCAAATGTATATATTGAATCTAAACCTTTTGTGTGACTGGGCATATATACGCATATATAAATAAATATAAATGAGCAGACTAGCTAGCTATGACTAAAGCACCAATCCTCCGTGCAATTGCGTGCATGCATTTTGGAGAACGGTACAAGTGCCTTAGATATATGAGTGAACCCGAGCTGATCGATCAGGGAGACGAACAAAGCAGAAATACATGTTTTTTGAAAAAATAAATAAAATGCCATCTGTCAAAAATAAACTTCGAATAGCTAATAACAGCTATAGCAATTAACTTGAGATATATATATATATATGTTTTGAACTTATATATATATAGTAAATAAATTATTTGGCGTGCAGGGTGGAGCAATTTCGTTGAGGAGCCAGATTGAAAATTTTAGGACGGTTCGCAGCAACATGACGTCGCTGAATGGTTCTGCGGCAACTGACGCTTTACTCTCCAACTCCCTTTTTCTCCTTTCTATTGGAAGCAACGACTTGATAGAATATGCCAAGTCTAATGACGTGACCAAAAACACCACTGCCAATGAAGTATTTGTTGCTTCTGTTGTCCCCTTGTTCAACGATCACTTACAGGTGAGCTAACTGGTCTTCATCTCCATCCATCTATCTATAACTATCTCCAGATAGTAGATATATAAGAAATAATAATGCATGCAACAATATTTCACCGAATTGAAATTAATGGTCTCTATGCTTTTTACTGATTTGAAAAGAAGGTAATAAAAGTAAGTCGAATTGAGAATTAATATCTGATGCTATGTTTCTTCTTGGTGTTGGCGTGTGTGTATGTATATATGTCATGTTGTGTAGACGCTATATCAGCTTGGAGGCCGGAAGTTCGGAGTGATAGGCGTGTCACTAATTGGATGCATTCCATTTATCAGGAGTTTCAACGACTCTGGTACTTGCTCTCAAGAATTGAATGAGATGGCTTATATGTTACACAGGGCCATCAATACAACCTTGATCGACCTCCAATATGAATTGCCAGGGATGAATTACTCGCTTGGGAATTCATATGATATGCTCATCGACATCTATAATCGCCAACAGGACTATGGTAAGTGCATAAATATTCATTTTACAATTTCAGTACTTCTTTATTTAATTAACATGCACATATGTATAGAGCAATGATTTTGTTTGCTGAATTGGCAGTATCATTTATTAGCCCCAGTCATAAGATATATTTTTCATTCTTTTTATAAAATTGTTAGTTTAAGTGTATTTGATTTACAAACTAAAATTTTCTATTTTGTGAGACGCATTTATATTTTATTACTTATTTGAACACAGTAATATTGTAGCCATTCATTTAACAATTGAAAATGACTAAAACACCATTATATTTAAAAATCTTAAAAAATTATATGCATATTTACAAAATAGTAAAATTTGATTTATAAATTAAATATAATTAGATTAATAGTTTTATAAAAAGGGTATGTTTGGTTACACACAAAACATGTCAATAAAAATTTTTCAATCAAAAACTTTTCACTCCCCATGACTATCTTATTTCTTAATTATTTTTTCACATTTTTCTATATAAACAACTCTACTTTTCAATTATTTCCACACAAATGCTCGTACAACTACCTTATCTATTTTAACTTTTTTCTCTTTACACCTCATTACTACCCCTATCATATCACATAATTTTCTATCAACTTGACAACTTCTACTCTGAAAAATTTTCACAAAATTTTTTTACCTCCAACCAAACGCACCCAAAAACAAAAATTATATTTTATGGCCTGACCTAATACCTTATATATACATGCTTTCTTGTCCTTAATCAATTCATGCTTAAAGTCTTCATTTTTTCTCAAAATTAATCTAGATCTATGAGAATTATAAAGTTAATTTGCATTTGGTTGATTACTCCTACAGAAATTATACGGAGTTTTATTATATATTCTATATACGTACATACATACATACATATATATAGAGTTATACTATACTTGTTTCTCATTCTATGCGTACTATCTAGACTTTCTTAATTATCCCACCTTCAATGTAATTAATTGCCATAGATAGCAACTAATTCCATCAATAATCATACTTGCCGTTTATATGACCGGCCAGTGATTTTTGTAAATTAAGGATACATATTAATTATTAAAGCTAGCATACTCTTTTCTTTTTGTGGGTACGTATGTTGTTCTGTAGGGTTCGATGTGGTGACGACTGCGTGCTGTGGAGAGGGTCCATCAAACGGGAGTACGCCATGTCGGCCAAATGTCACGTATTGCTCAAATCGCGATGGGTATCTGTTCTGGGATGCTTACCACCCCACCCAGTATGCGTCCAGACTCGGAGCTGTCGCACTCTATATTGGACCATCCAACTTTGTGGAACCCATCAATTTCAGCCAATTAATGCCAACTAATTCTGCCGGATCCTAAATATACATGGAATGCCGCACATGCACGTACTGAACGATGATGCACGCATGAATGCATGCCAGCTCATGCGTTACTTTGGATGATTTTAATTTCGGAATTTTGATGATACTGCGATTAATTTAATAAGCTGGCCATAGACATCCAACCCATGTATGGAAGTCGCATATATATATATATATATATATATATATGAATGTAATAAAAGATGGATATTAGAATTCCACTCTTAATTTCTAATCTTGGCTCCCATGATTCTTAATTTGATTAATGGATGATATGACATACGGCGGAAGAACCGAAAGACAATCGATCTTGTAATTGTAGACCACGCCCCGCCCGTCGGCAACCATTCTTTGCTCCTTCCACGTTGATATTTGATAGCGGATATTCGCCATTCAATCCACAAATTTCAGGAAATTTTATGCTCAACCCTCGTAAGCTTTTTGATATTATTATTTCTTAAATCGTTTCATGCACGTGCGACTTTCCCGTGGTCACGCATCTGGTGTGTAACCATGTCAAGTTTTACTAGTTTGAGGCTAATTCCAATCTGTAGACACCCCTGCTACTACGGACACCAAAAGGAAAATGCAATTAAAAATCTTAGATAAAATTAGGACAAAATAAAAATGATGAGAGAAACCAGCTCAAGTCTTTCTCAATGGGTCAAAGTACGGTCCAACTAGCAAGGGTGGAAAGAAATCCACCACAACCAGCGACGAACTGGGTTTAGCGCACACAAGGCTGTTCCCAACAGTCTATCAGAAAAGTCAACAGCAATAGGCTTGTTCGGTTGCGGCCTATAGAAGCTGAGCTCTATCAGCACAACCCACTGTATCGAAGCTCCAGAAGCTCACCAGACTCCCCCAATCTTCAGCAAGCCTAGCAACAGCTCATCAAAAGCAGAAATTAGCTGCGGCCCACAAGAGAAGCCTTTAGGTTCCAGCGAGGCAACAGCTAATGGCTAACCATGCATGCCATCAAATAGCATGACAAAAAAAAACACGACAAATACATGTCCTACCCAACCTTCCAAAGGACCAGCAGTAGCATACCATTATCCAAAACACGTGGAAACTCCACACATTCTAGCAATAGTTCAAACCCTCTACAAATAGAGGTGCATCCCAGAAGCAGGGAAGCATGTAGAGACGTCCAAAGGGGAGGAGGAAGGAGAAGTGCAGCAGCCTTGGTGCTCACTACTAGCCTTTTGTTCTTCATCTTTCTTCCTCTCCAACCAAGTTTCCAGCCCTCTTTTTCAGCCTCCAGCTCCACTAGATTTCCTTTTTTCTTCTCATTTTCTATGCCCACGTCGCTACTCCTGCTCAAGCAAAAACTGTTGTTATAATTGCTTGCTCTTGAGGCCAAAATCCAAGCTCCGTAAGATTAGTGCTTTCTTTCTAATGAAATGAGATCAGATCTTCCCGTAAAGATCAGTGGCGACTCCCTTCTATTTTCAGAATTTTTATTTTGCTGCTATAAATGCATTCTTTATGCTAAGATTTTCATTATGTATTACTGACGTATTTAAATCTTTGTAGTAACAGAATTCTATCATATCTAGTTTGCTTCCCTTCATCCGAATTAGAAAGAAAATACATCACAGGCCATCATTATTTAGAAAATCAATGACTGACATGTTCTACTTCATAGCCATGCAGGGTTCAAACACACAAACTACTGTTCCTAATGCATAAATTCCAAGTGCATGTCCAAGCCTTTCTATAATGACTTTTTTGGCAAACTATACCAAGCATCATCATATTTGGCAAAGTTTTAGATTTTATCCTTATTATCCAAACCCAGATTTTTTAAGGTTGGAGGAGAACTCTAACTCATCGTAGTGCTTGTATGGGGGTGCTATGCAATCCTAACCTTTTTATCATAAATAGATGGGATTACAAAGATATGAACAAGCCATCCTATCTCAAATCAGTGGCAAAAATTCGGAAAATTTACCCCAAGAATCGATGGATTACAAGGGTCGGGTTCAAAAACTCCTTTACAAGAAAGGACAAGCTATTCTATCTCTGGCCGCTAATTACAACTAATGAAAGACATACCAAACAAAATTCCCCAATCATCTCTCTGAGTCACCTATTTATAACCAAGCCCACCGACTAGCCCAAGCTCATTAATCACCAACCTTATCATACGGGTTGCTAAAAGGTTAGTAAAATGTGTTGAAAACTTGTTGGAAATGAGTTGAATAATAAAAATAAAAATGATAAATTATTTAATATTTAATCATAAACATCATCTTCTAATGTTATTGATATACTTTACTTTAAAAATTAATTTTATATTTATTTTTAATGAGAATATTGTAAAATATTTTAAAAAATAATAACTAATTAAGTTGAATAGTCAAAATCCATGTAGGATATCTTATGTGGCAAGGCTTGACCTTTTGACCAACTGGGCACAATGAGCTAATAATGGGTCTTGCCCAATTATTATTTATATTAGCCACAGGTTACATTTTTAGGGTGTGTTTGAAAAGTTGTAAAATTTTTTATGAAATTTTTTTTATATAAAAGTTATTAAATTAGTAGAAAATAATGTAATATTGTAGGGGTAATGATGAGGAGTAAAGGAAATAATTTTAAAATAAATAAATTAGTTATATTTGTGGTTTTGTAGAAATTATTGAAAAATAGAGTTGTTGTATAGAAAGATATGTAAAAAATAATTAAAAAAGGAGTAGTTATGAAAAGTAAAAAATTTTAGCTTGAAAAGTTTTAACTTGACAACTTTTACAAATTGCTAAACATACCCTTATTTTTATTTTTAGATATTATTTCAGCAACACATGTAGTTCAGTTGGGATACAAGTGGTCCAGTGGTCTCAGAAGTCTAATGTTCGAGTCGGCAGTTTCGTAGAAAAATAATTATTTTTTGTACTTTTGGCTCCTCAAGAAATGGACATTACTAGATAAGATAAAATAAATATCCTACTAGATAAGATGAGATGGAGAAAGTAAATTTAAGTTAAAGTAATAAATTTTATCGTTTATTCCTTCCTTAGAATTTTAGGAGACCTACGGAAACCTTTTAAAGTGACAAGTTAAAGTGATTGGTACATAAGTTGATAGATTTAGGTATTTGTAAGAAAGATTTGGAAAACCAAAGTTACAGAAGAAGGGAATAAGCTACAATAGAAATTTTGAAAGGTAAGTAGTATTTTATTTGAAGTTGTAAAATAGGTTCTATAATTAATTATTATTGTTACAATTATTTTTAAGCAATTAATTGAATTAGTTCAATTAATTGTACATGACATTTATAATACACATTTTGATTTTATAATTTAATTTTAGATTCTTATAGATTTTCAAAGATATAAAATTGGGTAGACTAATTATATCTTAGAATGTGCCCGAAATACCAGTGTTAATATTATTGTGTTTTTTAATACAAATTAATATATGTAATAACTTATTGTGGAAGAAGTTATATACATTAGCAAAATGGTTTCTGTGATATACTAATGCATGGGATTGTTATTGTATAGAATTCAACATATATATATATATATATATATATATATATGAGGTGTT
>JAXCLR010000063.1:56766740-56783738 GCA_035584095.1 Annona squamosa | reverse complement strand
TCCCTATTCCTCGAATTCTACCTTTTTGAACTATTTCGCAAAAAAAAAAAAAAAAAAAAAAAAAAAAAATTGAATCGTCATGCTCGCTTATATTCTTTGGATTTCCTGATCTCGTCTGGTTACTTGCCTCTGTTTTCAAAGAACTCTCATTATCGACCTAGTCCTTGGGAAATCTTGCTACCTAATTTCATTTTTTTAATCTGTTTGTTACTGTTTGGAACTATTCATTCAATGCTCACTGACTGAATGGTTTGGGGTTTCGATTGTCAGATATGTGTTTTCTTGCTGCATTGGGTGGTAAAATTTGACTGGAAGGGTTGTGCTGCATCAGTGAAAAATTATAAGCTTGTGGTAGAATTAGATGCACGCACATGGATAGTTCATCCCTGTACCAGAATATCCTGCAGTTTATAGAATCTGCGTCTGATTGCTGATTCCGGCACCCATGAAACTATCTTATTTTTTTAGTGCACGTTTCATTACAGACCATGACGCTGTTCTTGTCCTCAAGTAGTGGTCGCAACTAATGATCTTATCCTATATGCAAACTTTTAGTTTCAGTTATACTTTTTTGTTGTCGTTACTATTATTTCTACTATTTGTTGATCACGAGCATGGCCAGCACAGCTTTGAATTTTCAATGTTTCACTTGTTTTGGTGTAAAATTTGGATAGTTTATGTTGTTATCTCGTGTCAGATGTGTAATGAGACAAGCATGGATTTGTCTTATGAAGTTTTACCATAAAATTGAATGGCAATGTGTTGACTGTTTTTCTTTAGTTCTATTTCTCGCTTTGAATTTGCTCTATTCTTGTTCTGTGGCTAGTAGTGTACAAGCATGAAAGCGTTGGGTTCACAGTTTATTCTACACTGACTCCCAAAATACTATCCTTACAGGTGTCATTTTTTCTAGGGATCATCCCAGTGCTTGTTGGATGGGCTTATTCCGAATTTTTAGAACACAGACGAAATTCAACTTCTAAGAAGATGTGAGTTTAAGTTCACATCCAAGTGCATAATTCTTTGAGCTGCTTCTGCTCTTAGCCTTATCAGAATACCATTCATAGAAAACTAATACTGAGCCCGTTATATATGTCTTTTTGTAGCAGTCACTTGGATTCTTTGTTTCTGTTTTAATGTAGTACTTGGTCTCTTTTTAGTGGCAGAGATTCTGACATAAATCTGTTGGAGTTGGGAAAGAACCCAGTCAACGAAGAGGATAGAGCTGCCTTGTTGGAGGATGGTGCCCAATCCGAACCTCCTAAGGTTCAGCATCCGTCCGTTACAACACAGCTATTCAGGTTTGCATCAGATAGCAGTTCTCTTCCTCATATGGACTTTGGAACTTTTCTCTTCTACCCTTGCTATCCGAATTTCATCTGCTTGTATAATTCTGGTGTCTTTCAGGTTTCTTCTGATGGATGATTCATTCTTACTTGAGAATCGGTTGATATTGAGGGCCATGTAAGTGAAACCATCCTCAGCATTTGGTATAAGCACTTGTAAAGATATGGTGAAGAATTGAAAATTTTTACTTTCAGATCCGAATTTGGAGTTATTCTGGCCTACTTCTATGTCTGTGACCGCACAGATTTCTTTGGAGAATCCACAAAGGTGCCATCATGATCCTTTTGCTTAATCTATTCTATAAGAGGCCATGTTGCAGTCCAATTGAGTTCTAAGAAAATGTTAAAGTGTGGGCCAGAAGAAACTTTACCAAATATGGTAATCTTTAATGAAAACAAAGTAAAAATCGTGTACATATTACTTCCAAGTCTAGAAAACTTGGAGCAGTTTTCCGACTTTGCATGTTTGTTAATAACGGAATATGTGCAGATGTCCCAAGATAAGATTCTTTCTCTTCCTTATTTTTGGTGTTCAACAAGTTTTTTCTCTTGCTTGCAGATTATAAGGGGACTCTTATGTCCCATGTTATAAAGTGATCTGTGTGTGCAGTCCAATTTAGGGGCTTTGCCATGGCATTGTCCTTAACCAATATTTTTTCCTGTCCGCTGATCAATTGCACTGCATTTACAGGACTAAAGGATGGATGAGAACTGAACTAAGTGCACATATGTTAGTTTGAGTAGATTGGAGCATTAACAAATGTAAATGAATGGCAAAGAGAAGAATGTTGGATTGCATACGTGGAATTTGTTCTTGGATATAAACCACCAAAAACAAATTGACATCTTGTTTAGCCTGCTATATTTTCATTTACATTGGGCATAAAGAGTGTTGTTTATGTCAACCTTTTCCCCTTTTGCAGAGTTACAATCGGGATCTTTTCCTCTTTTTGTACTTCCTTCTCATCATTGTTTCAGCTATCACCTCCTTCAAAACCCACCACGACAAATCACCATTCTCAGGAAAGTCCATTCTATATCTGAATAGGCACCAGACTGAGGAATGGAGGGGATGGATGCAGGTTAGTCTTTTTGTGTAGGGTTTGCCTGGTCATGGCTGGGATGGGATGTGGAATGAGATGAAAAAAAGTATTCTTGTGTATTTAGAATGAGAGAAGTTGTATGAAAAATGGGAAAAATTGTATTAGAAATAAAAAAAACAGGTTGTTATTTTTTGATAATGGGAAGAGTGTTTTTTGGGAATGGAAAATTTTATCCCATCCCATGCCATTCATGAAGAGGTTATTCATAGGTTGCATTTTTCTATCTCTAGCTAAGCAATTTTTTCCCCCATCAGTCCAAGTCACAATTGATTTCTAAGGTTACTTCCATTTTCCAGGTATTATTTTTGATGTACCACTACTTTGCCGCAACAGAGATATATAATGCAATCAGGGTGTTTATTGCTGCATATGTGTGGATGACAGGATTTGGGAACTTTTCTTATTATTATGTACGGAAGGATTTCAGCATTGCAAGGTTTGCGCAGGTGACTTCTAAGCTTGTAGTATCCTTTCTATTGAAATAAGATGCACTGAGAACCACATAACATTTCTCTGCTTCTCCTTGTTCTGTTGCTAACACTTATCTTCCTTTTGTACAGATGATGTGGCGGCTAAATTTTCTTGTGGCATTCTGCTGCATTGTGCTTAATAACAATTACATGCTCTACTACATCTGCCCAATGCACACTCTCTTTACCCTCATGGTTTATGGAGCACTTGGAATTATGAACAAATACAATGAGATGGGGTTGGTTATTGCTGCTAAACTTGCTGCCTGCTTTTTAGTAGTAATTCTTGTTTGGGAAGTCCCAGGAGTATTCGAGTTTCTATGGGGCCCTTTAACATTCCTTGTTGGTCAGTGGCATCCTGAAGCTATAAAATCCTGTAATTTGACTTGCATCATTTGCTACTTCTTTTGCTCACCATTGTTTTTGCAATCAACAAAAAATGTGCAGGTTATAGGAACCCTGCAAAACCAGACCTCCCTCTGTTGCATGAGTGGCATTTCCGTTCAGGGCTTGATCGCTACATATGGATTGTGGGGATGATATATGCTTACTTTCACCCAACTGTGAGTTCTGGTTTTACTCATCCATGCTGTCATGTTAATCTTAAGATAATGATTTATTTCAAAAGAATTAGTCATTTATTATTCTTGGTTTATACTTTGGCTTCTTGTCAATCATTGCTAAATTATGTTTGCATGTTTGCTATTATAGGTTGAAAGGTGGATGGAAATTTTGGAGGAAACTGAAGCAAAAATTAGAATATCAATCAAGGCAGCTGTTATGATTGTCTCACTAGTGGTAATTTGATTAAAAAAAAAAAACACCAAAGCAGAGGAAGAAAGAAAGAAAAGAAAGGAGAGATAAAAAGTGATGCAACACATCTTTTAAATATTCATTTAAAATGCTTAGGTTCTGATGCATCTCATTTAATTTGTTTCAGGCAGGCTATATCTGGTTTGAATATGTATACAAACTAGACAAGAATACTTACAATACATATCACCCCTATACATCATGGATTCCAATAACGTATGCATTATCCCCGAATAGTTCAACGATGAATGATTTACCTGGTTCATCTTGATTGTTTTTAATGTGTTTATCTTCATTTGTTTGGTGAACCAGTGTCTACATTTGCTTGAGAAATGTCACACAGCAGTTTCGTAGCTTCTCATTGACCCTGTTGGCGTAAGTACATCCTCATATACTCTAGTTCAAGTCATGTAAAGAACCCAGTTTTTCTTTCCTCTCATGAAAGGAAATCATGAGTTGTCGAATTCTTTTGTTCTTCAGATGGCTAGGAAAAATTACACTAGAGACCTACATTTCCCAGATACACATATGGCTGAGGTATGCATGATCCAATCCAATTCTATTGTGGTATTTGATGGTTTTTCCATTCATGAATTAGTTGAAAAGATGGAATCAATGCTTGCTTAGTTCAATGAGCTCGAACCAACCATTTAAGAAATCATAAAGTTCACCATCATGGAGCATAGTTGCTGGAGCCCTTAGCCTGTGTATCAATCTACGAACTATCTTTCCTTATACATACTGTATACAAGAAGTGATGGGTAATAATTATCTAATATAGTTCCTGTGGTTTCTGTACAATGCCAAGTTTCTGAATGATGTAATATTGAGTTCTCCAATTAGCGCACATGAATTGTTCACTGCGTGTGCTGTATTGAAGTTGGCATGTTCTCTGCATGGGCTGATTTGCGTATCTGTACTAGTCTAGATCATCATCTCAATATCATTGTGATTGCATTGATCAAAATTCAAAACAAAATTTCTGTTATGCTTTTATTGTTGCAGGTCAGGCATTCCTGATGGTCAACCTAAATGGTTGCTGTCATTTATTCCTGAGTATCCCCTCCTCAACTTCATGCTAACCACTTCCATATATGTTGCGGTATGTTTATCCAATGATGCTTTAAAAAAAAAAGCCCTTATGAATGGCCATTCTAAAGAATAATCCAAAACACTTGCAGGTGTCGTTCAGACTTTTTGAGCTGACAAATACATTGAAAATGACATTCGTCCCAAGTAAAGACAACAAGCGGATTATGGACAACATGATTGCAGGACTAGCAATTTCAGTTGCCTTATATTCCTTGGCGTTCATTTTCCTCAATATTCCTGCAATGCTGGTATGTTTTCCACCCTTCAACTTCCAAGGTAAATGTAAAAGAGCCTGGAGGCCAGTTGCTAATTCTGGTTTTGTTTTTCTTTTGTTGTTTTTTCTCTTTTCACAAAATTCTAGCCAAACATACGGACATAAGAAATATAGGGTGAAGAAGATGGATCTGAACCTTCCGCATAGATTTGTCCTGCTGCTGGTTTTTACCAAGATTATCGCTCCAGGGCATCTCCCATGTACAGAAAGTGAAAAATAGAGATTTGGAAGTCAGCCGATAGACAGTCAAGTGCAATTTCCACCTTGAATGTTGCTAAAACACGATACTGCCCATGCAATTTTTTGTTTTTAAAGCATGACATTGTGTGCTTGATTTGGTAGCATTCATTCTATCATGTCCTTCTATATTGTCATGTGGGAAGCACTTCCCCATTTGGCACAAACTCTTCCCATTCTCAGCCAACGCCCCAGGCTTGCATGGTTTCCATTTAATGCAGGGTGCCATAAACAGTGGCTTGAGGAGTCCTAGTAGTTCTCTGCTACGTATGGGCTGGCTAAGTGATCCTTCCCTTAGGTATTTTACTCTTTTTATGTGACGTTTAACTACTCTTATTGCAGGCTGATCTTTTGAAGCTCCTTGAAGCCGGCCAAAAAACCTGTTTTTTTAAATTAAATTTTTTTTTTCATGGGTAAGTAAATCTAGGTGTATTAAATCTATAAACCAAGTTTTACCATTTTTGGATGTTTTTAAGTATTTTTTTTGGATTTTTAAACACAGTGGCATTTCCGTAATTTTCTGAGATCAGGAAATTATGGAAATGCCACTGTGTTTAAAAATCCAAAAAAAAAAATACTTAAAAGCATCTAAAAATAGTAAAACTTGGTTTATAGATTTAATACACCTAGATTTACTTAGCTATGAAAAAAAAATCAAAATTTTTTTTTTTAAATAGATTTTTAGGCTGGCTTCATAGAAGCTTCCATGAAGCCGGCTTCACAAGATCAGAACTCAAACTTGTTTATATCTACCAAAATTGTAGTGCGAAATTGCTGCAACTGGTCAAATGCAATGGCTGTTAGGGCAGCCATTTTTATTACTGCATGCATATAAGTATCTTCATCGTAATTCACGTAATTATGTCAGTATTGACGGGCATTTTCTCGAGGAATAAATTATCTTTATCACTGACGATTTCAAATTCTAAGATAAATTATTTCTTCTTATTTTATAATCTCTACGGGAACAATATTGAAAAACTCTCCTTGTTTTTCTCGGCGACCTTGATACAAGAAATGCTGGCTTTATTTACAGAGATCTGTATATAAATCAATGATAAGTTCAAGGAGTATCGTGTAAGGCCGTTGATTAGAAGACCACTGGAAGCATGGCTGATCAGAAAACACTTCCATTTCTTCCTGCATACGCCCTTCTTCTTGCTACTTTTGCTCTGGAAATCCGCCATTCAAATGCAGCGGTGCCTGCGATTTTCGTATTTGGGGATTCCATCTTCGATGTGGGAAACAACAATTTCCTAAATGGAACCACAGCAAAGGTCGACCAGCCTTTCAATGGCATCGATTTTCCGGGTGGAGTAGCAACCGGCAGGTTCAGCAATGGGTACAACACACTTGACTATTTGGGTATGCATGTGGGCGATTAATTATTTTAGTTATTTTCCATAAGGTTACCTACATGTATATAAATTAAAAATGCAATTAAAATGCAGTCCTTCATGCATGTAAATAACAGTGATAATTATTATTGATATCATATTTGGTGTTGTTGCAGCTATGTCGATGGGATTTGACATGAGCCCGGAAGCGTTTCTCACTCTTGTGAACACTAGTTCCCTCCACGATAAGATGTCCAGAGGCGTGAACTTCGCTTCTGGAGCTTCTGGTATTCAAGATCAGACTGGGGATTTTCTTGTAAGCAACTCCATTTACAGAATTCACGCCTTTAGCTTGTTCAAAATAAGCGAATTGATCGAATGAGAAAAGTATGAGATACAAGTTCCCACGCCTTAATACACAACCTTTTTCATTTAGTCTTTTCTCTTCATTTTATCTTCATCCCATTTCATCATCCTCAACAGCTTTTTTTTTTTTTTTTTTTGACGGTACATCCTCAACAGCTTAAGATAGACGAGTTTTGCAATATTTTAATGTTGCCCCATAATTAATCATAATTTTGCATTTTATATCTCAAGTTTGACTCATTTGCACAAACCTTTGTTCCATCAAATAATAATATGACACCGTGAGAGAATTAAATTAAATAACAAAAATGTCCTTTATAGAATTTCATGATATTTGAATAGAACTTATTTGATTTGTTTTTCTATATTTGAGTCAACTACCATAGAAACTTAAGTATTATGTAATTTGTTAGCTTCTAAGAATGAATACAAATCCATCAACTAAATATTCATATTTTTGAAAGTGTTTCTTTTATATATAATTATCTTAAAGGCATTATCGTTCTAAAACAAAATATGATAAGGAAAGGGTGTTGTATACATTCAACCTGATTTTATAATGTCTTTAAGTCATTCTTTGCTAGAAGGCAACTTCATGTAATTACGCTCTGCAACCAAGCTTGAGGAATGAATATGCAGAACTGAAATTTATTGGTCAAAAACGATAAATCACTAAACTTGAGCAGTGCAAACGCAACAAGGGGGTGGGTGGAACTTGATTGAAAATTTCTCATTATCTTTTTATATAAAAATTTTCTCATTATCTTGATTGCCAGGGAGGAGCCTTTTCTTTGAAGACGCAGATCGAAAACTTTGCAACGGTTTGCAATAACCTGACGGAGCAGATTGGTTCGGGCAACACTGGAATTCTACTCTCTAATTCTGTCTTCTTCATTACTACTGGCAACTGCGACTTCCTCGAATATTATTTTTGGCATGGCACAGAAAACGCCACCCTCAACCAGCAGTTCGTCGATAACCTTATCAGCTTATTCAAGGGCCATTTGCAGGTGGGTCCATTGGTTAGCCATTTGTTACAGTTGATTGTCCAGTTGGAATTTTTGCAAAATATACCCTGTAAATCCAAAATGGAATTGGGTTAAAAAAATATATGATGTCAATTATCAACATAACGAATTTCATCATAAGCCACAAAATTGGCAATTATTTGACTGCACAATGGTTATATATCGCTGTACTGTTGCATACAACTTAACAACAACTAGAGGGTATTAAATTTTGATGCAAAAAATTCAGCAGTGTTAGAGTATATTATAAGGTGAATGAACTTAAAATATAAAATAAAAGCTGGTATAAGATATTGATGAAAAAATAAAGATATGTGATGAAAAATTTTGTAAATCAATCTAGTTTTTCTTCTCATTCTTCATCATCTAATAATTAAATGAGTTGTTGTTGGCAGACGCTATACCAACTTGGGGCCAGGAAATTTGCGATCGCAGGCATCTCAGCTATCGGATGCTGTCCGTTCGTAAGAAGTTTCAACGACCATGAGGACTGCTCGCAGGACTTGAACGACTTAGTATACAATTTCCACGTGGCAGCTGCTTCCATGTTGGATCAACTAAAAATTCAGATGAATGGGATGGATTATTCATTCGGAAATACGTATCAAATCATGATCAACATGTTTAACAATCAATCACATAATGGTAAGAATATATCTATCGCAGGCATGGGGCAGCTATGCAGTCGTTTCTGTAATCCATCCCTATATATATTTTTAAAATTTTAGTTTATGATTGCAGGCCTCTCCTAGATGATTATTCACAGTTTTTTTTTTTAAAAAATTTTGTAGTTATATAAATAAGTTTTTCTAATTTTAACTTCAAAAATTATGAAAAAAAGGAGTGCGGACATTCATTTAGGTGGGGCTAGCAATTGTATACATTTTCAAAAAATTTATGGGATGGATTCTGCCCGCATGGTATCTCGCGTCCATGTTCGTTCGGGTTTGAATAAAAACGAAATACAATGGATTGTGGTTATTGCAACCTTGAGCAATCTTAACTTAAATTCGAAGTAATTAGTTCATTTTAGCTGTGATAATATTGTGAGAATCATTTTTAGTTATTTTAGTCCTTACGTAATTATTCTTCAAGCTGTTCTGCTCACAAATCATGCTCATTTACAATAGAGGCTACAAGCTCCCATTTATTATCCAAGGGGACCAGTAACTCCTGATTTTTTATCCAGGCCGAAAACCCTCTAGCGGGTTTCGAACCCACGCACAGCAGCGAAACAGTCTTATCCACGCTGCTGTGGTGTTCTTCACTCTAGTTATAAATATAAATATTATATTCCTTGGATTAATTTCTTTGCTTTATATGAACTATTAAGAATCGTTCAAGGACACATTGATGGTTTGAAATGGCAATATTCTGGTCAGGCTTATTTGAAAGAGAGGACATTTGATACAAATTTTTTCAAGACCGATTTGATACTTTGAGTAATTGTGGTCTTTATCATTACACAATTTTAATTTTTTAATATTTTTATTATAAACATACTTTGCTGATTTAAGTTCTCGTTGTACTCTTTTCAAGTTAGTAAAGAAGATGGATCTGTAGAAAGATGTAAGATAGAAATTACTGATATGTACGATATTTCCAAGGTCTTTCTTATCTTTCTTTCTTGTGCCAGGTCTGTCAAATTATCATATCTCCAACTGCTTGAATTATTTAAAATGTTTTTTCAGGGTTCGCAGAGATTACCTCGGGATGCTGCGGGCCATCGAACGGAAGATTACTGTGTGGACCAAATGATACTTACTGTTCGAACCGCGAGGAATACGTGTTCTGGGATCCTTATCATCCTACACAAAAAGCTGCGAGCTTCGTTGCGAATGCATTGCTCACTGGAACTATTGACATCGTTGCACCAATCAATTTCCAGCAGCTGGCACAAGGGAGCTAGCTCCTAATGAGCGAACGCATATGGATGAAAAGCATCATCTGTTTATTCCATTAGTTGATTTTGAACAGCACGCAATTAAATGTTTTATTTTTATGCCGTGTACATGTTTTGATTGTAATGTGTCTAAATAATTAAAGATTATGCATCTTTTATTTTATTAATCGAGATCACCCTTCCTATTACCAGCTCAGTGTTTTCCTCTTCCTTTTCCGCTGGCATTTCTCTATTGAGTACTCTTGACGTAATTCAAGCTTGACCCAGATCCCTATGGCCTACTTGCATCGAGATCCACAAATGCTTGTTGTAGTGACTGTGATGCAGCTAAAGATGGTAGTCCGAATCTGGCTCATTCGTATATTTGAGGAGAATTTATTAGGAAAAAGAGGATGCATTACAAGTAATTAAAGATATTACAAATTACAATACGATTGTGAAAAAAAGATGATGTCATAAAATAACATCTTTTAAAAATATTAGTACTCCTAAAATATTACTTTCATTAGAATAATTATACATCAGTTTTAAATACTTCAAGATAAAGTAAGCGGCTTTGTTGGCAAGGTTTTAGTCAAAATAAACTAAAAAATTAAAGAACAGGGAATCAAGTTTTTAATTAACATCAAATGATATTGGACTTTAATTATAAATCAAAAGTCATGATTGAACTTTCAAAGGAATGGATCTAAAAAATAGGTTAAGATCAATACTAGGATGAATCTTAAGATTTATTTGCAAAAATAAATCTGTAAGTTTGTCGATTTATGATTTTAACTTCATAATTTTAATACTTGCAAATATAACTCAGTAATTTTTTTATGTTGTGCAAAAAATAATTCTGTGAACATGCAATCTCTATATCAAATACATCTATATTAGTGCCTAAAAAAATACATCTATATAATACAGTTTTCACGTATGTTCAAAATTTCAATTGTTTGTTACATACTTGATTGTTATTTTCAAAATCTAATTAAGCTCATAGGATTTTTGTATAATATTAAAATTTTAGAAAATTATATTTGTAACCATCAAAATCACGATATTAAAAGCATAAATAGGCAAACTTACAGACTTTTTTTTGCGAATAATTCTGAACTTCAATGTTATGATAATAAAGGGTAATAATTCAATACATATAGGTGTTTTAAATTTTTCATTTTTCATTTTTCATTTTTCTTTTCGTTCTTATATTGTCTAAGTATACATATACAGGTGTTTTAAACATAGATACCAAAATTGATTATTATTGAATTTTGTATATGCTTTTTACGAAGTTTCAAAAATAAAAAGATTTCAACTATCTCACTATTTCCCTCGCATGAAAGATGACAAACTTTTCGTTCTTTAAATTTTATAAAAATACATAAAAATTCAAAAATAATAAATTTTGGTATCCATAAAGATCACACGGAGGCTCACGTACAACTGAAAAAAAAGAAGCTCAAAACACACACATATTAAGGTTAAATACAAGTGTATATATTTAATCTTTACTCTTATAAAAAGTAACATTAAATAAATGATGTTAAATACTGTGATCAGTTAAGTTTTAATTTCATCGTTGACATAAATCTAAAAATAGTCTCATTAATTCAATTCTACGAAACCTGCCGGTTGCCTGTTTCATAGAACTGGGACACTCAGTCACCGGAAACTTTCAGAAAGGTTTACACTTGACTTTTCTTCATTACTTGTTTTATCCTCCTTAGGTGGCGGTGGCATCTTTCTTTTAATGCCTTCTCTCCATTGGCTGTAAACTAGTGGGGTGTCCTTTCTTTCGAGCTGGCCTCGGTGAAATAAAATGAAAAACAAGAATGCATCGATGGCGTGGAATTGATTAATTATATAAAATGGAAATTCCAAAAACTGTTCGACAACTTCCATGATTTGGAAGTCTGTATGCAGACAAATCATTTTAGGTGGACAAAATTTACGTTTAATATTAGGTAATCGCTAATGTGTGTATCTATTGCCTTATAGCTTCATTTCTTAATAAATTAATTAAAAGGTTTCAAAACTTTAAGAAGGTTATATTCGAAACCTTTTTTTAATCCATTATTTTTAAATTCTAGGTGTGGACTTAATTAACTGTTGATATGTTTGATTATCATAAAAACTTGTTGATGTAGAACTTTTCGCTCTCCATAGTTACATTATTTTTTAATTATTTTACTTACATTTTTCTACACGATTATTTTACTTTTTGAATCATTTCTCCATGATAGAGTTACCTTTATTCTTTTTAACAATTTTTTACTATTACATTATTATATTATATCACTTTTCCACATTCAAAATTTTTTATCAAATATCAAACACACATTATGTAAAAAACTGAAATTTCAAAACCTTTTGGATAGTTTGTTTAGAAGACCGTTTACAGACAAATCAGTTAGTTCGACAATGTGAAAGTTTAACTATAGGTAATCGCTAAAGTGTCTATTGCTTCATAGGTTCATTCCTTAATTAATTAAACGGTTTCAAAAGTTTAAGAAAGAAAGACTCGGAAGCGTTGGAAGATTTTTGAACATGGCAAGTATATAAATGTGCAGAAGTACAAAATGCAGTCAGTACCGCTAAAGGTTAAATTGAAATCCTTTACGGCTTCCTTTGTGGTCACTGGTGAGGAGAGAGACACGATACATATCAATGCTAGCTTGCCGCCTAGGGCTATTCGACGACGCGCATCTTTTCTTCTTGTTTGTTGTTTTGCCTCTATGTTTGTTTCAAACAAAACAACACTTAGTTTTTTAGGTTAATCCGAATTATACTAAAGCCTTTATAACTTCGTTTAAAATTATGTTTGGAAAGATTGAGAAGAGGTGTGATCATTAATAAATAAAAAAAAGGATGAAAAAGTGAAAATTTTTCTATCCTCTTTTCTTGGTTTCCACATACATACAGGAGAGATGATAACTATGTTGTACAAAAGATTTATTTGGTTATTTAATTTCAGTTACTTTGCTGTATATATTAACCATTAAGATTAGTATTTAATGATAAAACCTATGTGAATTTTTAAATGAAATTAAATAACATTATAAAATGCACAACTAAAGATACAATGAATGGTATAGATTTCACCGAATCATCTTTTTGGCCCCACATCAACACTTTCCACATTCGAGATTTGAGGAAATAGCCCGTCTGTGTAATCGGGCGCTAAAATCCAAGGCAACCATCCAACCCGGGAACGTGTAATTAATGTTTAAAAGGATTTTTTTTTTTTTAGTTTAAAAGGATTTTTGCATGCGTCTGTTGACCATTAATATTGGTTGAATGGGAAGAATTCCCCTAGTTCTTGTAAGCAACCCTGGCATAAGCTTTTGTTGGCAGCTGGGCAGATGTGCATAAAAAGCCTTTGGCTATTGGCCGCCTGCAGTGATGATGGAATATGTCGGCCGGTGAATAAGACGATCGGATCACATCCATGGCTCAGAAAACCGTCTCAGCTTTTCTCGTTGCCTACGGCATCTGTGCTGCAGCCGTCTTTGCTAGGGATGATGCGTCGGTGCCGGCAATTTTCGTATTCGGGGACTCTATTTTCGACGTGGGCAACAATAATTTCATACCGGCTACATTGGCAAGGGTGGATCAGCCTTACAATGGCATTGATTTTCCAGGCGGAGTAGCAACTGGCAGATTCTGCAATGGCTACAACATAGTCGACCACTTGGGTACGTATCACCTGGTCTTTTTTACAACTCTATGGAGTTTTAACTTCTCACGACAACGCAGGAGTAGAAATAAATCAAAAAAACATCTTTCAAGTTCGAGTATTCCCTACCTATTTATTTCTTAGTGCAGCTATGAAGATGGGTTTTGAAATGAGCCCAGAAGCTTATATGTCAATGCTGAATACTAGTACACTCCAGGATAAAATGTCCAAGGGTGTAAACTTCGCCTCTGGAGGCTCGGGTATTAGCGACGATACCGGGCTTTCTCTTGTAAGCTTGCATCATTCTCTTTCATATAGTGCATTGCATTCCTTCGACTCACGGCTGAGCTACCTCGATCACCAACTTCGATTGATATCGATATTGATAGGGAGGGGCCTTTTCCTTAAGGATCCAGGTCGAGAACTTCGCAGCCGTCCGCAGGAATCTAACTCACAAGATTGGTTCAAAGAGGACTGATATTCTTCTCTCCAAATCTATCTTCGTCTTCAGCACTGGGAACTGTGACTTCTTGGAGCTGGAGCCCTGGGACCATGATTTAGATAACTCCACTCAGAATCAGCTCTTTGTTGCTGAACTCACCGCCCAATTCAAGCGCCATTTGCACGTGAGCTAGCTAATAGGCTACCAATGGTCTTTCTCACGCATGAATTTGAATTAATTAAGCATATATATATATATAATAATAATAATAATATAAATGCCCTTATATAAAAAAAAATCAGCAATAATTTTAATTAGTAACATGGAACTATCTTTAATTTCGTGCAGAGACTGTACCAACTTGGGGCCAGGAAATTTGGCATATTAGGCGTCCCAGTAATCGGATGCTGTCCATACGAAAGGAACATGAACCCCGCAGTCGGGGAATGCTTTCAGGACCTCAACAAATTAGCCTATGACTTCCACCAAGCAACTGCTGCAATGCTGGAGGAACTCAAAAGCGAGATGGATAGGATGCGCTATTCGCTTGGGAATACGTATGAAATAATGCTTGAAATGTCTCGTAATCAAGCTACATATGGTACTTGCCTTAATCTGCACTCTCAACTATGAATGTGGCCTGTGCATGCAAAGAGTTATGACTTCCAACTGCTTCTGTATTTAATCTGGGCTTGCTTCTGCTCACCAAAACCCAACTAACCCAAGCCCTATATATTTATCATCTACGTAGTAAAATGGTAAAATTCTTAAGGTGCAGTTAGTAATTAACAAAATAAAAGTTTTCCATTCAAAATTTTTCTCTTTTTTATAGTTTTTTCCAAAACTATACTACTTTTAACATTATTTTTACATATCTTTTCATACAATTACTTTGTCTATTTTAACTTTATTTTCTTTTATACTCATTTTGTCCTTACCATATTATATCACTCTCTTTTATTTTTAAAAACTTCTTAATGTAAAATTTTTTCTATAATTTTGTCTCAGTTCCTAAACATTCCCTTAAATGAAATTTTATAAAAAAATTCTAAAGATCAGTTATCGTTACATAATAATGTACATGCATCACAACAGATTTTATTTAAAGTAGCTAATTTTTTTGGCTAAATTTTTCTTTAATTAATTATTTAGCTGTAAATAATTGGTTGCTTTTGAGAGGCATTATTTGATTAAACATAGTCCTTTTTATATTAAATGTAACGAAAAGTACGTTTACAGCAGCCATTAAATTTTAGTTATAAATAGTAATAATAAATTTTTTTTACTACCTTTAACATATGATTTGACAACATAGTCAAATTGAAATTTTGGCTACAAAATTTTGACCACATTTACTACATTTTTTTGTAGTGACAGGAATTCGTTTATGTTGTTAGGTATGTAGTTATGAAATTATCTAAAAATTAAGAAAATTTTAATTTTTTAATAATATTCGATGGAATTTTTATATCCTAATTGTAGTCCGACTTCACAAACCATACATTAGTCCATTAATAATTTCAATTATCTTTTTTTAAAAAAAATTCCGTCCTTGCATTTTCCAGGGTTCAAAGATGTTATCTCCGGATGCTGTGAACATGGTCTATTCAAAGGATCGTTGTGTGAACCGAATTACCCTTGCTGCCCAAACCGCGACGAGTATCTGTTTTGGGATCCTTATCACCCAACACAAAAAGCTGCTAACGTGGTTGCCAGCGCATTGTTCAGTGGTTCGCTTACGTTCGTTGCACCGATCAATTTCGAGGAATTGGCAGAGGGAAGGAGTTGATCAGAAGACCTTCGAGCTGGAACTCTTTGGATGGAAAGCATTGCCATGCATGCATCTTAAATCCTTCATTCCACCACTTGATTAACTTCGAGCTTTATTCCCCACGTCAGCTTTTGTGGGGAAATGTATGATCAATGAATTTCCGAATAAAGGAGGAATGAGTTTTGCTTAAGGGTATCAAGATTATTGTTTTTTTAATGTCTTAATCAAGATAATTCTCCGCACGCTGATAATAACGGAACGGTGACTAATAATAGAAGAATATAGAAGTTTGAAGGAAGTTATAGTATTAAGAAAGCGGCTAATGCACTCTTTAACAAATAAAATTACCCATCAGATTAGAAGATTTATGTTCTCTTCTCGCATAAAATACCTCATTTTATTGAAATCAAACTAAAAATAATAATAATGTCAAAAAATGGAGAAAAAGACTTAGAAAAATATAATAAAAAAAGAGTCCACCAAAATAGGTTGGAATTAGATGAAATTTCTTTTTTTTTTTATCAAATATGTGTTTGAGAAGTGATAAAATTTTTAGATGAAAAATTTTTGGTGTAAAAATTTTTGAATTTAAAAAGAATAATGTAAAATTACAAGAGTAATAAAAAGAAATAAAGAGAATGAAGTTAAAATAATAGGTTAGTTGTATAAGTTGTTGTATAGAAATGACTAGAAAGTAGAGTAATTTTACATGAAGATGTGAAAAATGATTAAAAGTAAAATAATTATGAAGAGTAAAAAGTTTTAGGTTGAAAAATTTTAATTTAATATTTTTTCTCATTGCTAAATACCCTAAGTGTATATTTGGGAAGTGATAAAATTTTGTTGAAAAGTTTTTAGCGCAAAAATTTTTGAAATGAGAGAAAATGATGTAATATGACAGGACAAATGATGAGGAATAACGAGAATAAAGTTAAAATAAATAGATTAGTTATATAAGTGATTGCATATAAATGATTAAAACATAAAGTAGTTTATAGCAGTGTTGTCAGAACCGAACCGGTAATTGAACCGGTAAAGGAACTGGTCTGGTTCGAACCGGTTCGAACCGATGACGTCAGCATGACATATTTATGACATCATAAATATTAAATTTTTTAAAATTTTAAATAAATATATTAATAAACTTATATT
>JAXCLR010000063.1:56736412-56747596 GCA_035584095.1 Annona squamosa | reverse complement strand
TTCTCACCATGATTATTTGCCCTGAAGGAGAAAAAAGGAGAAATAATTACAAGGCGGCAATCTGATTCAAGCAGCGAGGAACTATCTCAATCTGAGAGAAAGAAAAATGGGGACACTAGATGAAAATGGTTGAAGTTTTGATTATCTCAAAATGGATGTCTACCAAAAGTTTTTGTTGACATTCAGTTTTGTTGTCATCATCATCTAATCTTATTCAAGATATAAGAGGATTTGGCTAGACAATCCTCTGTATGCTTTTGGGGGAAGCTGTTTGGTAGATTCCTATATTAGGATATTAACAAGAGAGAGTGCCGTTCACATCTTTGATATTTAAATGAATTGATTTCTACTTCCCTTAATATATTGTTTGCCCATTTGGCTTGACAGGATATTTTGCAGAGAACACCTATTAGAGTGCTTCACCGTCGAAGTCCACTGGAACGCAAACGAATAATTCATTGGTATTGGTGTTCTGAATAGTTTGTTTCCCAAACAGCTGAATACACTCAGGAGTGACCCTGACTACAACTAATCTTTTCACCAGGATGAAAATTGATAGAATTGCTGGAAGCAAGCAGTATTTTCTGCTGCATTTATGCACTCAGGTATTCAGTATTCTGGTTTCTTTCACGTGGAGATGGCATAAGCCAAGTACAGTTTTTGGCTTGCATGTTGTTGGGTTTGATCATTGTGGCCTGTTTGCCAACATCCTCTATAGCGGAAATCAGCTTTAAAAAGAAAAAAAAAAAAATTCATCATATTTGCATTGGATAATTCTGAATTTCTAGATGCATGCACAAGTAGACTGCAGCATGAAGTTGCAAAAAAAAAAAAAGGGTTTGTGGACAATTATTTTGTGGGCCTGCATCCATGCAGTTTTTTTGAATCGTGCTGAATTCTATCAGGAACATCACTTGATTTTGCTTGCTTTATATCACAGAGACCAATATTGCTCTTGGAGTTCTCAATGATGTTTGAAATAATATAGCTGTTCAGCTTCTTTCTTTGAGCAGAGACATCATCGTGTTTTATTGTTAGTATCTTAACATCCATGCAGGCTGGTACATATATAAAGGAATTTGTGCATGGAGATCTTGGCCGCACTGATCCTAGGTATGGGAATTCTTGGAAAATCTTTTCTTTGGTAACTTTTTATACTACTTTTAGATATCCCCCATTCCTCTGCCTGTAATCCTCACTTTTGTTAGAGCAGCAGTTTTGAATGCTTTAGATAATGATGAGATCGCTGGCAGAAATTCCTGTAACTCCCCGTACACGCCCATGCATCCACACCCATTTCTGCCTGTGCCTATGCCCGCACATGCTTGCACTCACTCATTTGCTCCACGTGGTCAATCAACAATACTAGAATCACTGGCTTGCTGTAACTTATCAATTTTTTTTGTTATTATTGTTTTTCAATTTGCAGCATTGGTTCCATCTTAGGCTGTAGAGCAGAGATCTTGCAACTTGATGTTACTGATGTGAAGATGGACTGCTTGAGTTGAATTAAGTCAAAACGGTTTTAGCTCAGATTTTTGGCTTTTTGCTTGAGGTCAAGGCTCTTTTGGTTTCCATAAAATTATATTGTTCACCCATTTTTCCATCGTAGCATGTCCAACTTGAAAAGATGTTTACTAACAGCATTCATAACATGCAGAAGAGACTTGGGGTATCATAGCATGTGTTTTTGAAGCTTACGTGAGAAGAATTCAGACACTTCCCGGGTTGGTTTGGATGTACACCCAAAAAAAAAAAAAAAAAAAAAAAACCACTAACCAACTTGTCGTTTATTAGAAATAGGATGATGTATCGAATACTGCTCAAGAGGATGAATTGTGTGTGTGTGTGTGCGCGCGCGTGTGTTATATAAACATAAAAGCCTTTGTGTGGAGTGAAATGCAAACAGCTCATAAATGCAGCTGTTACCCCTTGCGCCTAGAGATGAGAATACACGAGGTGGTTGGGTAACTTAACATTTACTGAATACGCATGTGAAAACAGAAAATACACCTGTCGCAATAGGCTGAAATATTTTGCAAACATCCAGGAAGGCAGGAACTATAACGTACTCTTTTTCGCATTATCCTTTATAACGGCAGGCTATCGGGTTGATATTTTAGAAAAGATTATAATATGATACTCATGTTGGTTATGTTTTCTAAAAATTACTCTTGTTGGGACTTGAGAGCGTGGAGAAGAATGTAGAGTTAAAACGTATGGATTTCCAAGAAAGGAATTGTAGATCATAGACGTGGAATCAATGGGAGGAATATGCGTGGTAAGTATCGAGTTGAATTACACCTTCGCAGCCTATCGGGTTGATATTTTAGAAAAGATAATAATATGATACTCATGTTGGTTATGTTTTCTAAAAATTACTCTTGTTGGGACTTGAGAGTGTGGAGAAGAATGTAGAGTTGAAACGCATGGATTTCCAAGGAATTGTAGAGCATAGACATGGAATCAATAGGAGGAATATGCGTGGTAAGTATGAGTTGAAGTACACCTTCACCCCCGGTCCCCCGCATGCTAACAACAGTTCTCAGGTAGATGTTACAGCTAATTGATCAAGTTCATCAATGTAGAAACATGTTTGGATAATGGGTGTGCCATAATTCAAAGTAGACAGTAACCATCTCGAATGCTAATTTCCAACAATTTCTGGGTTTTTTGCATTTTAAACTTTGAAAATTTTGGTTATTTTGCATTTTAAGCCCTAACCTATAACGGCATTAAAAACTATTATTAATTCACGCAAAATGTAAATACCCTCCAATATTTAAAACAAGGAATTTTTTTTATATTTTATACTTACTATTAGGCTTTCTTTATTTTTATCAGAGGCTTTAATGACATCTTCACTTGTAATACAAATTTGGATTTTTAAAAAAAATGTTGAAGGGTATTCACGTCATTTTGTAAGAATTAACAGTAGCTTTTTAATGTCATTATGAGTTAAGGTTTAAAATGCAAATGAACTAAAGTTTTTAAGATTTAAAATGCAAACAGTCTAGCTTCAATGTTTAAAATGCAAATAGATAAAGTTAGAGACTCTAAAATACAAAATACTCGCAATTTCCTGATCACAAGTAACTAGTAGTTTTCTCATGAAAATGATATCGTATTCCAAGGGTGGATGTTTTGGGTAATCCTTCCATCCTTTTTAGTCCCATCAGACCAGTGGACTTGATTTCCAAAGAATAGGGCCACCACCTTTGGAAATTTCAATCCATAGATTACTGAGATTTAAAAATCATTTGGCCATCCATCTCGGGCCGGACATTGTGAAAAAGAATGATGATGGAGGATTTTATGCTTTGTGAACGCTGGGAACGAAGCAAGCATGTTGTAGCATGCAGGCGGTAGTGCCGTTGCGCAGCAACACCACCAGGTGCAGTTTTCAGGAGGACAGGATGCACAATCCCTTTCGATCTCACTTGAGACATTTGAACCTCTGAACGAATCAAACCTTCATGTAAGTCTGTCTTTACCGAAGCAAGGAAAATTATTCCACTGATTTCCACTTGAAAAAAGAAACTGAAATAAAATATATACATCCTCTGCCTTCAGGAATCAGCAAGCAGCCTTTTTTTTACCATACAAAATTACAAACGCTTTGTACAAGGACCCAGTGTTAGTTAAGTGCAGCACCAACCAGTGCATGTATATATTGACAATAATCAAAAGTGGAATTCTCTTTATTACATAAAATTCATACAATTTCAAGTAAATTTCAGTTCCATATACCATCTATGAGGACTGAAAGATGTTGTTATCTATGTGTATACAGCAGTATAGCTTTTTGTCTTTTTTTTCTCTTTTTGCATATTACTTCTGCATTGTGTGGTATTTCTATGAATGAGGAAGACGAGGTTAGTTCATCCAAGAGAGTCCAAGCATTTTCCCCATAAAACTGTAACGGTCAGTAGCTTCGTTGATCTATGAAAATGGAAGATGGCGCAGAATGTTAGACCACCACAGACTACTCATAATTTATTAGGCAAAGAGGCATGCTTACCAATTTCTGGGTAGAACGTCCAGCTCCGTGCCCAGCCTTCCTATCAATGCGGGCAATGATTGGGTTTCTCTGGAAGCTGTTCTCCAAGCTGGTGCATAGGTGGTGCTGAATTGTCTGAGGATGCAGATGAAAACCGGTGTTTAAACTCTCATAAAATTGGGGCTGTGAAAGGTGGAAATGCACTAGAAGCAGCATCAACAGTTTTTGAACCAGTTCACCAAATACAGGCAACATTTCAATGTTGCAAGCACAATTTTAGTTTAAACATTTCCATGTAAGAACTGGTTGCAGTGTCGCAGATGTACACAACAGACTCAGCAAACCTGTGAAAAATAGACATTTCAATAATTCCTACATTCTTCCTATTTTGTGTGCTCGTTAAAATACTTACTGCCAATAATTTCAAGGAGTGTAGAGGCACAACACGATCATCATGATCGGCTATAAGTAACATCATGGCCGGATACTGCTGAAATGGATTATTAAACTGCTCCCAGGGTCTTTTTACATTGTGAAGGGGGGAGTATCTGAGGATAAAAATAGATGGAATTTAGATATCATAAAAGTGTGAACTGTATGAGGAGGCCAAATGATCAGGAGAACTACACTAAAATAAAAATATATCTCAATCTTATTTGTTCAACCAAAATAGAACTATCAAAATTGTGTACTCAAAAATTATAATTTAACAAGCTGGGATATAGCATCTGTCCAGGATCCACATCATTTTTGTTACTTCAAAAAAAAAAGAAAAAAGCATCATTTTTGGACAACTGTTTCAAAATCCACATGATTTATTCAACAAACTTATGGGTAGACCGTCCACCAACCATCTCCTGCCTGATCAAAACTACAAAAAACCTTCAGAAGATAGCACTAATGTAGCAAGGAAATAAGAAAAATATTTAGATCAACGGTTCATGTTCAACAGTCAGAAGGTTTACCTAATGAGCCAATGAAATTCTTCCTCTTTGTCAGAACAACCGTATTCAGAAATCCATGCATGCCCTAAAATACAAACAAAACACACATAAAAAGATCTAAATATACAAATCCACAGTTTACAATGTACAGCTTAAGCAGCCATTGGGTGCGTTTGGTTGGAGGTAAAACTTTTAGATGAAAACTTTTCAAAATAAAAGTGGTCAAGTTGATAAAAGATGATGTGATATGATAGAGATGATAATGAGGTGTAAAGAGAATAAAATTAAAATAGATAGGGTAGTTATATGAGTATTTGTGTGGAAATGATTAAAAAGTAGGGTTGTTTATATGGGAAAATGTGAAAAAATAATTAAAAAATAAGGTAGTTATGGGGAGTGAAAAGTTTTTGATTGAAAACTTTTCAGTGACATGTTTTGTGTGTAACCAAACACACCCATTGTATTTGAACAGCATAGCACACTGGGCTGCTGGATAGAGCCTCACCTATAGTGAACTTATGGAAACGCAGCATGTCCATCACACCAACATGTGCAAGAGCACAGCCAAACAGATCAGGTCGCTGCAAACCACAAATTTCCAAGCTTGTTTAGTCAAAAATTTGTAACAGGAGACTTTGAAAGCCCAAATATTCCTCATTAGTCATGAGATGGCCAGACAAGTGAGCCAGATTAATATGTGGGATTTGACTATCTTCCGATGGTGGATTAAACTAGGTTAGTGTACTCATCAGTGAGGCTAGTGCATTAAGAAAATGAATCGTTGAGACAAACTTCAAGTGGTTCCTGTTGATGGTTCATTAAGATTGGTCACATGATATGTGGACAAGCTGGAAGAGTGCAAATAGTATTCAATAGATGATGAGTAACAAAATCAGTTCACATTATCATTATCAGACAATATGAGCATAAATTAACAGAATAGAAATTGAAAAATGTTACCTGATTAACACATGCAGCAACCAGTAGACCACCATTGCTACCACCTTCAATGCACAGCTTGCTGGGTTGTGTATAACCAGCGGACACAAGGTACTCAGAAGCAGAAATGAAGTCATCAAAGGAGTTCTGTTTCTTGGAGAGTGATCCAGCTTTATGCCAGTCCTCTCCATACTCTCCACCGCCTCGTATATTTGCAACAGAAAATACCAAACCCAAATGCCTTATAAGAATGATGCGGTTAACACTAAATGCCGGTGTGAGGTTACAGCCAAAACCCCCATAACCATACAACAAACATGGATGTGATCTATCGAGAGGAATGTTTTTCTTAGACACGATGAACAATGGTATCTCTGTACCATCTTTGCTGGGTACAAAAACCTGAAAATCAACACAAGGGAAGATATTTTAGTCATCCCTCTTGCAGCCAAGAAATCCCAACTCTTCTTTATTTTTTGTTTATTGTATTTCTGTTCCATCATTACCATCAGGATAAAATATTGATTCCTTGCAAAGATCCTAAGGTCTGGTGGATCTAGCCTACAGTCTAATGTGTATTGAGTAAATTCTCTCTTGGTTATTCTCTTCATCTTGGAGATTTTTCTACAGGGGCCCTACAACCATGTGAAGAAATTACTGCTGTGTCTAAATGTTATAATCTCTGTCGCGATCTTCACATGCTTGTGATCCTAACAAATGTCACTGAAACCAGATCAGACTGGTCTCTTCAACAGGTCCAACCAAGGACAAATTATACCTTCCAGTTAGGTGGTTCAACCAGTTAAACCAGAAAAACTCTCCAGCTAAACTAAGATAGCTAGGATCTGGTTGGCTTTCCAGTTGGAAAGCTGATCTAGTTTTGATTATGTTGATCCTAACACCAGCAAGGATCATCCTTCATCCTACTTCGAATACTTCATGTAGCAAGTTGGAAATTTTTATGGCATTTGGAACTGGGTTTGAATAAAGATCGAAGTCTGGAAACTTAATATGGGGGACTTGAGTTCATATCTAGGCTTACATGGTTCATGATTTTCTAATTTCTAAGTATAAAACTGTTTCTTTCCCACATATCTAGATGTGCAACAAGGAAGGTCTCAAAGAAAAAAAATAGATAAAAAACCATTAAGAGTTCAAATATTTGGACATCATGAATTATCCAATTTGAAGCTGTCAGAGAAAGGCAACTGCCAGCCAGACAGCTACAAGGCGTGCACATAATTTAAATGTTAAAAAGCAGATATCAGCAATGAGAAAAAAAAATATTCAAGGTTTACATCATCAAACAGCTTATATGCAGAGCATGGCATACCTGATTAACCTGAAACTCCGTGCGATCAAATTCAGGCACAACAATCTCTCTGAATATTTTCATATCTGGTATCTTAGTAGCTAAGTTGCACTGATAAATAATGCCTGGAGTCAGAAAGCTAGTGAACCCAATGAAAACCACATTATCCTTACGCCTTCCGGAAATCCCATACACAGTGCCAATTTCAACAGGCAAAATATGCTGCAGCACCCCTGTTTTCAAGTCCCTAATCTGCACTATATACTTCACATCACTCAAGTAACTCACTAGAAGTTGATTACCATTGACAGCACGAGCTGATTCAAGCACATCATTTTCAGCTTCTGGGATCACATCAGTCCATACTGCCGGTTCATTTAGGTCTACACGTACCAACTTATATTTTGGAGCATCCTTGTTAGTCAAAAATGTGAATTCGCTCCCATCGTTCGAAACCGTGAAATAGAGTGCTTCGAAAGTGTCAACAAGCTTAACAAAGGGGAGCATGCCCTTCTCCCTATAACCTTCGAGTCCACAAGGAAGCATTGACAGGTCACAGTAATAGAGTTTGTTGACAGACTCGCAACTCTCCTCAATATACAGTATCACATACTAAGCAGTGTCCCAGAAAAGAAAAAAAGAAAAAATGCGTGAGCTAAAAGAAATGAAGAGAAACCAAGCAACAAATACTTGTTTCAAACATTTATGAGTAGAAAACACAAATTAAATTATCAAAATGCAAAGAGAATGCAGGGCTTTTTTTCTCAGCAAAAGCAACGAAAAGACATGGCACCCAATCACATGAAATGCATATCGCTGCAGTGACGCAAGTGTTTTGACAATATCTAAAGTAGAAGAGAGATGATAGGAATAATGTTCAAATAAGAGAAGGATTAAACTATTAGACGGTTGCAACAAAGGAAGTCTTCATTACTAGGCTGACCCTACATTTGATGCAGTTGATCAAGCAAAAATTGAACTGAAAAGAGGTGGATTATGGAATAATGGAGCTGCAGCATTGTCTCGGGTGTCACTGCTTTCTAGCAACGGTGAAATTGCGTTTAGTCAAAGGCATGCCAAATTTTCCAAACAGGCAAAATAATAAAGAAAGCAGAAAAACCAGTCATCAACAGGGTACACAGATATGAAACAGAGCTCAGTAATCAACATGTAAAATGCCAGACGAATATAAACGTTTCAGCCTGCCTATCTTTTATGGAGCGCTCTACCTTGCCATCTTCACTGACACGTGCATCAAACCTCCACTGTGGATGCTCTGTATCTCTCCAGCATAGAATATCTTCTGATTGATCAGTACCTAAGCGGTGATAATAGACTTCATGATTAAGACTGATGTCAGTCTCCGTTCCAGCATCCAGTTTTCCTCCTTCCCTAAAGAATTCCACAACACAACCGCATCCATCATAAAGTCACTACTGTAAAAACCGCATCTGTGTAGTTGAAATGTGTAAAATAATATGGTATGTATACATCGTAAATTTCGAAAAAAAAATGGAAGGAAAACATCATTGCAAAAACAACAAGGTTCCACTCACTTTGGAGCAGGATAGCGACTATAGAAAAATCCTTTGCTATCATGAGTCCAACTAATAGCTGAAAACTTTACCTACACACAGCAAAAGAATAAGAACATGTGCTTCACAGAAGATGTAACGTTTGGTGAACTAAATGAATTCATGTATTACACCATCACTTTATAGCCTTGCCCCTACAAGGCATTCGATTAACTCTTTAAAGCAATAAAAGTTAGGGCATGAACTCAGCATGGTAAAAGCAACATGGAAGGAAATTTATTCTATTACTACTGAATCCTCACCCACGACAATATATCAGGCTCAGCACTTTTATCATCAATGCGCATGACTTTGATGGTAACCCAATCGCTGCCACTTGAACTAAGCCCATAAGCCAAGAACCTGGCATCTTCGCTTACAAAGGCTCCTCTCAAGGCAACTGTTCCATCCTCGCTCAAGTTATTTGGATCCAGCAAAACTTCAGCCTTCTCCTCCAAGCCCTCCTAAAATTGAAGCATTTAACTCAAGTTGAGATTTCTAAGATCTTTTTAAACGAAAGGAGGAAATTTCCAAATATACTTACATCAGCAAATTCACTACCTGCACATAAAGAACACTCTGTGCCTGAAGACCTCTGTTGTGCAAGTAGAAATACCTTTCCCCTCGCTTGAATGGTGTGTTATAACGGGGATGATCGAAGAGCTTTGTCATCTGATTCCTAATCTTCTCACGTGTGTCACACGTCTGAAGCAGACCTTCAGTAAGTTCTGCTTGTTTCTCGACAAAATCCTTTACCTCAGATGAATCAGGGTCTTCAAGCCTAAAAATATCCAATGAAACAAAAGATTCATTCAAAAAACTAAAACCCAAGAGACAATGAGGACAGATCAAACTGGAATGGACAAAGCACCTAAGATGATGCTGCAGCAATATGTAATCCAAGATGTTCACTGGTCCAAGATAACCATATTTTGGAGCCTTGGTCCCCATCTAAGCTAATTAAAAACTCTTTTAAAAAAAAGTGTACGATACAAAAAACACTGCCTGCTGCAAGGATGGCTATCATGGGGCGAAGATTTAGCAAATGGGACCTTGAATAGGACTCATTCTATGTGCCAGGGGGCCATCCCATGTCTTCTATCAACAACAGCTTGTTTGGCGCCTCAATAGTAAATTCCATGTCATAGATGGAGAGAGAGAGAAAGAGAGAGGGAGAGAGAGAGGGAGAGAGAGAATTCAAGAACAACGTCAATATTTCTCTCATACTCAATTAACTTTGGAGATGCAAAAAGTTGGGATGCGATTGACTGCTCCTGGGTGCATACACCTATTTTTTTAAAAAAAAAAAAATTTCATAAACTTGTTAGCTCAAGTGTATTGAACATGTATATAAATTGTTACCATTTTTGAAGATTTTTAAATATTTATTTTTTATTTTTGAAAATAAATATCTAAAATATTCCAAAAATGGTAAAGATTTATACACATGTTAAATACACCTATATTAACATTTTAAGAAAAAAATTTCAAGAAAAAAAAAAGGTGTGTGCACCCAAGAGCAGGCCCGGGTGCAGGAGATTGCATCCCCAAAAAGTTTGTATGCATTTTGTAAATGAAGAGGTTCTTATTTGGGATTGCACTCATCAAATAGGTGCCAAGTAAGCCGTTGGTGATAGAAGACATGGAGAAGAGGAGGTGGATAGCCCCATGACTAGTTTACCTGTACAAAAATCAAGGCTCTACTCATCAATCTCCCATGGTTGGAGTAAAATGCCGTTATGGGCAAGAAATTAGATTACAACTACAATACGTGTTTGCACGTATCTATATACTATAACTGCACGTTTAGTGTCTGTGGTGAGGGTGCATAAGCAAGTTCTTTTCCATCCATCATGAAAATAGCAAGCATGGAAATGTTGCAGGCAGATCAAGGTTAGACGTGAAGAGATGAAAGTGAGCCCAATGCTGCAGGTACTCAAAAATAAACAATCATGTCAATGCATGTATTGGAAAATAAATTCTTCTAGAGAAATCTACATTTCTTTTTTTTGCGAAATGTTTCGAAGCATATTAGGGTGCAAAACCCCATTTTTAAAATTTTTTTTTGAAAATTTTTTATAAAATTATTAACTTAGGTGTATAATAAGATTTTCAAAAAAATATTTAAAAAATAAGGTTTTGCACCCTGATGCATTGGAATTTTTGAAATTTTTTTATAAAATTGTTAACCTAGGTGTATTTAACTTATTTATTAATTTTACCATTTTTTGAGATATATATTTTTTGAATTTTTTAATATGGGAGTTTTAGTCATTTTCAAATAACTAAAATACTCCTATTTTTTAAAAATAACAATATATATACATCTCTAAAAAAATAATAAATTTTAATTTATAAATTAAATATACTTAGATTAACAGTTTTATGAAAAAAAAATTTAAAAATAGATTTTGA
>JAXCLR010000063.1:56682027-56709141 GCA_035584095.1 Annona squamosa | reverse complement strand
TGTAAGAATGTCTCAGATCTTCAAGTATAATATGTGTTGAGATACATGTAATTAGATACCAATCAAAAAAAAAAAAACCAATATGCACCCACGGGGTTGCTCTTCCAACATAGAAATATATTTATTTTCAATATATTTAAATTTATTCTTATATGCATTTTTATTGTAATTAATTCATATAGTAAATGGGTTTAGATATTCATTATGATGAAAACGCTGGACTTGACTTTCGATATTGGTACAATTTCTATCGCAATTATGATGCATGGTGCTACTTTACTGATATGTTAACATTGCATACCTGTTCTATGATAAAATAAAATCGAGCATTGATAAAAGAAATGATTTTATTAATTCGGGATTTACTTAGCACACCTCAAAAAACTAATTTAAAATATTTTTTTTGCTTTTCTATAAATTTGCTAATATATGTATTTAACACATAAACCAAGTCTAACCATTTTATATATTTTTTTGAGATTTTTAAGCATAAAGTTATTTTAGCAATTTTAAAATACTCCGGTGTTTATAAATCTCAAAAAATATATATGTATATTCAAAAATGGTAAAACTTGATTTATATGTTAAATATATTTAGATAAACAAATATATGAAAAAAGTAAAAAAAATAGTTTTTTTAAAATAGGCTAAATAAGTCAGTTACTTAGCATAAACTAATATGATCATTTCTCAATAAGGTAATCTTTACCTCCGGGCTAAAGTTATAATGCCAATAACAGTTGAAACATGGATGTTGGCGAAAGTTAAATGTAAGAAGCTTTTATGAAATGGGAAAGCTTTTAATAAACTTTTCTTTTATGTGATTTCTTTTATTTTGAATATCGTGATGATTGATAAAAAAAATCTACTCATTCTATTGTATTTAATATTATTTATAAGACCTTGGAAATTTTTTTATTTGTCTAGCATTTCTGCGCATGAACCTTATCTACAAATTATTAAAATTAATATAATAAAATAATTTAAAATTAAATATTAACTTTAAAGTTGTATTTTTAATATTTAAACGATTTAAAATATCATTTTTCGTATATAAATGAATCGATAAAGTACTATTATATTCTAATATATATATATATATGTGTGTGAAAGATTGAAACATTTTTTCCAATTTAACATGATTATACTTAT
The DNA here is from genome assembly GCA_035584095.1 of Annona squamosa. Classification (NCBI taxonomy): domain Eukaryota; kingdom Viridiplantae; phylum Streptophyta; class Magnoliopsida; order Magnoliales; family Annonaceae; genus Annona; species Annona squamosa. Next base: position 56,707,989 of record JAXCLR010000063.1, on the reverse strand, counting down.
TTTTGAGCAAATATAACTCCTGCGCATATTTGATTTAAATAAAACTTAATCTCCTAAATAAATGAATAATATTAAATATAATGATTGGGCTGAATTTTCCATCTAGCATAAAAAAAAACTTAAAATTTAATGGGAATACATGAAACGACTTCTATATAATAATATAACCCACTCATATGTAAGTCGATTACAAAAAAGCGACCTTGCAAATTAAATAGGTTAAATGTATAAGTACGAGAGAGATCAACTCTAATTATGAACTTAACTAACATGAGGTGAACTTAGTGCTTAGGCAAATACAACTTTTCGTACTTTTTTGTTTGAGTAGGTTTGTTAAAAAACAATAGGAAAAAAAAGGTAGAGTCTTCTGGGAAGTGTTCGAGTAGATAAAAAAAATTCTCCTCCTTTTCCGCATCCTCTTTTTTTTATATAGTTATTATAATTTATATACATCTTTTCATATAACTATATTTTTTATTTTAATCTTATTCTCTTCATCTTAATTATTATTCTTATCAGATCACATTGTTACGTTATTTATTTTAAAAAATTCACAAAAATTTTGTTACCTATTATTACCAATCTGTTTTCATAATTTTTTAAGCATTTTTTACTTATTGTCAATAACACCCTTAATGCAACATTTTATTATTATTATTAAGAATCATAATTTTCTCGTCATATCCTATATTTTTAAATTTCTAATTTTCAACTAGTTCTCTCCTTCTTATTAGCATTACTAGTCTTTTATCACATAGTTTTGGGAGAATTTTTCTCATATACATAACATTTATACTTAATTTTTATTATACTCACGACATTTTATAAATTTCTTTTATATTCATAACATTTTACTTTAAATTTCTACTATACTTATATTGTTAGCATAATCATTATCTATACCATTGAAAACATAATTTTGCTTTTTAAAATTTTCCTAACTAAAATGATTCAATCTTACATGACTCTTAAATTCAACATAAAAAATGACTCTTAAATCATTTAATGTCATATTTTAGTACTTTATGTTACCAATTGGGTTATATTAGGGTTTAATTATCTTAATTAGGATATTTTAAATAGGCGAAATTGTTTTTTAATAGGGTAAATAATAGTTTTCTGCTTTTTTATATAGTTATTATAATTTATATACATCTTTTCATATAACTGTATTTTTTATTTTAATCTTATTCTTTTCCTCCTAATTATTATTCTTATTATATCACATTGTTATGTTATTCGTTTAAAAAAATTCACAACTATTTTGTCACCTATTATTACCAATCTATTTTCAAATTTTTCTTAGTATTTTTTACTTATTGTCAATCACACCCTTAATGCAATGTTTTATTTTTATTATTATTAAGAATCATAATTTTCTCATCATATCCTGTATTTTCAAATTTCTAATTTTCAACTAGTTTTCTCTTTCTACTTGGTTTACTACATAGTTTGGTGAGAATTTTTCTCATACACGTAACATTTATACTTAATTTCTATTATACTCACAACATTTTATTTCTTTTATATTTGTTGCACTTTATTTTAAATATCTACTATACGCATGTCGTTAGCATAATCATTATCAATCCTATTGAAAATATAATTTTGCTTTTTAAAATTTTCCCAACTAAAATGATTCAATCGTAAATGACTCTTAAATTCAACATAAAAAAATTCTTAAATCATTTAATGCCATATATTAGTACTTTATGTTACTAATTGAGTTATATTAGGGTTTAGTTATCTTAATTAGGACATTTTGAATGGGTGAAATTGTTTTTTCAATAGGGTAAATAATAGTTGCCCTCTTTTTTTATATAGTTGTTATAATTTATATACATCTTTTCATATAACTATATTTTTTTTATTTTGATCTTATTCTCTTCCTCCTAATTATTATTCTTATTATATCGCATTGTTATGTTATCCGTTTAAAAAAATTCACAAAAATTTTGTCACCTATTATTACCAATCTATTTTCAAATTCTTCTCAGTATTTTTTACTTGTTGGCAATCACACCCTTAATGCAGAATCATAATTTTCTCATCATATCCCGTGTTTTCATATTTCTAATTTTCAACTAGTTTTCTCTTTCTTCTTAGCACTACTAGTCTCTTTATTACATTATTTTGGGAGAATTGTTCTCATATACATATACTTAATTTTTATTATACTTACAATATTTTATAAATTTTTTTATACTTGTAATATTTTATTTTAAATTTTTGCTACACTTATGTCGTTAACATAATCATTATCTATCCTATTAAAAATATAATTTTTCTTTTTAAAAGTTTCCTAACTAAAATGATTCAATCTTATATGACTCAACATAAAAAATGACTCTTAAATCATTTAATCTCATATATTAGTACTTTATGTTATCAATTGAGTTATATTAGGGTTTAATTATCTTAATTAGGATATTTCGAAAGGGTGAAATTGTTTTTTCAATCGGGTAAATAATAGTTGTGTTAACGACATGGGTATGAAAAAAATTTGAGTTGAAATGTGAAACTTTATAGGTATAAAAATGATTTATGAAATTTTACGGGTACCGGCGAAATTACAGGCAAATGTCACTCAGAAGAAAGTAATTTTTGTACTTTTTGGTCCTGAGAATTAAAACCCAACCAACCTCAAACCGCGTCGACCATTCGATGCAACGACGCCGGCAGATGCAACTTCTCGATCTCTGGCTAATCGAGAACTGAACCGCCTCAACTGGGAAATAGCTTCTGATACGAAACCCGGAAACGAGCGGCGAGTAATTAGAAGATTCTCTCCCATTTTCTCCGGTAATTAATTCTTCCCCGATCAATTTTATTTGTTCAGCATAGCATCGTTTCTTGATTTTATTTGGAAAATCCTCCCCGATCGTCAATTTCTGTCTCATGCTTCCTCTTTGAGTTCTACCTTCTGTCCGCTATTCTTTGTGATCAATATGAAAAGAAAATGCATTTCTTCTTCTTCTTCTTCTTTCGTATACACCATTGAGCGCGCGAACACAAGACTTGCTATGTGTCGAAAACTCAAGGTTTGGTTGAATTTAATGGATCATACATTTTTTTTCTTCAGAATTATGTATCTGGAATAATTTTGCTGCATGAGTGGCCCTTATTTGTGTTGCTCACCTCACCGGAGATAGATCTTGTTCTAAATTTATAAGGTCGAGTTTATAAATTTTACGTTATAATGTGTATATGAAAATATGTAATATGTCGAGTTTATCAATGAAAATATGTGATATGGTGAGTTTATAAATGTTATGTTATAATATATGTATGTAAATGCGTAATATTGTTTATTTAGTTGAATCCTTACGAAAAATCTCAAATCTTGTAGGCCATAATACTTAAAACGAGGTGAAACTGAAACTAAAAAGTTTGAGAGAACTATTTAAATTCTGTAACTATTTTAAGTTTACTATCTTGTGTAACCAAAACTTATGCAACGACTCGATGAGTGGTGTGGATATATTTCGAGTCATGTTTTTTGAACAATAAAAATGACCATATAAGATCATGTGAACTCTTAGATGCTTTGCTCAAGGGTGGATCTAGGACCTTTGGCAAGCAGGGGTTTGCCCCCACTGAACTCTATGGATCCTCCTACGGCTTTTCTTATTTTGGCCTATTTAGCTACTTATTGAAATGATTTTCTATTTTTCTGCATTTATACGTAATATGAGATGTTTATCTAATGTAATTGATACAACATTGATGTAAGGGTTTATTTTCACTTTTACCTAAAACACTTATCCATAATTAGACTTTTCCCCTTGTATTGATATCCAAAGAAAATAGCTTATTATTTTTTTACAGGGTTTGATTTGAAATACATCTGCTTTAAAATAAAGAATCGTGGTTGGAGAAGACACCAGAAATTGAAGACAGGAAGTAGAGAGAAATGGAGGAACAGCTGAAGGAGAAAAGCAAATACAGTATCATAGTCCCCACCTACAATGAGCGACTCAACATCGCCCTCCTTGTTTACCTAATCTTCGAGCACATCAGGTTCATCACTTGTCTTTCTTTCTGCATTTTCAATTCTGTTGTTGACCAGTGCACTTCATTTGTTGCTGTCAAAATGTGAGTGATTATCATTGTTTGGAAAAGTTTGCATTCAAGAATTAGGACATGATGATGAAATTTTTCAATTTCTGCATATGCCGTATGTAATGTTTTTTATGCATTAAACCCTAGCAGCGCAATGTTTCTCTTAGATGGCAAAAGGTTTATTTTGTAAGATGTGGTGCAGCTGCAATTGCTGGCTACTGCCAAGGTATGCTGCAAGTGACATTTTTACTGGGATGGGAAACACGCGAATTCTCGGATGAATCTTCCTCTCAGAAATGGTTAATTATTTTCAATACAATGAGGTTAACTCCTATAAATGCTGCAGCAGTAACTCCCTCCAGATGTTTCACTTTTTATTTCACGATTTCTTGTTGAACGAGTACCACATTAACTGCTTCCTTTCCCTTCTGCTTAGGACTTGTTTTGTGCTATTAGACAGAAGATGAGCTTACTGACTTCTAAAACACACAGATATGGAGCAACCAAGTTTTCTTGGCATACAGCTGATATTTTTCAGGAGAGGTGCTGCTAACTTTGATGTACTTTGTTTTCTAGGGATGTTGATTTTGAAGTCATTGTAGTAGATGATGGGAGTCCAGATGGAACTCAGGAAATCGTAAAACAGCTGCAACAAGTCTATGGGGAAGATCGTATAGTATGTTATGGAGCTCAGTTACATATTAGATATGTTGTATAGTTATTGTGGCTACCGATAACTGTGCATTCTTTCTTGCAGCTATTAAGACCAAGGCCAAAAAAGCTTGGTCTAGGTACATTACGATCCATCCTGTCTAATAAAGTTCTTTCTATTGTACTGGAAGATCAACTATTCTTTCATCTGATAATATGAAAACCTTTGTAACTTTCAGGAACCGCTTACATTCATGGGCTGAAGCATGCATCTGGCAACTTCATAATAATCATGGATGCTGATTTATCCCATCATGTATGTGGGATTATCATTTAGTACAGTGTTACCAATGTAGATAACAATTATGGAATATGGATTATTAATGGACATACAGTTTGGTATCTGCTTCTGAGTTTTATGCTTTGTTTCTTCCTTTCTGTCTGATTATGTCTGTTTCTTGTTATGCAGCCGAAATACATACCAAATTTCATCAGGCAAGTGTTTGTCAGCTTTCCTATCAAAATCCCTTCTCCTAACTGTTATCAGGGCATGCAAAATTTTCTCTACATCATTGAGCACCGGGATCCTTTTTTTTTCTTTTGAAATGTTGGTTTGCTTGTTGATTCTGTACTTACTGGAATGCTTTCTCTTGGAGATGGCAAAAGAACTGGAAAAAGAGGATGCAAAAAGGACTTGGCATGTAGTATTGTCTCTTCTACCTTATTGCCCTTGTGCTGACTAGAAGCTCAAGTGCATTTTTGGTTCTTTAGGTTGGCTTTTGTCTGAATATGGATTCCTGATTTACTATGATTGCATGGAATTTCCTGTTACATGGAAGTATCAGTTCTCAAAATTTTGGGATAAAGGTGTGGCTAACCTCCTTGATAGAGAAATATATTGAATGCAACATATTTTAAGAGGTTTTATGTCAGTTCATATTCACTATAAATACTAGCCTGCCAGAAGTTATGACCAGTTCATGCAATACAATGTGGATCAACAAATCATAAGCATCGCAGTAGATAGAGCACAAGTGGAGTCCACTGCGAAATCTCAGCCACTAGTTTTCAATTATTCATTTTGGAACTTAGATGAGATTCTTTTTGGCATTTAGCCATAGGATGGATGGGGCAGATTTAGATCACCATAATGTCAAGATTGTCTCTATCAAAAGTGTGAATAACAATATGCCAAGACAGGGTGCATCTGATGGCATTCCATGTGTGCCATGGATGAGCTTCCACATTACATGTCCAATGAGTCAGCGGAAGTTCCACAACAACTTTGTTGGATGTTGACATCACTGTCTAATGCTATGGTGTTGTCTTCTGTGAGTAACAATGGACAGTGATACCATGCTGCAAAGTGGGGAGCTGTGGAAACCTATCTATGGTGAAACACAAAATTCAATTGTTCTAGCGAATGGTGGTGTGATTTGATCTACTTGTATTAATTTCCCAATTTTAGAATTATACCAAAGAAGGATATGGCAGTAGTGTTGGCAATGCAATTTACACTAATTATCACCTTATGTTCTTTAGGAAGCAAATAGAGACTAATGCAAGTATAGTTACCGGGACTCGATATGTAAAAGATGGTGGTGTTCATGGATGGAATCTTATGCGCAAACTGACAAGTAGGGGAGCCAATGTGCTTGCTCAAACCCTTCTTTGGCCTGGAGTGTCAGATTTGACAGGTTCCTTTCGGTATGTTGCTTTGCTAGTAATCTGATTTTGCAATTTTCATTCTACGATTCAAATTTGAAAACTGTAATCATTTTTTATTTTATTGAAGGCTTTACCGGAGACCTGTTCTGGAAGATATCATTAGCTCATGTGTTAGCAAAGGATATGTCTTCCAGATGGAAATCATTGTCAGGGCTTCTAGGAAAGGATACCATATTGAAGAGGTACCTATAGGTTATGCTCCTTACTGTTGCATCTAGAACAAGTTGTTTGTTGATTATTTTGAAGAGATGCATAAATAAACAATTAAAAACTAAAAAAGAATTTTTGCTAGCAATGGTTACATAATTTCAAGGCACATATGCAATAAGGAGATTCATGGTCAAAAACAAACTTTCAATTGTTGTCTTAGATTTTTTTGTTCCAATAATTTTCTGCATCTGCTTCCAGGAAAAATTTTCATAAAAAAATGTTGGCCACTTGCAGAATCATAGTGACCTACATCACTAGCGAAGAATGCTTACATAGTGAAGAATGCTTACATTTTGATGTCATTTCCTTTTTCCTTCTTTCAATATCTTCTCCATGTGCTTCTTTTAAGACCTTCTCTCAATGCCACACTACTTGTTTTATTGGGGTTTGGTTCCAGTTATGCATGGTTCAACATTTCAATGGACTATTCATCCTTCATTTTATTTGGATTCTGGTGGGTTTCATCAATCCTCCATAATTCTATGATTGTCATTTGTCTAGAAGTCAAAGTTTATGACGCCCGTTATCACGGCATGGGATGAGGATGTGGGATGGAAAAAGTATTGTGTATTATGAGTAGGCAAAGTTGTATAGGAATTGGAAAAAGTTGTATGAAAAACGGAAAAGTAAGTTGTTATTTTTTGAGAATAAGAAAAGTGTTTTTGGGAAATGGGAGATTCCATCCTTATCCCATCCCCATCCCTTCCAAGTTGTGGACATGATTGAATCTGTGGATTCACTTGTCCACATGGCTACAAAGCTATATGGATATTATTTTGATAGTAGAATTTTGACTTTTATTGAATATCCCAGCCTTTGCTACCTTGTATAGTTGTGTTCCATAGACTTCATTGGTGACCAGTTGTTGTAGAACAGGCTGCTTTTGACTGACATGGTCCTTTCAGTGAATTTTGTGGTTGGGAAGACCATTGATTGCTCAAAATTGTTATTTTTTCTGTCCTAGGCTGTGTACCTGCTAGTTTGTGAATTTGATTGCGGCAGGAAAATGGTTGGGTTGGTCTGCTACTGCTGATCAACCACTGGTGTAGTGAAATGTTGCTTGGTCTTTCAAGCTAAGGAAAGTTCTCACAGAGGACTTCTTTTGTTAGATGTAATCACGTAATTAGGAATTATGTTGCGAGTGAACTTCCGGTGCCTGGCAAGTAGATGGAATATATTTACTTCTTGTCTTTCAACTCTCATTACTCAACCTATTCCTCAAATATTTTATTTTGAGTAAGTTGTTGTGGCTTGTTGAGTAATGCAACGTTTTCTGGGATCTCAAATATTTGCATGTTCATATTTTCATTTTATTTTATGCCATGTGCTGGAGGCTTCATTGTTCATTCCTGAGTTAAAAAAAAAATTACTTGTTGCAGGTTCCTATAACCTTTGTTGACAGAGTTTTTGGCAGTTCAAAGCTAGGAGGATCAGAGATTGTGGGATATCTCAAGGGCCTTTTTTATTTGCTTCTTACAACATGAATTGGAGAAGTCGGCTATGTTCTCTTAATACTGTCATTAGCATGAGGTTCTTGCAGAACTTTCCCTATGAAATTTTCTTTTGTTTCTCCCATTTTATCTGGGAATCAACATTATTCACAAGCAGCATCCGGTGAAGTTATCAGCACAAGTTTACTGGAGAATGGTCCATTGGCCTTTTTTGTTACTATCTCTTAGCATGTTTTTGTTACTATCTCTTAGCATGTTTTTGTTACTATCTCTTACCATGTCGCGCTCTCTTGGAGCTCCATTTGGCAGTGGAAAAATGTTTCTCCATCTCTTTTCCTCCTCCTAATTAACATGAGATTGTAACTGTACTGACCATTTTATTTTCTTCTTGCATTATTGCACGTTTTAATTCATAACCTTTTCTGGTTTTATCCACGGACTTTAAAAACTGATCTATTTTATCTTTATTCACTTTACTGCCAATGATTATCCTGTATCCTTTCTTTTGTTATCCTATTCTTTCAACTTTTGCTCCCACTTCTCCTTTTTTATCCACCCCTCAGTTCTCGAATGGAGCCCCGAAAACGAAAATTTTAAAGTGAAAGCGACTGTTCCTGGGGAGAGTTCCCCTGGAGAGTACTAGCATTCGTTGAGGTCTGTCAACATGAATGACAAGAGGAATTGAGCGCCGCGGAATTCATGCTGGGTTTTTATTACATTTGAGAGGGTAGTTAACCGTCAATGCTTCTAGAGAAATGATTTTGGAGGCTACGTATTATGTATTACACTTGATGCTTGCAGGTGAGCAGCATACGGTGTCAGCTTCCAGAAGGCTTACGTCGATTCTAGCATCAGCACTGACCTTTTTCTTCCCTTTGAATATTTGGATAGTAGGAATCTGTGGAGGTAGCAGTTGCTATCAGCGTGTTAGGAAATTTCTTCTGCCTTCATCTACTTTCCAAAATCATGAAAACGAAGGTGGTCTACTTCTCAACAACCGCCGTTCAGTTGAACGAGTAAGAATATTTTTTCGAACCCAACCTTGTTGGTACTTGGTAGGCGTGGTGAGCTGCTGCTTTTTTTTCTTTTTTTTTTTTCCATCATTTTTTGGTGGGGGCCTGATTGAGCATCGGACGTCCATTCGATGTCATAAGAACGACAGACTTTTGTGCAGAAGTTATGTGCTAGCGCCAAAGAACAGTAGGGCTTTTCCTACGTTGAATGGTTGATGTTGTTGCCTGTTGAGTAATGCCTGTTGAGTAACTGAGTCCAGGGGCCCATCCAATCCCCCCATTGTTACATTTGCAACTAATGGTTGAGGAGAGGAAAAACCAAAGCGAAAAGCAACTGCGCCCACACCCATGGCATGGAAGAAAGAATGGGACGAATCTTGTTGCGGTTTCGGATCTCCAATTTCACGCTTATCGGTTAACTCTAACCGTCCAATTCAAATCGGCGCCGGGACAGCTGTTGCATGGAAAGCAATCAATGCACTCTAGAACGTGCAACACGGATTATAAATAAATAAAAAAGCATTAATCATTCGATTACGACAGTTTTACCCCCGATTGTCGGACTGTTGAAGAGATTTGGACATCTCATCTGCCCTGCTGCCAAAGAAACGCACCCTGACACCTTTCAAGAAACTAAAGTGTAAATTCGATGTTAAGATCACAGCCGTTGATTCGACATCGACGCTGGAACCTGGAAAGCAGACGTGCTCTCTCTTTGAAGGCCATTTTCCAGCGGAGTGGTTGTATCCTGCTCATGCCGTACAACGTAATTACAAATAACTAGTGGCGCTGGTGCGGTAGTGGTATTCGGATTCGGTGGCGCGGGGCGCCATCATCATTGTGGCTCAGAACGCCAAAGGTGGGATTGCCTTCCACTATCTGCTGCCCTGCCCACCTTTAATGTTTTCCCCCATCCATCATCTATTCCTTTTCTACTCATTGTCGGTGAGACGTCCATGTAAACTTCTGTCTTTCGTTCTAGAAACGGTGGTTGCCATCTCCACACCCTCACTGCTGCTTCTGGAATGCTAGCCTCCCAACTTTCGATTATTCACATTAATGGTTAGAAATGATGGAGTATATGTATGAGAAATTATGGAAATAATAATTGCGTGTATTGTTTGTTTGAACTTAGAAGAAGTTGCTACTGTTTGGCGTGCGTGATTTGATGAGTCACCACTCATTTCTAACTCGTCCATCATACGAGTCGTACCTACGCATTGAGTCTTTAAAAAGGTCCCCCTGCCATCATTTTTCCTTTTGACCATCATCAGTTATTGCTTTGGCGCACCTTTTCTCTGGTGGGAATTTAATGAAGTTGCTGCTGCTAATCAAACCATGCATATCCGGAGTAAACAATTCAGTTTTGTTTCGATGCCCGTGAAAAATCCATCCTCGCTTAGCGCAAAATGGATAAAAAAGGAGTCAATGGATATCGCTATCATCTGTTTTGTTTTCCGAACATGGATATCCCATTTGTCTTGCTCTCTCCTTGCAATACAAGCCTATTATGCCTCGGGTTGTTTTCATGTGGCTTTGAGACATCATAAGATTCGTTTAGCCCACCTTAATGAGGTGGGAAAATGCCGAAGTGTTTAGATTATCAAGACGAATCTCTCTCCCAGCTACTAATGTTAGGTTATTGCTAGTAAATTCATTTCCCACTTCTTTTAATAATATATGGTAGCTTAACTACTAAATATATATTTATTATTATTATTATTATTATATCTACGTTCCAATCATTTTTCATATATTTGTATAGAATTGCTTTATGTTATGTATGTTATATGTTTTTACAACTAATTATTGCACATTCATGTCTTATAATACGAGTCACTATTTTAAATAATTTTAATTTCACACTTTCTTGCATACTCTATCCTCATATACACCTATGGAGACCTAATCAAACTATCTCTGCCACCTCACTCCTCCATGTTTCCACCACTTCTTGAAAAGATGGGCTATAACACATATTCCCACTAAATCAACACTCTTTAAGAATCTAGATAATCATATCCAGATCATATAAAAACAACTAAACAAAATCCTAAAATGAGACACCTACCAAAACTACAATTCTACTCCTTTTAGATCTCTCAAGGATCTCAATATCCTAAGAGTTACACTCATAAACCCACAAGCATGCAAAGATTCATTTTAGACTTCTACACCTAGTGCTATCTGTATGAAAGAAATTTGAAATATGTTTTTATCCATTTCCATGCACTTATTTCATTTTCCCTTTGCTTTTTGATTTTCTATTTTCTCCCATAGAGCACAATCAGTCAACTTTGGATCTAGAGAACATTAAGCAAAGAGGCAACGTACATCCGAATGCAAAAGGGGTCTTTGTTGCAACTAGCTTTGAAAAAATAGACCTCAATGGACTCATCACTAGAGAAGAGTTCCAGGAAATGATGACTACTTTGCGAGAGTGGAAAATACAAAAGCAATCAACCCCCTTATCAACTTCTAAAAGAGGGGTAGTCCTTGTTCTTGTTTTCTGTTTATTACTGATAGTATTGTGTTGTTGTGGATAAGAGGTCGATTGCTTCTATGCTTTTCACTCCCGCAAAGCAATAATCATTTCCTAAAACTCTTCTTTGGTGTTGGTGATATTAGAGTCTATTTCTCCAGAGTTAGTTCTAGTAGAGACCTTCCATTGCATTCAGATGTATGTTGCCCATTTGCGTAACGTTCTCTAGATCCAAAGTTGACTAATTGTGCTCCACGGTAGAAAATAGAAAATCGAAAAGCAAAGGAGGAATGAAATAAATGAATGGAAAAGGAAATGGATAAAAACATATTTCAAATTTCTTTCACACAGACGTTGTCAAGTTTAGATGTCCAAAATGGATTTCACATGCTTGTGAGTTTGTAAGTGTGACTCTTAGGATAAATGAAATCCTTCAATAGAATTTGTAAGTGTGACTCTTAGGATAAATGAAATCCTTCAATAGAAATTGTAGTTTTGGTAGCTGTCCCCCTCTAGGATTTTTTCTAGTCTTTTTTCTCTCAAAGAGTACTTATTTTGTGGGATTATAGGCGTTATAGCTCATCTTTTTTAGCAAGTGATGGAGACGTGGAAGTGTGAGGTGGCAGAGACGGATGCTCAAATAGCTGACATGGGCATGTGTAGAGTAACATGGATGAGAGGCTCATGGTTTGAGTGTTGGAGAAAAGTAGTGCCCTTATTATCTTCTGTTAGAGTACACTTTCTCTCGGGTGCCAAATAAGTTAAAACGAGTTAGACTGTTTAAAAAAAAGAAAAGAAAAAGAAAACACCAGTGCAATATTTTTAAGCTACCCCTGAGTCACTCGGACATAAGGCTTACGCTGTGATGACGATGCGCTTGAGATGTATGAAATCCACTGTGTACCCAATTATTGGCACGTGAAGAGCCACTAAATAATTTCTCGTACTTTTTCATATGATATAGTTTCTTTAGAATATACAAGTACTCCTCCAAGATACGTTGCATATGGAAAAAGTAGGCCACTCCAAGTAAAATATTATGGGTGGGACTTACCGTAATCCGAGTTGCCTTCACGTAACCTCATAGATTCGCCCGTTTTGATGACGAACAAAAAATCAGCCCTTTGCATTGTTCAAAATCTTTTTTTTTTTTTTTTTTAATTGAGACACAAAAAATCATCTTAATCATAATTGTCGATAGGCACATTTGCTTAAAAATAAAAATATCCATGTGTAAATTACATAAAATGCTTACATATATTTCTAAATGTATTAGAATATAATAATATTTTATAAAATTATTTATCCTTATAGAAATGAAATTTTAGATGACTTAGACATGAACCCATTTTCAAATTTGGTTTGGATTAAATTTTGTATACTAGACAAACACGTAAATTTCAATGCGATGCATGAAACGGATTGTACGTAATTATCAAGATTGAAAAAGGAGAAAAAAGTCGCACAAAAAATTTTAAGTGTCACCCGGTTACCAATAACCAGGGATTGTTTCGACCTTGCCGGCTGATCTTCCGGTAAAAAAATGTATTTTTTTCGTTTTATTTTGAATTTTTTTTTATAAACATATTAATCTAGTTATATTTAATCTAAAAAATCAAGTTTTAACATATATTTATTTTGAATTTTTAAAAACAGAAGTATTTAAGTCATCTTAAATAATTTAAAATGACTTAAATATACTCTTGGTTTTGAAAATCCAAAATAAATATATACACATACTCAAAAATAGTAAAATTTGATTTATAAATTAAATATAAATAGATTAAAATGTTTGTTATATATATATTTATTTAGTGACCGCCGGTCGGTGAAGATCATGCCCCTTCAACCATTTAGTTCAGTTTAATTAAATGGTCGTTTTCTTCGACTGCGAAGAATCTCGTCAGTACACGAAATATAAACCACGATTTCGTGATGGTTTTGTTGAAACATATGGTTTAATGAATAAATAAATAAAAAGAAAGTGGTCCCTCATCCGCGCCTTATGAGTCAGTCATTGTTATAAAGCATCCACAAAAGCCTGGGATGGACGTGTATCTCATATTCGGATATTCCTTCCACCTCCTTCAATTTCTCTCTCTCTGTGTGTCTGGGCTTCCTCAAAATTGAAATCACTAGTTATGAATTGTCATGAGAAGACGATGGACAAGGACGAAGAAGCATTGGCAGAGCTTGAGGTGTGGAGGTTTGTTTTCGGTTTCTCCGATTTCGCCATTGTCAAGTGCGCAATCGAGCTCGGCATCGCCGACGCTATCGAGGCCCACGGCAAGCCCATGCCGCTCGCCGACCTCTCCGCCGCCGTCTCTTGCCGCCCCTCCTACCTGTACCGCATAATGCGCTTCCTCGTCCAGCGCCGCGTCTTCGGCGAGAGGAGCGACGCAGGCTACTTGCTGACGCCCGTCTCCCGGCGGCTGCTGAAGAACGGTGAGCGGAGCAGAGCGGCGTTCGTGCTGTTCGAGAACGACCCGTCGATGCTCCTCCCGTGGCACGCCATCAGCGCGCGGGTGCGGGGGGAGGAGCGGATGGCGTTCGAGCTGGCGTACGGCAAGGACATGTGGGCGTTCGTGGACGGGCAGGCGGACAAGAGGGCGCTGATCGACAATGCCATGGCCTGCGATGCTAGGACGGTGGTGCCGGCAATCGTGGAGGGGTGCCCGGGGATTTTTGAGGGGGCAGGAACGGTCGCTGACGTGGGCGGGGGGAACGGGATGGCCATGCGGACGTTGGTGGAGGTTTGCCCCTGGATCAAGGGAGTCAATTTCGATCTTCCCAGCGTCATCAGCGCTGCGCCTAAGTGGCCCGGCGTCGAACATGTAGCGGGCGACATGTTCGTTTCTGTGCCCAAAGCCGATATAGTGTTTCTCAAGGTAAAATTGAAAGGACTGTGATTAAAATATATATATATAAACGTATATATATTTTCAAAGAAGAAGAAGATAGGGCTACTGCTAGAAAGTAGAAACCACGTACGATGAGTAGAATAAAAACATAACCACACCCTTTTTTTATGAAAATGACTCATTCCATGCATATGTACGCAGCCGTAACAAATTTACGTGTTTGGAGGCGCTTTTTTTTTTTCTATTTTTCATTTTTAAATTCTTAAATAGACCCCATGTATTTAGTTTATAAAACAAGAGGTGTTTATTAACACCAAAAAAAATTTTAATTAAAATTTTATACTTTCTGCAAATATTTTATTTTTAAATTATTTCTTCTTTATATCTTCATGTATAATTATTCTATTTTTCAATATTTACACTCAACTACTCCTCATGATTACTTTGTCATATCATATCTTTTTTCCTTCGTTTCAAAAATTCTTACTTTAAAAATTTTTCACAAAAATTTTATCACTTTATAAACACATCTTTTAATTTTTCTTTTTAAATTTTTTATGTTTTTAAGAATCCATCATTTTATTCTTATTTAATGTTCAACGGAGTTGAAACTATTATTTTTAAAATTACAAAAAATATATAAAAATTTAAAAATAATAAATTTTGGCATACATAAAGCTTATACGATAAAAAAGAATATATACAAGCAGCTCCAAACACCTATTGTATCGAGTCTCATTTATTATGTTTGTATTGTATCGTGACCTTTTTTTATAAGATATTTTCTTACATTTATCAACGTCAACAACAAAAACCCTTTTTTCCACACTGTTATGGCCTGTATTTTCTGTTATAACGTACACATTTTCCAAGGGAAAGAAAAGAGCCAAACCCAGGTGTATATAATTGGTTCCTCAAAAGGAGCTGGGATCTTTTTTTTTTTTTTTTTATTCTGATGGTAAAAAGCAACTGGATCTTGGTGCCAAAAGCAACTGGATCTTTAGGCTTAGAGGCTATTAAAAAATAATAAAAACTATTAAGGACAAAAGGAAATTTTGATTGAGCTTGGGTCCACGTGAAGTAGTAGGTGGCCACTGCTTTATGAGATGATTTGATTTTATAGATGTGGCCCTTCTTCTTTTGCCTATGCGAGATGTAAGTATTGGAGCCGACGTTCATGATTCTTTAATTGTCTGTCTGTATTCACCTGTGACCTAACAGTTCTAATTATGGTTTTACTGACATTTGCAAAGTCGTATATTAACATAAAATTTTTTATCTTTTTCTACAATTTGAAAGGTGTGTTGGTTCAAATATAAAACTTTTCAAATAAAATTTTTCAATTTTTTACTTTATGTAACTATTTTATTATTTTTCACATGTTTCTATATAATTATGCTATTTTTCGATTATTTATTCACTATATATACAATTAAATCATTTATTTTAACTTTATTTTTTAAAAATTTTCATCCAAAATTTTTTTTAACCCTCCAAACACACCAATAATTGGGTATGCAGAGGATTTTTTTTTTTTTTTTGTAGAGATTTGCTAAGAACCCAAATGTGTGTGAATTGAATTATTTATCGAAGATTGGTTCATTGAATGAATGTGGCAGTGGGTCCTTCACGATTGGGAAGATGAGGAATGCATCCAAATACTGAGGAAATGCAAGGAGGCGATCCCAAAAGAGAAAGGGAAGGTAATCGTGGTGGAGGCAGTGATCACGGAAGGGCTGGAAGAGCCAGGTTTGAGAGATATAAGACTAATGCTAGATATGGTGATGATAGCTCACACCAAGGGAAAGGAGAGGACCGAATTAGAATGGAAGAACATTATCATGGATGCTGGATTCACTGGATATAATATCAGGCTCATTCCTGCTTTGCAATCTGTAATCGAATGCCTTCCTTGATTAGTTGTTATTTTACTTACCTACTGTCTATTTTCTAGCTATATATTTTGTGCGTTTTAATTCTATGAATGAATGTATGTATGTTAATGTTCATTGCTAGAAATTAAAGTGATTCATTATGGTGGAACGTGTCAACCAATGTAAACATACTAGATATTTTGGTTACAAGTAGGATTGATATAATTCTATGAATGAATGTATGTATGTTAATGTTCATTGCTAGAAATTAAAGTGATTCATTATGGTGGTACGTGTCAACCAATGTAAACATACTAGATATTTTGGTTACAAGTAGGATTGATATTTAGACCAACTGCCTTGTGTGGTTGGATGGCTTCATGATTTGATTGTATTGGAATGGATTTGGTGGGAATTAGATAGAATAGTTTGGATTGCTCTCCCTCCTCAACTTCTAGATTCAAATAATTAATGTCTTTCATTTCATGGTTTCATGTAAGAGTCATGATTTTACACGGCCAGCCACATGAGAGCCCTCATCGTCGAGCCTTGTAATTTATTTTTTTTATAAATATGTAAAACTAATGTATTTAACCCATAAATTAACTTTTATCATTTTTGTTTGTTTTTAAATTTTTTTAAACACTGTAACATTTTCTGTAATTTCTGAGTCAGAAAATTATGAAAATTTTATTGTGTTTAAAAATAAAAAAAATATGTAAAAGCATTCAAAAATGGAAAAAACTAATTTATGGGTTAAATTCACCTAATTTTATACGTTTATATATACAGCTTATGTGATTTGAGGTGACTCCGATCACCCTCTTCAGGTAACTAGCTGGTGTGATTTGAAGTGACTCCCAATAGCTAGAGTCAAACACAGTCCGCAGCTGAAAAAATGTGCAGAGAAACAGTGTGCGCCAACTGCAACAATCTGATGCGACATGTGTACTTCTTGACTGGGTAAATACACGAAGACACATATACGTACTTTTGGTTTTAGCATGAGAAGGTTTTTCACTTTGGGACTGTAAAGGAAAATAGCCACGAAACATTCTCAGTTGGACACTTTAGACGAGCAATCACAGCAAATAAGAAATCTAATTCAAGGGGATGGAGATTAAAAAAGACAAAATAAATGAAGATATTCTTCACACTAATTTAAAGTGAAAGTAGAAGGGGCAGTTGTATGTAAAGTTTTTTTTTATTAAAAAAAATTTTGAATTATAAGAATAAAAACGAAAAAATAAAATAATTAGATAATTAATGTATTTGACTTTTCTATTCTCACCGGTTTTCAATCCATCCTCCTTTATTCAAACACTTCCAAAATTAATGATAATAGATAAAGTAGAGTACAAATATCGCATCATATTTTTTGGTGTGTATATATATATATATATATTTCACATCATGTTCAAGTCTTGAAAAAAAAAAAAAAAAGACTTTTGAGGACGGTATGGGGAGGCAGTTCGCTAATAGACAGTGTCGCCCACTGATGGGATCTCTCCGTTGGATCGGAATCAATCGACCCAACTGTCCCTTGTCCATAAAAAAGCCTCTTATCTTCCCCCATTAATATTCTATTCTATTCTCAAATCTCAACTCCCAAGGGAAGCGAAGCCCACATGACACGCATCATCCTTTCTCTCGTGTTAAGGATGTGGGATGGAGCTTTCATCAAAAAAAAAAAAAAAAGGATGTGGGATGGAGACCGAGATGGGAACAGAGATGAAATCTTCAATCTTTTCAAAATTACTTTTTCATTCCAATATACAATTTCAGAACAACTTTTTTTTTTTTTTTTTTCATTCCAATACATACACTTATTTTTCCCATTTCATTCCATCATCCTGACTACGCCCTTCACTGGATCACCTTCAAGCCCCAGGAATGATCTTTTTTTTTTTTTTTTTTTTTTTTTTTTAGGTGCCATCTGAAAGCGAAATGAACCAAAACAAGAGAATAATAAATAAATAATTGAAAGTAAAATGAACTAAATGTGATGGAAAGCCATCAAGTATTCCTCTCGAACAAGCCTCGCACCACAGGATGATAATGATGATGACGACGCTTATATATAACCTTGCAGCATTTTTAGTGGTCCAATCGTCCAACTCTACTATTCCAATTTGTGAAAATTAAGCTCAGGCATTCGTCATGCTTCCTTTAGCTAAGATCATGGGTAAGGATACACACACTTGGAGTCGATGGCGTGTCAGAAACCACCGGAGGTGTTTGATCTTCATCAACACTTTTGTCTTCCTTGCACACTTTCCTAGGAATCTCAACTCGATCCCTTCCAATCGTTTCAATGCTATACTTTCATTGGCAAAGCGACTTCAACACCCACTAGAGAAAGAAATAATGCTCTTCTCCCATTTGAAAGAGGAAATCGATTTCTGTTTTGATTTTTAAGGCGATCACGCTCTAATTTCAATATAAAATTTTCAATTTATAATATAATTTTTTATTTTTAGTACAATTTTATCATATATCATTATATTTTCCTCCCATTCAGGCCCTTTGAATATTTTGCAATAGATCCTAAATAAATTAGCTAAATATAATAAATAAAGTACATGTTGCATGGACCAAAATAGAGGGAGTTTTACTAGAGCAAAATCCTTATATAGAAAAGACTTGATCATATACTATAATAGTTCATAATTGAATTTAACAAAAAAAAAAAAGAGTTCTTGAGGGTTGATAAATTAACTCAAGATTGTTTTTCTAGATTTTTGCATTACAAGTGATACCAATGTGGACCTCACCAATAGATATAGTTATGGTGAGTCTATAATAGTCAAGAATTAATTTCACATCAAAAAGGAAAAAAAAAGTTTATGTGGGTCTTATAAGTGACTCTCAGGTTAAATATAATATGACATATTTTAAAATCGTGCAAATGAGATGCTAAGTTAATGCAGGCAATATTCCACTATGATGTTCATAACACATAATATTCCACTATGATGTTCATAACACATAGGCCTAAGATCATTTTTCTAAATCCATGTGTTACATATATGATTAGACGTATGTAAACTTTCATACATTTTTTTACGTTTTTAATAAATATTATATGATCATCCTATATATGACTACTCGTGTATAACCAAACCTTTGTATAGAATATAATAAAAGAGTTATAAGTCAATGCAAACGTGTGCATTCCAATCAATTATGAATTTTTTAAAAAAAAATTAGCACACATTCGTAGGGTGTGTTGGTTTGGAGCCAAAACATGTCAACTAAAACTTTTCAAACTCAAAACTTTTCACTCTCCATAACTATTCTATTTTTTAATTACTTTTTTACATTTTTCTATACAAACTATCCTACTTTTCAATCATTTTTACACAACTACCCATACAACAAATCTATCTATTTTAACTTTATCATCTTTACTCTTCATCATTACTTCTATTATATCACATCATTTTCTATCAATCTGACAACTTTTACCTCAAAAACTTTTCATCAAAAGTTTTACCTCAAACCAAACACACCCGTAGGCTCGAGCATTTATTTTCATATATAAATTTTTTATTTTTTTCATATTTTAGAAATTAAAAAGAAATATTTAAAAAATGAAAAGTTTATATATAAAAAGTACATGCTTGGGCCCATGTAAGTGTTTTAAAAAATTTTAAAAATAACGAATTGTAATTCATGAAAGCATGTGCATTGAGGATCAATGCACATGTTGCATTAAATCATGACTTGACGATAAATTAATAATCGTCCAAAATCTCTTTAGATGTTTATAATTGGTAGGATGTGGCAGATCAAAATAGCATAATAAAAGATGTAATAAGGGAGAGTAAGAGATGTCAACAAATTAAATGGTATTTTCGTTAGAAAAAAGAACGAAAATATTTAAAATATTTATAGTATATTATCCATCCAAATGATAGAAAGGAAGTCACTATCAGAATAATTAAGGAAATTTTCAACACTTCAATCTCTGCACTGTGCTTATATAGTCTTGACACGAGATCTTTTTTTTTTGTTGGATGAATGACATGAGATCTTTTTAATATCATGTGGAGTGGGTCAATATCTATCCTCATATCTTTGAATTTAGGAACAGATTAGGTGTCTTTCCATCTAGAAAATGGTTATCTGATTGTTGGCTTAGCTTGGCAAATCTTCCTTTCCAGAAATTCTTTTCCCCTTCTTCAATTATTCTCTTCTAGACTGCCTTGCAGAAGCACTTTTTTCTTTCCTCCTTTTCGCCAAAAGCCATTTTATCCGGTTTCATTTGCCAGAAAGCAACGACTGATTGACATCACCATTACGTAATTATAATATGACAATTTCAGCTGTGAAGTCTATGTTACAATTTCAACGAAAATACAGCAAATAAATATAAATAAAGAAAAGAGTTATTTTGCCTTTTTCTTTTTTTTTTACGATGGAAGTCCTAACTAAATACGAAAATGATTGCCAACTAAGGTTAGCTCATTTGGTGGCAGTACCTGTTTGGGTGCTGTCAGGTTGTGGGTTCGAACACCACAGATAGCAAATGTCCTCCTTGTTATGGAGGTATTTATACTTAATCCCTCATGTATAAGGGTATCTATAATATATCCCTCCATTGTGAGGGTTGTGAATGGGTTTGATTTGTAATATCAAGATGTCACAGGTGTATATAATACCAATCAAAAATAATAATAATAATAATAAAATGATTGAAATGTAAGAATAAAAATAAAAACAAATAAAATAGCTGAGTAGTTATAAAATAAATTTTAGAAACGGAGTAAGGTCCACTCTGACATCTAAAACTTCAAAAGTTTTCTCATGCATACATGGAACATCTTTATTTTATGCATTATAATACTTTTGATAAACCCAGTCACCATATTTTATGTATATATATATATATATATATATTTATTTATTTATTTATTCGACAACTGAAAATCACCTTGAAAACCTTAGTAAATCGTAATAAATATAAAATTAGAGATCTCTTTTCAAGCGACTATGGCTCACCAAAGTGCCGATTTTTAGTATCTCAACTAAACATGATGTGTGATTAATTTTGATTTATCAAAAATATCAGGGCTTACAAAAACCGAATAAATTTATACGTACAAAGACCCTACTGTAAATGATGTGGATAACCCCAAGTTATGTAAACAGTAGTGCAAATAATGGGCATAACCCCAGTTTATGCAAAGATCACGAGTATGAGTGCAAATAACTCTAAAGTAAATATCTCAAACTTCACTTGGCCGCCACTTCATCATTTTGTCTACACGTCTATGATCAAGACATTCCTCACATTCAAATGACATGAGTTATTCCTGCAAACTCCAAAAGAGAATATGAATTAATTACCAGCAGTTGATGTACTGTTCCATCATTAATTACCAGCAGAATTTACTTAAATAATTTGGTTACCTGTACCCTCATTTCGAAACGCAGCCCATTTTGTCTATCTTGGGCAAAGTTAAACCCGT
Organism: Annona squamosa; assembly: GCA_035584095.1. Lineage (NCBI taxonomy): Eukaryota > Viridiplantae > Streptophyta > Magnoliopsida > Magnoliales > Annonaceae > Annona > Annona squamosa. The sequence continues at coordinate 56,686,183 of JAXCLR010000063.1, read as the reverse complement.
TATGAATTGGTGCAACCCAACCCAGCCCCGCTTTATCCAATATTTCCACCCAAATACACTTATTATGGCAGCTTTCTACTTGCGTCTATTTGAATGCTTTTATAAAATCCAATTCAATAAAAACTTATTTAGCATTATTTGTTTTCATATTAGCGTATGCTTCTTGTAATTAATCTTTAATCCTTTATACGTAAACATGGCTGTTTGAAAATAATTTAATTCGTCAATATATATATATATATATATATATATATATATGAGGGTTGTTCCAGTGCAGCATAAGTGCACAGCTGCACAGGAACAACAGTGCATTTGCCCAAAAGTAGGACCCACACATATGAGAATGCAATGAAATTTTATACAATCATTTATTCATATATAAATTTTATAGCAAATAGTTTACATGTTAAAAAATCACTTTAAAGTTGTTATTTACATTAAACTATTTTATTACGTTGAATTTGTACCATTTTCAAATAGAATTTATACAAATATCCGACTGGTATGAAAATTAGTATTGTAATAGAATATATTATTTTAAATATAATGGGTTGAGTAGATTATGACTTTATCATCAGGTGCATATTTCTTTTTCAACTCATTCTTGGAGTTGAATACCTAGTCCGAGAATTTTTTTATGTTATCGAATCCGTAGTAATCACCAGAAGGGGCAAATCCCTTGCGATACAAGAGATCCGGCTCGGTTATTGATAGAGTGAATAGTGCTGTTATGCACTGAGTATTGTTTTTGCAGAGATTAATGTTCGTTTTTGGCTATTTAAAATAAAATTATGCACGAAATCCGTCTCATTCTTAGAATAAAATTATCCACCTCATATCATATACATTTTTTCCCTCATCTGTTCATTGAAATCAGTGCTAGCAATTGTTTAAAACTCCATTGGCACCGTCCTATCAAAACGCCCTCATTATGCGGGGTTGACCCCATATTTTCTATGGGGCCTACCTGTATTTTTTTATTGCAGAGCCGCTATTTTATGTAGTTTCTATTTTAAAATAGATTTTTAAAATATACCTAGATAATTTTAAATTTTCCAATGAGGGCAAAAATGCTTTAAATAAATTTAAGGTTAAATTATCTCAATCAAAAATTTTAGCTAAATTATCTTAATTAAAAAAATTAAATAAACAAAATCATCTCTTCAATAAAATAGATAACGTTAATTTCAACAGCATAAATAGAAAAAATTTCAACAGCATGAATATTGAAAAAATTTTGGACTGAAATGTTATGAATATATAAAAAAATTTTATGAAATATTATTAATATATTAAGAATTCCGTGCAATTATTATAAATATAAAAAAATTATCCCTAAAAAATTCAAAAATTATAAAATCTTATGTATTAAAAAAATGAGTTAAGTTTAAAGAGAAGAAGAAAAGTATCAGCGACAGTGAAAAGAAGTTTTCAAGGGGAAAGTCACTAATCGTCCGATGGATGGCTCCGAACCCGGTTTAAGCTGAGAATAAAGTAACGTCCCACACGCTTCCTTCACACTTCCAAAAGTGAAAAAGATCCATCCGTTGCGTCGCTGACACGGTTGTGTTTAGCACTTTCCAAGAACAGGTGGCCCTTACTGCCACCGCCACCTGCCTCCTTTATCAGTCCCGGATTTCCACCGAGAAATCCCGGATAATTTTGTATAATGGCAAATTAGATTCTTTTTACATTCATATTTATTTATAATGGCAAAAATAAAATACTGTAACATCAACGGACAGATCCTACAAAAAAAAATTTCTGCATTTTAGCATATCAGCGCCATCGCAGACCCCAGCTATTAAAGAAATCTATTTACAAAGCCAGGGTCCAATTTGCAAAAAACCTAATCCCAAGTCCTAACCAAGAAGTTTGACTGACGCAACGCCCCCAGCCCTGAACCCGGTCGCCTGCGCAGAGAGACGTCGATGGAAGGGAGTCGTAGTCATGCAAATCTCACGGCTCCACGGATATCCCAGTCCACTGCCACCCATCTTCAACGGCAGATCAGAAGCGGCATTATCAGCAACGCCAAATGCTTGAACAAGCACACACTGATTTCCATTCCAAATCCTCCCTCCATCTATATTTACAATTCGACCCCAACAAGAACAGCAGCAGCCAAAAAGACGTCTCTACCCCTTCTTCCTCACACAAACAAACATTTAAAAAAAAACACACACACACACACATACACATTCCCGCACTGCCCGCCTAAGACATGCACCGGAGCGAGTACATGGACGACGTGGCGTCCATCGCAGGCGAATCGAACGCCCCGTGATGGTGATCGCTCTCCAGGCCGTAGTCCATCAACGGCCGATATTCCAGCTCCTCATCATGATCATATACAAATTCCGGGATATCAACCTTCCCTTTTCTCACGTGCTCCCAAAGGAACTCCAGCCTATTTATGTACCGCAGCTTACCATACAACCTGAACAATAAATAAAGAAATTAATTAATTAACGATCACGAGGTGTACGCTCTTAGCGTGTTAGCGTGGGACATATAATATCAAAAAGGAAGATTATAGAATAAATAAACTATAATTAATTTACCCTCCGCTAAATAGGAAGCGGCCAAAAGTAGCAAAAAAGAGACGGGCCTGCAGGCCCGGATGTACGAAGTAGACAGCCTCGAGATTCTCCTTGACGGCCCCTGGCAAAGCCTCGTAGATGGATCGAAGGGTGGAGATCCCAGGGAAGTTCTCGCTCCTTTGCACGTGCGTGTGGATGTAGACGACGCAGAACGGCCGCTGTCCCAACGAGGGGAAGATCGTCTCCTCCAGGTACTTTTTCAGAATTTCTTCCTTCACAGCCCGTGCTGAAATCACACAAAATTACCAAGATTCAGAACATCTAATATCCAAATCGGGATACGAAGAAATCACGACGATTAGCATGGATGGCAGAGGGGATTCTACCAGGGAAGAACTTGCCAACGATCCTGAGTATTTTTCTTCCGCCTTTATCGCTTCCTTGGATTTGGAAAGCCTGAAGCTTCTCCAGGAGCAGTTCTTGGTCAGTGTGGGGAGATACAGTGGGAAGCGTAGTCATGATCGTGGATTGGATTGAGAGTAGCGGAAAAGCTTCCCCTTTTATATACAGAAAAAAGGAAATAGAAGAAGGAGGCAACGAAGGTGGAGGAGTGGATTGGGAGAGGGGATTATATAATAAGGAACTGAATTTGAAAATGTTTAGAAATTTCGGGAGCATATTCCAAGCATCTTCCATTTTGGATCGGGGTGAATCTCATCTCAGCCGCACGGTGCCACGTGTGCGCTGCGGACGCCTTCTCTCTCTTCCTCCCTCTGCACCGCTTTTACCGCGTTTGTATGTTTATCTTGGCGGACGCAGCGTCTCCGGATGCGTGAACCTTCGGTCGACTGCCCCTCATTCCTCTCCAAATAACGGCTTTGCCATGGGTTTTGGACACACACGCTTCGCTGGGTACACGTGATTACGAGCGTGATCGAAAATCAGAGCCGTCCATTTGGTGGGATGTCGTCAGTTCATGGAAGAGATCAATTTTATCTATAGTTCGGTCTAATCTCTAAGAATAGAATTCAGGCCTCCTTTTGCCACACGGTCTAGGTTGTTTCCAAGAGTGCTTCTAAGAAAACCTATTTGGATAAAACGACTGTTTGGCCTGGTAGTAAAATTACCGCAAGCTCGGCTAAGGGTCTGTTTGGTTCGCAACCAAACTTTTTGACGTGTTTTGGAGAAAAAACACGTCACTCAGCAGCCCATTAGTACAGCGTAATTATGTCCGGTGCATTAACTCAGTCAAAGGTTGCTCTCCGAGTTAGTGCACGGCAGGAGCACCGTCATAGCTCATGCGCCGTGATTTCAGCTTTGACGTACGACCATTGAAAACCCACAACAATGCATTTTCAAATGCAACGGCAAATTTCCACGCAATTGGAGCCAGTGCATCATAATACATCGGAGCATCGCCAAAAAAAACAGCAACAGAGCTAACTCAAGCTGCAAATGAGTCATAACGCAACGATTATAGACTCGGTGCTGTTAATCAAAAATGACATCCGCATACGATTACATTCTGGATATTAATTTTTTTTTGCTCTAACCTATAGTTCTTAGATAGCAATGAAATATATCGTTCGAAATAAATTCAAGTAATAATAATT
>JAXCLR010000063.1:56671051-56681927 GCA_035584095.1 Annona squamosa | reverse complement strand
AGAATCGTCACAGTTAAGGTTAGCACTGCGTTTGCATGGTAACCGAATCAATGCATTCTGTCTCTCTCTCTCTCTCTGCGGATTTGTGCGAATAGAAGGGTTTGGGTTTTCTGAGGTTTCTTGTCGATCAGACAGAAGTTCCTCGGATTTGTGCGAGTGGAAGGGTTTGGGTTATCTGTTGTTTCTTCTCGATTGGACAGAAGGACGGCCGTGTCGGCCCGGGCGTCTGAGGTTCCTACACCTTTTGAGTCGTTGACTATCAGGCATGCAGCGCGCCCAATTACAGAGACGAATCTTGCATTCACCCGTGTAGGAAATTTCGCACCAGAAACAACATTGAAACAAGAAGAATCAAAGTTCTCAAAGTAGCCGGGGAGAGAGGCATCACCTGTACGGCCGCCGAACTTCGTTTTGCTGGAGAGATTACGGACGCCTCAGAGAGGTGCTGAGCTACTGGTGTTGAAGGTTTACAAGTCCCCAGCACGGCAACTCCTCGTTGTCGTTTTAGGCGTCGCCATGAACGAAATGCAGCAGGACGAGCAGGGAGCAATCATTTTGCAGGGATTGACTTCGTGGTACTGGTTGGAATCGGGTTCGAGCTGCAATGGCTTATCTCTTCGCGACTTCTCTTCCCCATTCCTTCTCCCAAGAAATGGCCTCTGCTGCGAGAATACGAACATGCAGAGGCGTACCCTCCTGTGAATGAAAGACGTTTGAATAACCGTGAAAAGACTACTTTACCCTCCCCTGAAAAGTTTTCACCGGAAACAACAGTTTAACAGCGAACCAAACAGACCCTAAATATTAAAAACAAATGCAAGACTGCATTGCTTTTTACAGACCCTGAAAAAATAAAGGGTAGCCATCCCAAATAGCCCTTGGAATTTATTTATTATTATTATTATTATTTTATATAAAAGCTTAAGCCGATCTTTCAGTGGTTTCCATATCGAATGTTTTGTTTTGTTACTTTTTATATTTTTGAAAATAAAAAAAATTTCACGAATATGAACAGATGATATTGGGGAAAAACATTCCAACGCAGAACGTAGACTGACATCAGTCCATGGAGGTGAGAAACGAGAGGAACTTTTGGACTGCCAAAAGGGTGCAGTACAACAACACCGCACGTGGACAAACACGCTCCCCACCACGGCTGTGAGGCATACGTGCGGTACGGTGGTTTGGGGGACGGGGGGTTTGGGGAGAGAGAGAGAGAGAGAGAGACGCGACACGCACAGCGCTTTGGCGCGCGTGCCGGAGCAGAGTGCCTCCGGCCCGGGCCCAAAGTCACATGCGAAAGCGACAGGTGGGACACGGCAGTCGCCAACGATTACGACCATCTTCCCCCGCCCGGCAGATAAATGGATGGCCGGATACATCCATGGATTCGCGCGAGGAAATGATCGTCCTGCAAGTAACAAGAACATTCTCGATAACGCATTCGTTCTAATGGAATCCTAACGGTTCCTACAATAAAAAAAAAAAAAAAAAAAAATTAAAAAGAAAATGTCATCCAAGAAATATACAATACTGGATGCCTGCTTGATCCATCATGGGCTGGGGAAATATTAATTCATACTTCTTTTGGATCGTCAAACGGATGCGATTTGTCATATTTGTTTTGTATCTTCACGAGTCGCGGTTTGCATCTCCGCAGCTTCGCGTGTGGATGTGGTACGCTGTGAATCCGTGGGCCCCGCGTGATTCTCGTGACCCTATGCTTGTGTGGTGTATTCTCCGCCCGAGTATTTGGGTTGGGCTTGCTTGCTAGTGCTATAAAATTAGAGGAGGGTTTCACTTCTCTTCCTGCCCCTGAAACGTGGCCCACACTTATGATGATGTGAAATTTCCTTTATTCGTTGCTTTTAAAATCATTATGAATTTTATCGCGATCAGAGACACGAATGAACCAAATTTGATAAACTTGTAAGATCTAACTAGTAAAATTTATTTGAGTCGCATATGAATTTTAGATATACTAGTCTAACATTTAAACAGTCTAAAATATTTTTGTTTTATAAACGAGTAATTCTATAATTATTGTAAATGCGTGAATTAAAGTGATTTTTAGCATTATGATGAAATAAATAACACTAGACGATGTTAATGGTTTAATTTTGATTTCATGATTAAAATTTTTGATTTTGTCATTGGAGTGGGCCCGTCCAAGAGGCACCTTTTGGTTACTTTGAATTACATGGTATAGTTTTATAGATTTACTGGCATCATTACGGGATTATACACAATTAGTTGTATATAAGCTTAACTTATAACATTTATTTTTAAATTTTTATTTTTCTTCACAAACATGTTTCCTAATATGTATTTAATTTATATACCAAGTTTTGTCGTTTTGTCATACTTTTACATATTTATTTTAAATTAAAAAAAGCTCTTTAAGAGGTGAAAATATTTTATATGCTCGTAAAATTGATAATTTTAAATATAAAAAATAAATATCTAAAATTATTATAAAATAATAAACCGAGTGTATGGATTAAATACAATTAGGAAAATATCTTATTAAAAAATTAAAAATAAATATTATAAGTTAAGCATATATACAACTAATTACATATAACCTGGCCTCATCAACTAAAAGCGCAAGCACACCTTAGATTAGAAAACAATGATAAAAACATGTCTTTGTATTATTTATGGAAGAACAATCAAGAATGAGTCATTAGAATTATACATTTATTAAAATTATTATCTATAATTATATTTTTATTTTTATTAGAAAAATATTTTCTTGAACATGATTATTGTCAATTTTTTAGTTCTTAAAAATGAGTTCTGGTCGATAAAATACAAGGCGGAAAAAAAAAAAAAAAAAGGAGGGTGGGCGGCGGGTGGGCAAAGTGCAGCGAGTGACTGCAACAGGAGCCCTAAAATGAGTCGCGCGACTGTATGGCTGAAAACCGGTCAGGGCAACTGTAAAATTGGTCAAATATACGTGTTATCTCGACAGTCCATCAGATTTTAGTACGAAAATTTTACAACACAACATGATGGATGAATGATGATGGTCACTTAGTCACTTAGAACGCGCCCACCTTTTAATCCCAAGCGCGAGTTTCCCTTCTGCGTGCCACTGAATTATGCGGAGGTAATCAACGCGATCGAACGCTAGTATTGTAGCAAATGAATTTTATTATCCAGAGTGGATGAAGTTGAAATTCATATTCGCTTCTGGATTATAATATATGCAGTATGTTGGTCGAAACAATATATGTATATTCCAATGTACTGAAACAGCAGTTGCCCGAGAAAAATCTCACATATATTAAAATACAATGAAACTTTATCTAATTATTTATCTATATATAAATTTTATAATAAATAGTTTACATGTTGAAAAATTAATTTAAAGTTCTTATTTTTATCAAATTATTTTATTATGTTAAATTTATATCATTTTCATATGGATCATTACGAGCATTCGACCGCAACGAAAATTAGTATCGTAATAAAATATATGAGTCTAAATACAATAGGTAAAATAAATTATAATTTTATAATATTATAATAATGTAAGACTCATTTCAGTACAAATGTACTATTATTCTGATGCACTGACAACAGCCCAGAGGTATGAGCAGTCTATTGTGAGATCCACCGTCACGGCACTCTGTCCGAACCGTTAATCTCTCCCTAAATGTAGCTGCATTGTGTCGGTTCCAAAATTTTCAAAAATAATTTTGACAAAATTTAAGTATAAATATTTCAAAAAAAAAAAAAAAAAAAAAAAAGCCGCAATCCAAGAGTTGGATAGAGGCGGGCCCCATCTTATCTATGGCATGGACGAAGGAGATGAAAAGTAACATGGCGCTGCCTGCTGCACGGAGAAATCCACTTCTCTCGCGAAAAGGACTGCAGATCTTTCGGGCCAAAAGCTAATCAACGACCGGCCTAATTTGATATGGTTCTTTTTTTTTTTTATAATAAAAAAATTACTCTATCCCACTCTCTATCCCTTTGAAAAGAGTCCGCAGGAGAATAATTCATGCAATTCGTTATCAAAAAATTATCTGTATAAAGTCTTCCAAGACTACCTGAGGAAAGATTTTCCTACCAAAATAGATGATTTACATCAGAAAAAGAAATCACCTCGGCTAACAAGTGTGCAACCTCTTTTCCCTGCCTAAGAACATATATAATTCTTGTTCACACGTGCCTTCACTTGAATGGATCGTTAATACGAAAAATATGCGTGTGATAATGGGAGTTGTCCGCTCATTATATCATAAGCGAAATTTAGGTGACGGCTTGGCTTCTGTAGATATGCCCCTTGCGTTACCGGTGAAGACTTATGCGTCTCTTTTGGGCCAATGCAATTTTATTTGCACGGGAAGCTTGAGCCTGGGTTCTGTAAAGTTTTTTTTTTTTTCTAATGGCATATTTGGTAGCAATAAAAAATTATTTTTATTCATAGTTATTATTCAATCATATCATATCATTTTCTCACATTTTAAAAATTTTTACGCTAATAATTTGTTATTAAAAGTTTTATTACTTCCTAAACACACTAATTTAAAAGTTTTTAGTCTCCATAATTATTCTATTTTTTAATTATTTTTTCACATTGTCATATTCAATTATTATACTTTTAGTTCCATAAGAAAAAAAATACTATACTTTTAGTCATTTCTGTGCAATTATCATGCAACTAATTTATTTATTTTAATTTTATTTTCTTTACTTATCATCATTATCCTTGTCATATTACATCATTTTTCTTATTTTAAAATTTTTTATGCTAAAAATTTTTCACCTAAAAATTTTATTACTTTCCAAAAAAAATTTACTCTTTTACAACGCATCTTTTGATATAATTTCACATGTTAGTTACATCATAACGATTCTATTTCAAAATTGATACAACATATTAAATCTACTTAAATTAACAATTATATAAAAATTTCAAAAAAAATAAAAAAAAGTTAAATGCACGGGAGTGCATTAAGCTTTTAATTGCTGCACTTAAGCATTCCTGATCAAATTTGTTCTGGTCATTGTGCACCATAAGTTTTCATTTATGGTTCATTAAAACGATAGCATTATTTGGAATGGGAAAATTGGTGGCGTACGTATGTGGGGGGGATTTAATGCTTTTTTCCGTTGAATGACAGGGTATGTTTGATTGGGCGGCCTTGCTTGCATGTTGATTGGTTGCTTGAACCGGACGGAAAAGCAAAACTTCTCGGAGGTGATAAGAGCTGATGCGACGGTGACGAGTACTTGCGGTGCGATTTTTATTTTTATTATTTGTCTTCTTTTTCGTCCTCATGATATTATCAATCCTTATCCCATACCGGATGGACAAATTTAGCATAGGATCCATCTGGAGATATGTCAAAAAATGAAAATTATAATTTTTTTTGGCTATGATTTGGCATTTTACTCTGATCTTTATTTTATTTGTTCTACTGTTACTTTTACATTTTAATATTTTTTACATCTTTTATACAATTGTCTTAGATCGTACATCAACCCATCCAAACTCGGATGCAGAATTAGGGGTGCAACTTGGCATCGGGCCGGTCCGAACCCGACCCCACCCAGTACCAAAACCAAAAAATAAATTTTATTTTTTAGATTTTCCCGCATAGACCCGGTTTCAACCCGACCCGTAGAAATCTAAAATCAAAACTGTGTTTGCACCGAACCCAGTGTAATTTATATAATTTTTTCATAAATTATACATATTTTTTAGTTTTTTGGAAAACTTTAGAGACATGAACTCATTTCAATTTGTTTAAAAGTGGACATAAACTTATTTAAACTCGGTGTTTGTTTATATAGTCATTTTAAATTTGGATACACTTAAATTATATTAGAATGTTAAACCATTATGCTTAGTATATTTAGATTTAGTTAATTTGAATAACTGTTATATAGAATATATTTGAATTTGAGTTGGCATGATAAATCTATTTCATATTATACTTTCTGTTAGTATGAGAAATCTGTTCGTTTGAACTTCAAATTGTAGTATAAATTTGATTCATATTTTAAGTTTACTGGTATGATAAGTGGTCAATTTCTATTTTAGCAATTTGTATGCTAAATATTCAGTTTGAATTCAATTTCAACAATTTGTATTATAATATTTAGTTTCAACTACAATAGTTGATATGATATGTTCATTTTCTATTTGCTACACTTGAGTCATTTCCATTAGCTATTAAATATAAATAAGCAACTAGTCATAAAACTAACTAATTTGTCATTTATTTGTGTCTATAGGGTGCTGAAAATTTGCTTGCAGAGTTTATTCAAAGAATATTGTAGAATTCAGCATGATATTGCAGAATTCTTTTAAAGGATGTTGCAGAATTCAACGTGAAGCTTAACTTCATAAACACAAATATGTATATTCCAATAATTTTTCTTTTAGATTATAATTAAATTTGAAAAAAATAGTTTATTAATAACCTGAATTCTAACCCGAAACCAAACCAAAACCCATGTGAACCCGGTCCGAACTCGAATTAAATTCTTAAGGTTTGGGTTTAGGTTTACTCCAACCCGGTTGACTTAGGATTTGGGTTCACTTCAACCTGGTATAACTCAACCTGACTTGCACCCTTATTTGAAATGTGTTTGGAAAGTGATAAAAATCTTAAATGAAAAAATTATTGTATAAAGGTTTTTAAAATTGAGGAAAATAATATAATTTTTAGAAGTAACGGTGATCAGCAAAAAAGAATAAAATTAAGATAAATAGGCTAGGTATATGTGTAATTGTTTAAAGATATTTGAAAATTATGATAATTTTATAAAAAAATGTGAAAAAATAATTTAAAATGAGATATTTGCGAAAAGTAAACAATTTTCAAAAAGTTTTAAATTAAAATTTTTTTTTGATGTAAACATACATACCCTTCATTGGATTTTTCTAGTTTTACTTTCTCATTTTGTAAATTTAGATGTATATCATACATAAATCGAGATTTATCATTTTAAATATATGCAAATATTTTTAAAACCTTAAATACATGGGTATTGTGATCATTTTTCATAAGTTGAAACGGCCATAGTACTCTTATATCCAAAATTCAAAAAATATATACACACATTTAAAATAGTAAATCTTGGTTTACGGATAATACAATTTAGATTCATAATTTTTTTAAAAAATATAAATAAATGTGTTTTATGACGAATCAAAAATTCCTCCATTTTTGATAGGTCATAAATGACTAGGTATCATTATTTTATCTATTTTATTTTTATTTTTATAACTCATGTTGGGGGCTTAAACAAGTAGGATTATTCACATTGGAGGTTTTATCCAAATCTGTTTCAAAAACATCAATGATAACTAACTGAGGCCTGATCATTTCAAACTGTTTTGAAATGAGACTACACTAAACATATATTTTTAAAAAATTTTTTTTGCAAAACCGTTATTGTAGTTATGTTTAATCTATAAATTAAAGTTTGTCAATTTTTGAGATATATATATATATATTTTGGATTTTTAAATACAAGGGTATTTTAGTTGATTTAAATTGTTGAAATATGACAAAATACTCTTATGTCTGAAAATCCAAAATAAATAAATATATTTCCAAAATTGGTAAAATTTGATTTATAGATTAAATGTAACTAGATTAACACTCGTACAAAAAATTAAAAAATAAAAAATATGTTTTTTGGATTGATTTGAAATGATCATTTTGCTAACTGTTTATGAACATTTAAAAAGTTTTAATCCTAGATCTAAATCTATTTAACATAAATAGATAATTTTACAGGTTGTTAATGGTTTGGTAAAACAGGTTAAATAATAAAATATAAACTATTTAGAAGTAATTTTGCACAATTAATAAAGGCTTCTAGTACTAATCATCTTCTAACTTTCATATATATTCTTAATTAAGTGTTGATTCATTGTTAACAAATATGCATGAGAGGTACATATAAAAGACTAGGATTGTTGGCAAGCGGAGGCCATTTAACATGGAGAGATTATGTTATTATTTGAGTGAGGTTAACTATATCAAAATAAACATAATTTTAAAATGCTTTTCAAAATTTAAAAAAAGTTATATAATATTTGAAATGTGAGTGGAGCATTTGCCCTCACTAAACTCTATGCAAATCCACCTATAGTACGCATTGTAACATAAACATAGAGTGTGGTTGTTTACGCTCTAATTTTTCTAGCTAAAATTTTTTGGTCTAAAACTTTTCACTCTACAAATGCCATATTTTTAAATTATTTTTTCATATTTTACTATATAACTATAATACTTCTTAATCATTTCTATACAATTACCTACACAAATAAATTTTTTATTTTAATTCTATTATATTTACTCCTCATTATTAGTTTAATTATATTACATCATTTTATTCTATTCTAAAAATTTTACGCTAAAAACGTTTTATCCAAAAATTTTATCATTTCCTAAATACACGTATCAAATGTTATTTTTTATTAGTTATTGTGAATTAATGAGTTAAACAAGTTGAATTATCCAGTTGATGAGGTGAACAAACTTAACGTGTGACCAACTCATTTTTTTAAATAAAGGGCTGTTTAGCACGGGTTAAAACTTTTTATCGTGTTTTATGGCTTTAAAAAATGTCAGCCATCAGTTTCGTCCGTCCATACTTGTGCGCAATTGAACTGCATATGACTCGTACGGGCGGCAAGAAGAAAATGTCCGGTTGTCGAAGCCTGTTGTTGCGCCGTAAACGTCACCGTAGTCCGCAGGTGGACGGGCAACGAATTTGCATGCGCCGGATAACGGTGTTCATCTTAGGGGCCGTAATTTCGAATGCTGACCTTCAGGTATAATGATATTAAAAATCACCATTAACAACTTATAAAATATTTAAACTAGTATTTATATTTTTTAAAAAAATTTACCTAATGTAAAATATTAATAGAATTTTGAAAATTATGATTAATTTTATGAATTAGCTTCAAAAGACCATAAGTTGGTTTATAATTATTATTTCAAGATGAAAATTTTTATGGGTTATGAAAAATTATTTAGAATAATTATGAAAATTTCAAAATCATAATTTGAAATGTATGTAAATTTTGTAGAGACATATATACGTCCATTTTTCAATAATTAAATAAAAATAGGTACACAACTCCGAATAAGGTGAAATTTTAAGAGAAAGCTTGAATCAATACGCCCAATTTAACGAAGGAATTAAATTTTAGAAAACATGTTTTTAAAATTTTAAAAAGAGATTTTTTATCCAAATATGAATTAGTTAATTAAAATAAAATAGAAATTTTTTTTAAATTTCGGAAAGGTGCATTTTGTGAGCAAATGTATATATATTAATAAGAAAAATTTTCATAATATATAAGTGTGAATATAGATAGTTATGATTTAATTTATTAATATTGAAATTTACCCTTTAAAAAAATAGAAAATGTGAAAAGCGCTGAGCCCGTTTTTCTCCTCCATCGCCGAACGCGAGGAACGTCTGGATGCTGCAAACGTGCGGGAGGTTCAGCCTGTGTCGCCGGCGTGACAGGCTTGAGTTGACGGGTTTTTACATAAAGACCGTCGCATGAAAAGTATTACGCAAAAGGCCCTGAGTTATAAACTCGTATGTGTATGATAACCGGCTCAGTGGGTTGAAAAGTGTCAACCTTCATCAGACGAAAATCGGATTTGATCGTCGCAGGTTGGTCTTAACTCAGCTACATACTAACTTATAATCATATCTTTATCATACTACATGACTTTTTAGATTAATTTGTGCACATTTTCACTTTTAAAATTTTTTAAAATTTTTGCTTTTGCTTGTGGCACGATGGTATAAGCGTTGCTCCCTAGTTGGGTATGTTCGGTATCAAATCTTAGCAGCAGCGAATGCATGCGTTGTGGCCTCTGTCTTCCCTGGATTGCGGAAGCGCCCATAGTTGAGGCTTTCTTTAGAAAATTTATCAGAAGAAACTGGTAATTATTAGGTGTATGCAGAACATTATAGGAAATTTATAGAATGTCTCAAGAGCTTAATTGTAAGAAAGATGTTTGAAATGGTTATAAATATTGAAAGATCAAAATAAATTTTCACTTTTTAGAGTTCTTTAAGGATATAATAAGGCGCACGATAGTTAAGGTGTATTATAATTAAATGGAGCCTTTATTGATGATAAATCAAAATTCACTCCACTAATTACATTTAAATGATTTATTTACCAATAAAAAAATCATTTATTTAATTATTCATTGCTGGTAGCTCGCCGACGGAAACTAGCTATGAATTGAGTAAGAGACAGCTGTAAAATTACTGTCTCCGCAGCTTTGATTGCAGGACTGGTTGCCTGTCTAAAGTCACGGACTTGGCTAGCTGTTTTTATGTCGTCGTCATGTTCTTCTTCTTCGTAATCTTCTCCTTATTTGCTCATTAGCTGAAGCTGAGGAGATTTGAACCTAATATAACTTCGTAAATATTTTTCAAGACTTCCAATTTTGTTTTCATAATACAATAAGAATTTAAAGCCATTTTTAGGAATTATTTTTCATAAATTGGTGCTTCTAACAGCCATAACTGGACCCAACATGTATCTCAATTATCTCAGCAGGTTGCAATCTATATATACCTCAGTCGAAGATGCTGGGTTTCGACTGATGGCACTGACACAACCCTCAAATTTGAATTAAAACAATCGTCCAAAAGGTGGGCTGCAGTTATATATATATATATATATGTGATCGTGTGCAGTCAAATTTGAATTAAGGTGCAGTCCGCCGTAAAATGGACCCCACACATGTTAGATTGTAATAAAATTTTATACACTCATTTATCCGTATATAAATCATACTTTAGACGGTTTAGATGTTGAAAAAACCACTTTAAACTTGATATTTACATTAAACTATTTTAT
>JAXCLR010000063.1:56644664-56670306 GCA_035584095.1 Annona squamosa | reverse complement strand
AAAATAATTACAAAATTACAATTGTCGAAATGATGCGTATACGGTCAAAATAACGCGTATACGGTCAGGGTTCCACAGTACGTGAGTTTTTCTGCACATTGCTACATTGCCAGTTATCCATTTCGGAAAAATTATCCAACAATGTCACCAGTAATCTCTGCAGGAGCAAAAACCATCGGCAAAATGGTGGAACCGTTTTGAATCTCTAATGATCAGAACCCGCCTCTCAATTGCTGAGATGAACTTGGCAGCACTGTGGCAATCACCACAAATGCGGAGGTTCTTAGTTATCAATAGAGGCTCGCCATCGCTAGTGACAAGTAACCCAAATGCAATGGCTAGCTTCTCACTGTGAGTGCTAATCATATCTTCCTTCAGCTCCTCATCAACGTCATGCGAGACAAACTCTGTCTGTGGCACATAGCCGGCTTCCTGCATCTTCCTCATAAGCTCATCTAGTTTCATGTATATCTTCTCCATCTCTGGATGTAACTGATCTCCCACCACAAATCTGTGGATCATATTACTGTGTTCAATGAAACTGCAACCTGGGTTCTTTCTAACACCCCTCTCCTTCATTAAAGCCCTCACTTGAGAAGCTTCCTTCCACATGCCAGCCGTTGAATACATGTTTGACAGGATGATATAATTCCTTGGATCCAAAGGTTCAAGCACAAACAGCCTCTTTGCTGCTTTCTTACCCAGATCAATGTTACGGTGAATCCTACAAGCACCAAGCAATGCACCCCAGACAGCAGAATTTGGCTCAATGGACATGTTCTCTATCAAGTGATGAGCTTCCTCCAGACATCCATTTCGACCCAAGAGATCAACCATGCATGAGTAGTGATCCACCCTCGCATCAATACCGAAAACTTCAGTCATGTCCTTGAAATACTTCTTAGCCTCTGCAACAAGACCTGAATGGCTGCATGCACTTAGTAGATGCGTGAATGTGACATGATCGGGCCTAATGTTTTTGCGGATCATGTGATGGAAAATGCCAATTGCTTCTCTACCACAACCATGCATGGAATAGGCTGCCACCATGGTGGTCCAAGCAAAGACATCTGAATCATCCATCTGAGTAAACACTTCCTTCGAAGCGTCTAAGCTCCCCAGCCTTGCATAAGCATTCATAAGCGCTGTAGTGATAGCCATGTCCGAGTTGAATCCGGAATGGATAATGTACCCATGAATGGCCTTCCCCCCTCTCGCTGCAGCTGAAATTGAGCATGCTTGGAGCACACTCATGATAGTGACTCGGTCGGGTTTGAAATCCAGCCTTCTCATCACATTAAAGAGAGAGACAACCTCGTCTGCTAACGAATTTTGGGCATGAATTGAAATGATCGAATTCCATGACACTAGATTCTTCACAGGCATTGTCCTGAACAAAAAGCAGGATGCATCGATGTCGGAGCACTTCCCATACATGGTGATGAAAGAATGAACGACTTTGATTTCTGATACAAGACCAACTTTTGTGGCATACCCATGAACGGTTTTCCCATCATCTAACGCCTGCAAATCAGCACAGGCGGGGAGAACAGACAGAAGCGTGACAGCGTTGGGTTTCAAATCTGTTTCCAGTCTCATTCGAAGGAACGTGCCCAAGCTCTCGCTTGCATTTCCCCGACGCAAATAAGACGAAATGAGCGAATTCCACGACACAACATCCTTATTTGCCACTTCGTCAAACACTTGGCGTGCATCTCTCAAGCTGCCGAGGTTGACGTAAGCCACAGCCAACTGATCGCTAGGGAAGCATCCATTTGAGAAAATCCCACTTTTGATTGTTTGTGCATGGGATTTGCGACAATCGGTGATCGAGGAAGAAGACTTCGGATCAAGGAGAGGTGTCCTCGATCTTGGATTTTGGGGAATACAGCTGGTGCAGAAGAAGCTAATGCTTTTGAGACTTACGAATGAGAGAATTGCCGCATGGTGGCCGAAAGACGAGGCCATGGAGTGCGGTAGTGCGCGAGATCTAATTATCATCATCCATAATATATGTATTAAGTTTTAGTATTATAACTAAAATAATCTCATTTTTAAAAATTAAAAGTATATGTAAATTCAAACAGGTAAAGATTAGCTTAGAAATTAAATATAAGTAGGTTAACAATTTTATTCAAAATTTTAAAAATAAAAAATAAAATTTTGCACGTAAGAAAGCTTAACATTTTAATGTCTCTTATTTAGAGTTTGGATTTAGTTCACTTGTGTGCAAAAACTTATTTTTTACCTTTGTAAAAAAATTTTATATAATTATTAACCTAAAGGTGTGTTTAGCCATCTATAAAAAATGTCAAGTTAAAACTTTTTAGTGTGTGTTTAAGAATAAATAAAACTTTTGATGAAAAATTATAAATAGTAGAAGTTGTCAAATGATTTAATATAATAAAGGTAATAATGAAGAATAAATAGGATAAAGTTGAAATAGATAGGTTAGTTATATTAGTAGTTGTGTAGAAATAATTGAAAAGTAAGGTATTTATATAAAAAAATGTGAATAAATTATTAAAAAATAGGATAGTTGTAGAGAATGAAAAGTTTTAGATTGAAACGTTTTAACTTGATAACTTTCGCTTATTACCAAACACACTCTTAATCTAAAAGTTTTCACTTTCCACAACTATCATATTTTTAAATTTTTTTCACATTTTCTTATACAACTTTCCTATTTTTCAATCATTTCTACATAACTATCCACATGACTAACCTATTTATTTTAACTTTATCCTCTTTACTATTCATCATTATCCCTATCATATCACATCATTTAACAACTTTTACTTTCCAAACTTTTCATCAAAAGTTTTATTCATTAACAAACACACCCTATGTGTATTTAATATGAATATTAAGTTTTACAATTTTTAAAGATTTGTAGATATTTTTTATTTTTAAAAATCAATGGCATTTCTACAATTTATGAATTACGAAAATGCCACTCATTTTTTTTAAATATCAATAAATATTCAAAAATAGTAAAAATTAATAAATATATTAAATACACCTAGATTAACAGTTGTATAAAAAAATTTAAAAAAAAAAATAATAAATTAAGATCCACCTGAGTGACCAAGACCAAGTGTCATGCGCCTCTTATTCGTAGTTGTTCCCTAACCCAGGCCTACCGTCGACTCCAGAAGATTTCCGGATATTAGTTTCTGTCCCACATCGGGTGTAGGAGTCGATGAAAACGGGAAGCGTTTACGCTAAAAACCGAGGCTGGCAGAGGGGAAAAGCATCTTTGCGCTTGGGGCAATGACGCAGCTAGTGAGGTTTTAACCGAGGCGCGTCAATTGCTGGTTGAAAACTATTTCCAAACCCCCTCTTTGGCCTGGGTTTAGCCCTGTGCCATCGAGAATTTCTGGAAGGGTCCCCTCTAACCCAGGGTAAGGCCCTACAATGCCATAATTCATCAAGTATTTGTATTTGCAATCCTTCAGAAATAAAAGATAGGTTCCCATGACATTTTAAATAGTTATGTTGTTTTATTTTATTTTTCTCGGAAGATGAAGGATAGCAGCAGAATGATCTTATGTGATAAGAGAATGAGGTAAAAATGATCTTTTGTGATAAGAGTATGGTGTAATATGTGATATCTAACCCAGCTAAATATTCTTCACATTTCTTAAAATACAGCCAATCTATCTAACTGTTTTCCTCAATTCATATTTTTACAGTCCAACCCATTTATTATATTCGTTAATAGAAAAATCATTAATGATTAACGAAAATCATTAATGATTGATACATTAGGTGGACCACGTTTAATATAGACTCGCCAGATTCAGAAACAGTTCTACCTTAACAAAGATTTGGTCTAAATAAAATATTCACACATTCTTGACGCCGGCTGATCTTGAGACGCGTCCGAAAACATATTTTTTGAAAATTTTATTTTATAAACATGTTAATCTAGTTATATTTAACTTATAAACCAAGTTCTCCATTTTGGCAGTGTATATATCCTTAAAATTACTTAAATACTCCTGTATTTAAAAATCCAAAATAAATATATACACAATCAAAAAATAAAAAATAAAAAATGGACCAATATGAAATTCAGACTAGTCTCTGTGTTTAGGTTAGTTTTGGGCTGGGAAGGCAAAGCATAGACCTAAAAACCCAAAAAAGCAATAACCCAACGGAGCACAAAGTTGCAGTCGGATTCATGGAAGCCAACTCCGACTGCAATATAAACAAACTGATTGGGGATATTTTGCTTTTGAAAGTCTTAAAAACAAACTGATTGGGCTCACGGGTTGCAAAAAAGATCAACACGATAAAACCGAATTTCTCCATAGAGTTGCATCTTTCAGCCCAACCCAACCATGGCAAGCCGATGCCAGTTCGGTCATCAACACCGAAATCTTAAAATTCTGGTAAGCACGGTTGAACAGTTGAAGTTCCAATTCATTCCCCACCGAGCGTGCAACGACTAAACTCCCACAGAAACTTTCAAAGAGACATCCGACACTTTCAGAAGATACATACTTCAATCACGAGGTAAATGTCAAATCAAGGAGTTTATGAAGGCTCTGTTCAGTAAAATATACATCCGTGACTTTGGACAAAAATATTGATCAAGAAATACAATGAACATGGAGCCAAAAAAGAGGGGCGTTCAAGTCCCTAGTTTGAGCCTCCAGGTGGTGGATGGTATACACGATCTTCCGTTCTGATGTGCCTAGCGTCCCCACCCAAACATACTCTCACGGGAAAGGATTTACCAACAAGGAAGAATAAGCCAATACCTTGCTGATTTAATCATTTGATAACACTAACGAACTCTTTTCTCTTGCCAGAAACAATATTCTTTTTCTTTCTTTATCCCATTGCACAGGTCAATTCGTTCAAGGCCTTAGGCAGGATGGAAATCTTCAAGAACAAAACCAGATGCTTCGGCAAGGTCTTCCAGCGTTTGCTCCCCACTCAAAACCTGCAAGAAATATACCTGTGATGAGGATGTGTTCCAAATGAAGCATCCACATCTTAATTACATACACATTCCACCGTCCCATGGCTGTATCACAACCCCATGTTCAAAGAACCCAGATCGCCCAGTTCCTTGCCATGTGGCTGCCAACTCTTCGTTGAGACCTGAGCATGGAACACTGGTGATAGCTGGCCGATTCCAATGGATGGAAGGGCATCTGCTGACACAACCACAAGTCCAGAAGCACATTGCTTCCAACACCATGGAATGAGGCTTCGTTAATCACGAAGATGAACCCCCTACAATTTGTATGCCCTATTTATGATGGCAAACATCCATGTAATTTACAGAAAGCCCACAGAACACAGACATAAAGACATTACTTAGAGAAGACATTGAAATTGTAGAGGTAAGACAGACGCAAGCTGTTAGACAGAAAATTCAAACACATGCTTCATACCTTATCCTTTATCACCCAGGTTGGAAAACCCTCAAGTCCAACAACTTCACATGACTTTGCCATTTTCCTTCCTTTTCCTGCTCCATCAGGGAAGCACTCCACATAATCTAATATCTCTGCTGCTTCACGACCAAACATCTGTATGGACAACGTAAAGCAACAAGACAAAGATCCAACAATCAAATGAGTTCACATCAAACCAGGTCACAAATCAAGATTTTTTTTTGTCAAAAATCAAAATGCCCTGAATATTGTATTTATTTAGTCATCATTTTCCTATTCGCCTTCTCATTTTATCATTCTTTGTTCCAGATTTAGGCCAAAATGTTGCTTCACAAAAATAGCAGATGGCATCAGCTATCATGAACAAGCAAAAGCATGAAAATCCGGTAGGTTTAGAATGTAGATATAAGAGCAGAAGGCAGGAGACGTCAATGATGACAGGTACCTGGGACAGGTTTACTCAAAGTGAGCCCACCCGATATGAACTCCTCACCACATGCTAGATGTTTTATTTTGCTTAAGCACCTACTTTGTGTTGACAGTTAAGTCTACTAAACTCTCAAAGCTACTTTCAGAGCTTACATATTTGCAAATACAGAAAATTTCTTTGACGAAGTGCATCAACTTTTGGATAAGCTTACAAGATACACATGAATGAAAATGCAGCATGCAAGATTACTTATACAATTCCAGTAGTTAATCAAATCCACAGGTGAATGCAGAAAATTTTCCTAGTCTGATATAGGTAAATGAAGCTCTGAAATCAGCTGCTTATTTTGATAATGGACCTGGCCCATGAAATGAGAAAAAAGACTAAAGATTCCAGAAGGGCATAGCATTTGTGGATATCAATTGAGGTGTCCCCCAATAACCAAACATAGACTCACAACACAAGTATTTGTCAAGTCCCACATCAAGAAAGCACTGAAAATTTCCCTGAGTTTACGCTGTTGGCAGAAGCACTGAACTAAAATCATTTCCAAAAGTGCACCCCACCCATGTACAAAAAGGTATCAAAGTAAGGTAATACAAGGGTATGAAACAAGACTGAGTGTGCAATACTGCAGACTAGTGTGAAGCAATATCCTCAGTCAGATAGAGCACAGATTAGCATCTGAAAAAACTTCAAATTCATGCAAGCAATAATAACAAGCATGTGGCTCAGAAATACTGTAGCGTGGATCCTACAAAGTACAAAGTAGGGTGGACCACTGATGCAAACACTAAAATAAGGGAGAATGTTGCAATGGTATCAATTACACAATGGAGAGTTTTGTAGTGTACATGCGGGTGAAAGCCAAGGTAAAGATTGGACAAGGGCACAACCGCATGAAGCAGACCCATGTATAGAAATCTTTGCTAGTGAGTTTATCCATGCAGAAACATACTTGACAAGGCGCACAGGAATGCATCTGCGCACAAGCATTCTCTTTATGAATGCGTGTTTGCAAATGCACTTGGGCAAGGGCACAACCACATGGAGCAGACCCATGAATGGAAATCTTTGCAAGTGAGCTTATCCATGCATAAACATAATTGACAAAGCGCACAGAAGTGCATTTGCACACATGCATTCTCTTTATGAATGCATCGTACCAATTTAAATACAATGAGGGAATAGGAAATGAATCTGTATATGGATGCACCTGCATACATTTCATTTCCTCTTAGGAAGAAAGTTAATGCATAAGAGTGCCTTCTCATAAAAACCTATGCAAAATTCTGAAAAGTTTTGAGTCCTTTATGAATTTTAGCTGGCCAAGATACGAACCAAATCTTCAAGGAATAATTGAATGGCAGTTAAAAAAGTACCACATCATCTTTTGTTCTTTGGTTTGTCATTCAAATAGAAATACGTAGAAAATAGAAACATGAAATATTTAGTACCTCTTTCTGTTCCAAACAATGAGAACACCAGAAAGCTCCATACACCTTAGCTCCTACCAAACGTAGATGCTTTGCAAGAGAGAGAGCCAATGGACTAGATTTGGTTGTTACCTCGGTTTCATATGGCTCCAGGTCTATGTCAGCAGATCTGTTCAAACACTATAGCCCAATAATACACGTTTGCAGGACAAATATCCAATACAACCTAACTTTTAAATGTTGAACATGGACACTATTTTCCTAACTGGAAATAAACCATATCCTTCCCCTTGAATTTCAACCTAACTAATGGAGAGGAAGATGTTAAAAATATTCAGTTGAATTACATAAAATCTCATCCACAATATTAGAGAGCGCATGCGAATAACATACTAGATCTCAAGGAAACTACTAAAAGATGAAAAGCATAACAACTCAAACCATCTGTTGCTTTAATCCCAGAAATGTAAAGCATGAGCAGGATAATGTTCGATAGCTGATTTAGTAAATATCAGTATCTTTACCAAAAAAATCAGAGAAGGGTTTAAATAATGAAATAATTACTTTTTCTGATTTATTCCTCTGATTGAAAAATAAAATTAAGAAACTATAAGATCATTCATTAACACAATTCCATCATAATGAAATTGATAATAATTTCTTTGTGACCTGTGAGACAACCACAGTGCGCAAACACAGTTCCTATTAACCATCTGAAGTCCCATGCTCAATTAGTTGTTTTTGTTTCAAAGTTCAGCTCGCTTTGGAACTCATTGAGCTACAGACAACATAGAAAGAAGTGACCGAAGCTTGAATATTCACCATTGAATGCATACAAGACCCACCATGATGCCATGAAAGGTATGTGCCATCCAACTAATTGATACAATATATCTAAGGACAGATCTGCAAATAAATTGAATGCGTGCTTTAGATCATTTTCTGTAACGCAGAACCTGCATGCCTTTTCTCAATATACCTAAATTTCCTTTCTTCAACCAGCAGGAATACACGCAACTCCTTTGAGCTTTCAATTATTAACAGAGCTATGAGAATAACATATACATTAGACACCTACATAGCATATATAAGGACTTACTTTAATGTCTCAGGTTGAGCACTGTATGAAGTGTTTAAAGTAAAAAACACAGCAGCAGATACGAAAAACAGCAGGCCAACCTCCTTTTGCAACTCTTCAAGTCCAAAATCCTACAAAATGGACAAAGCCAGCATCCTCATTGCTGCCTCTATTAGATAAAGCAGAATGAATCATTATTTGAAAACTGCTGAAATGCACCTTTAATGTGATGAAGAATAAGGAGAAACCTAGAAATGCTGAGAGCAAACAATACAAACATGATGCTCCTGCCAACTTGGTGCTTAGAAGATAAAGGAAATATGAACTGGCCGTTGCCATAGCTGTAGTGCTCCCTAACAATGCCAATCGACCATTAGTCTCGCTTAGTCCAAAAGGTAAACCATTCCCAGCCAGTTGTAGCCCAAGAGAAGCAACAAAGCCATATGCAACCATGCCAATTAATGGAAGTGGAACACCTGGGAAATGCAAAATGAAATCAATCATAAAACCCTTTTCAAGCATTTTGCTCACAATTTAATATTGCGTGAACGTGCAATCAAATAGGTTTTCCTACAATTGGGAAAAAATGGTGATTAAGAACCAAGTACTATTGAATTGAAGTACACAAAAAATCAAAATTTAACAGATCAGGAATAAAAAATGGTGTTGCCTATTTCCATGGAATTGTTAGGATACGAAATGCTGCCACAAATCAAATTAATGTGTGCTAGCCACCATCCCAGTCCAACCAAAGTCCAAAATGTTATGAATAGATTGATATATAATGCAGGCACCAATCAATTTAATGTAAACTACCTGCCTCCCAATCCAACCAATAATAATAGAAGCAGTAGTAGTAAGCCTGTTCTAGACATTGTGCTTCTAGAGGACTTCAACTTTTAAGGCATGTTCGTTAATCACAAAAGCTTTTCAAACTAAAACATTTTACTCTTCACAACTACCCTATTTTTAATCATTTTTTCACTCTTCTACAACTACCCAACCTTTCAATCATTTCTACACAACTACAAATACAATTAACTTGTCTATTCTAACTTTATACTTTTTATTCCTCATCATTTCCCCTCTCACATCACATCATTTCCTTCCAATTCAAAAACTTTTACACCCAAAACTTTTCATCTAACCCTTAGTCTTCTCCTCATTAAGCTATTATTACATGGCAGTTGTGTAGCTTGCTTGTGCTTTGCTTTAGAATCCTATGACATTGTTGAACTCAAGAAGAGACAACAAATGTGCACAACATCAACAACAAAGAGAAGTAATTCCTCCGAGATTGGACTAGGAAAGTTGAACCACACCAGGTTATTAAAGGTCCCATCGGTGATCCGACTATCAAAGCAATCGCATCGATAAGCATATCTAAGCACAGGGCATTCAATATTATGAACAAACAGACTGTTTTGCTATCATTGCTCCATGGTGAAGAACTCGACATGATTTACAGTAATTCATGACTGAGAATTTCAGCTACAAATCCAATTTCGATGCTTTCAAGCTTCCGTGAGAAAAACGTAACAGCAATTTGAAGGATACTTGTTTTACGGTAACACCCAGAAATTGTCAACAGTTGTTATTGGTCGTTAAAATTGTTGTCGCTGTCATTTCAATCTTCTTTGTCCCAAACGAGACAGGAATTCAATGATCCTACTCAAAATACCGTCTTTCTGAACTAAGATGCCGATCAAACCGTTCCACAATACAGACAAAGAAGTGGAAGCTGGGATTATGCGGCTGCCGTACCGTATACAGCAGCATAGGCGCTGTTAAGAACATCATTGCAATTGCCACCCCCAAGTGGACAGAAAGCGTCGGCATTGGTAAGTTTGAGATAGGTAAGATATCCAGTTTCGAGGAGGCCAAGGGACCCCAGAGCTGCGCACCAGTTATATGTAGAAATGCTTCCAATAGAAGAAGGTTCGGAATCCGGACCGGTATTTGGCGCGGAAGAGCATCTAAGCGGCCGCTGAGCTGTTCTCTGTTTCACAAACCGAGAATCACACGGCGACACATGCATAGTCTTATATACACAGAGAGAGAGAGAGAGAGAGAGAGAGAGTAGCGGTAGTAGCACCTTGGAAGAGGCAGGATACGACAGAGGATGGAAAAGGGCGAAATTGGCAGGGCGATGGAGGAGAGGAAGCGGACAGACGCGGAGTGTGTTGGTGGCCATCAGTCCCATTTTTCTTCTTCCTTCTGGAATTTCTTTCGGAGGTCGGCCTAATGATCTTTCTTGCTCGGTGGCTCTTAGTGACTTGCGTCCGCCCAGACCCCAGTTTGCCGTCAAGCCGAATGCACGTGGTCTGCTGTTACGTTCGATGGTTTTGACTTTTGCGTTTGGCCACTGGTGGGAATGGATGGTTTCGCCGCATCTTTCACGGGATAGAATGGGAAAATGGAAATCCATCCCGTTCCCCGAGAAAAAAAAAAAGAATTTCGGAGGTATTTGAAAATGAGTAAAATTTGGAGGAAAAGTTGGAGAGAGTAGAAGTTATTAAATGATGTGATATGATAGGAGTAATAATGATGAATAAATAAGATAAAGTTAAAATAGATAGGTTAGTTGTGTTGTTTGTTGTATAGAAATGATTGAAAAGTTGAGTAGTTATATAGAAAAATGTGAAGAATAATTGAAAAATATGGTTGTTATGCAGAGCGAAAAATTTTAAATTAAAAAATTTTAACTTGACAACTTTTTCTTAATAACAAATACACCCTTTAATGTAACAGGTGCGTAGGGAATGATAAAACTTTAGATTAAAAAAAATTTAGGATATATTTGCTAATGAATAAAATTTTTGATGAAAATGTTTGAGAGTAAAAGTTGTCAAATGATGTGATATGATATAAATAATGATAAGTAGTAAAGAGAATAAAGTTAAAACAGATAGGTTAATTGTGTAAATAGTTGTGTAGGAATAATTAAAAAGTAGGGTAGTTGGAAAATATGAAAAAATGATTAAAAAATATAATAATTGTTGAGAATAAAAAGTTTTAAGCTAACATTTTTTATCAATTGTTAAACACATGTTTAGAGTGTGTTTGGTAATGAATAAAACTTTTGATAAAAAGTTTTAGAGATAAAAAGTTATCAAATGATGTGATATGATAAAAGTAATGATGAGTAGTAAAGAAAATAAAATTAAAATATATAAGTTAGTTGTGTAGATAGTTGTATAAAAATTATTGAAAAGTTTGGTAGCTGTGTAGGAAAATGTAAAAAAATGAATAAAAAGTACGATAGTCGTGGAGAGTGAAAAGTTTTAGATTGAAAAGTTTTAACTTGAAATTTTTTTATTAATTGCCAGACACACCCTTAGCATAGAAGTTTTTTAATTAAGAAAATATAATATAATATAATTGAGATAATCACAAAAAATAAAAAAAATAAAGTTAAAATAGATAAGTTGATGTTATAAATAGTTTTATGAAAATAATTGAAAAGTAAAGTAATTACGGTGTAATATATAACAAAATGGTTAAAAAATATGATAATTATTAATAGCGAACAAATTTTTGTTTGCAGAGCTTTATACTTTGTCAAACGTATCGATTATTTTTTAAATATGTATCTTACTATTTCTCCTTTTTAATACACATCCATCCTAATTTTACTATTCTCAATGCTATATTTTGTGTGTGATCCTTTTGACATCGGTAAAAGTAAAAACAAAAAACAAAATTTCACCTTCATCTTTGTATATATTTTGATACGATTTTACCCTTTAACCACTTAATCATTTTACTTTTTTGTTATTTTCTTTATATTAAAATTATATTTTCATTTTTTTATACAACTATTATTCTTCTTCATCCAATTTATCTCACGTGTTCAACACGATTTGACAATGTAAAATAAAATGAGAATAAAATGAAGAAGTGGGATGAGAAATTGTGGTTATACATTGAAGGGTGATGTCATGCATCCAATCGTATGGGGCCCATGTGAGTGCGGTTGTGACCTGTAAGAACTTCCATAATTATTTTTTATTTTTTATAAACATGTAAAATTAGTGGTACTTGATTTGTAAACCAAGTTTTATTAATTTTGTACGTGTTTAAGTATTTTTATTTTTAAATTCTGTAACATTTTCATAATTTTTTATTTTTACATGTTTATACAAAAATTTTAAAAATAATTACAAGAGGTTTAACGACCGGACCCTTAAGATCACTCTTCTGTGTATTGACAACGGAAAAAATTAGTATTATAAATGTGAAAAGTTAATAATTATCTATTAGAAAATGATAATTTGTATTATAAATTGGATTTTTTAAAATGAAAAATTTCATCCCGTCAAAACTTTACTACTTAGCATTACCCCTAGTCCAAAATTATCACATAACACTTATAATTTTACAAATTTTCTCGCCGATTTTTCCTTCTTCTTTATTTATTGCCAAAGAAACTTATGTGTTTGTTAACCAGAAAAATAAACAAATTTCACACACAATGATCCTAATTTTGCAAAACATCTTACGGTACATGTAATATATTGTTAAATCATTTTTATACATTCTTTTCGTACAATTATCCTTTACGCCTAATCATTTTTTATCTTATTACATTGTTCTTTTGTATTTTCCAAACTATTTCTTACGACAACTTTTCTAACATTTATTTCTGATTATAAAACTCTAATCTTAAGGGAGATCAAAAGGCATTGGACTAAACGATGGCGCTCCGGATTAAACAATGAAGGTAGATCCCAAACAACTTAGATATTGAATAGAATCGAAGGTTTGTCTTCGTGATGCAATTTACGCTCTTCAATATTTTTTTTTTTTTTAAAAAAAAAAGGTAAAATTGTCCTTGGTTACCTTAACTAGTCAAATATTTCCTTTCGACATGTGCGGTGTGCCGCAGCTAAGAGCGTTGTTTTTGGAAAATATAATGTTAACAAATAAACAAGTTTGCAGCACCAGCGTTATAAGAAAGTATAAAACCCTGCAAATTTAGGAAGACAAATGCCGGTTCTGGATCATTTGATTAGATGGAATGCAAAAGGAGTTGGATCACGCCACGATCAATTTCATTTAGCATAGTTACTTTTTTGGGTCCATATAATATATATTTGCTAGTATTAGATATATTTTGATTATAATTAATTATTACCACAGATGATTGGTGGCTTTTGAATGGTGTCATTTGGTTGTCTTTTTTTTATCCCAAATAGGACCAAGGGGACATTTGAAGTAGCCATTAAAATTCGGCAGTAAATAGTAATGAAATTTTAAGCTTCATTTAATATAGAATTTGGTTGCATTTAATTGAGCAGATAAATTAAAATTTTGGCCACAGCAAGTTGGCCGTGTATGCTGCTTTTTCTTATCATGTCACCAGTAGAGGTTATTATGCAATGGAAAATACGAAATA
Organism: Annona squamosa; assembly: GCA_035584095.1. Lineage (NCBI taxonomy): Eukaryota > Viridiplantae > Streptophyta > Magnoliopsida > Magnoliales > Annonaceae > Annona > Annona squamosa. Next base: position 56,656,550 of record JAXCLR010000063.1, on the reverse strand, counting down.
AAAAATTATTCTATCTGAATGATAATTATGCAATTGATCATCTGAAGTATGTTTGATTTAATGCCGCTTGTTGTAAAAGCATTTATATGCAATCAATCTGAATGAATGGTCTTGATAAAGCATAGACATTTTAACAAGCCGTCTAAAAGTCTGGATCAAGCAAAGCATAATAACTTAGTCCCACGTAAAAAAAAAAAGAAAAAAGAAAAAAAAAAAAAGATGACCAATTACTTCGGTAGGAAGCAGCGGCCAAGTTCTATCAGCAGCGTGCCATGTGTCATCTATACTGAAAAAATGCGATGAAACAGCAAGTCACAACTAAGTCACTTGGCTGTGGTGTCCGTGTGAGCCTCCCATTTTCATACACTCCTCGAGATTTCTCCAAACCTTATCCTCCCATTTCTTTCTTTCTTTTTTTTCGAATTTTTATTTCAATCCCAAAACTTTGTTAGTGTGTCATTTGTCTCTTTTCGAATTTATCATAGGACTCAATTAAATTCAATTTTCTCAGTAAAACTAACAAAAATTAATCTAGAGTCATGTACGAAACATACCAATTTGATGTCTAAAAACAATGTGGAAGTTATATGTAGGACATAATAGTTCATTGTGTGAATCTAAAAGTTGTGCGTGAGATGCACTAACTTGTTGTGTAAATTCAGAAATTGTATATTAGAAGTGTTGACTTGTTGTGTAAATCTATGGGCTATGAGCGGAACATGCCAATTTGCTACATGAATTTAAAAGTTACGTGCGGAATATTCTGATTTACAATGTAAATTTAAAAGTTGCGTGCAAAATGTTACGATTTGTCATACAATATACAAACACCTCATTAATCCCAAATCATGTAGTCATTAGTCAACGGGTTAAGTGTAAATTTATTCAAGTGACGATGATTGGCAACACACGCTCTATTTTTTTCAAGTCGCAATAGGTGACGACATTTAGTATGCATATTTTTGTTAATTGTTTTGCATGATCGATGCGCAACCTTTAGGTCATGACGCATGATGACATACATCATACTCTCATTAATTTTATATCTTTTATTATATACGAACTTCTCTTCTGCATTTATAAAGTCAGGGTAAAACTTTTTATGCATATAATAATTTATGCATAAATTTATGCAAATTTATAAGGCAGGTTGGGGTTCAGAGACTTCGCTCGATTTAATATGGCGCTCCTTGCAAAACAGCTTTGGAGATTATCCTCCCGTATAGACTCGTTATGCCACGGGATTCTAAAGGTGCGATATTTTCCCAATGCTGACATTTGGAATTGCCGGGAGAGAGCCTCTAACTCGTTCCCTTGGAGAAGCATTTTGAAAGCAATAGACGCGATTAAAGAGAGAGTCAGGTGGCGAATTGGGAATGGCAGAAGGGTCTACTTCTTTAAGGATTGGTGGACGGATTCACGGGTAACCAAGGTGGGCCCCCTTCTCTCATCCCTCAGATGAGGAGAAGGTATGCAGCTTTATAGATGAGAGTTCACGCTCGTGGAAGAAGGACCTAGTGGTGGCTGTTGCGGGCGAGCATGGGTGGCAGCAAATCAACGAAATCCCACTCCCTCAATCGGTAGTGGAGGAGGATACTCCATTTTGGAAACATGAACCAAGTGGGGTACTCACAGTCAAATCAGTGTACAGATTTCTCACGACACAGGATGCTGTTTGCTCATATGCGACTGTTTACCAGGCGGTATGGAGGACAAAGCTCCCAAGCAAAATCCTCATTTTTTGGATGGAGATTACTCAGAAATGCCCTCCCAACGCTGGTCAATCTTCAGCGAAGGGGTATTGGGGTGTATACCTATTGTTTGTTTTGCAGGAACCCGGCGGAGGATGCGGGTCATCTATTCCTCAAGTGTATTGATACGAGAGGTGTGTGGGCTGGACCTGGTCATACTACCCCCCCCCCTCCCGGGGGGAGACAATCTTGGATGTGTTTGGTTCTCTATCTAGGAGGCGTTGTGTGCAGGACCTCGGATTCTTTATTCTGTGTTGTTGGAGACTGTGGTTTATGCGAAACAGGTTCAAGGAGGAGGGGCAAAACCCGGAGTTCTTGGGGATTCCTGAGTGGTGCCAAGATTTCTTGGAGCAACAAAAGAGGTCTAAATTGTTATGTCTAGATGGGATGGTTGAAGGACCATTGGTGCCTCGTTGGACTAGGCCGCCGTTGGGAGCGTTCAAGATCAATGTGGATGCACAGAAGCACAGTGATAGGGGATACACTGGTTACGCGGTGGTTATCCGGGACTCGGATGGAGCTTTTGTTGCGGCTCGAGGGTGGCGTCGAAGCGGAGTGACTGAGCCGTTGCTTATGGAAGCAAATGCGTTTCTCTTGGGCGTAAAGTGGACCCTCCGACTGGGTCTAGGTCATGTTTAGATTGAGACAGATTCTCTTATTATTTTCAATTTCCTTTTGAACGACTCGGCTGTGGCTGCGCCGGCAGGGCACGTGATTGCGGAGATTAAATCCATTTTGTCTAACAGGAATTCGGTTTGTCCTCTTCATGTATTGAGGCAAGGAAATAGGGTTGCACATTCCTTTGCTGATTTTGTCTCTGTATCTTTTGTGAATCATCATATATGGTGGGGGAACCCACCTCGTGTAATTGTGGAACACATTTGTACAGATAATTTTTTGGCAATACATTGATTGGACCCCCTATCCCCAACTCCTTCCACTGAAGGGCTGGGGACAGGGATGGATCCTTTCCATAAAAAAAAAAAAATCATTTCAACGAAAAATATTGTCGGCAATGGACCGTATTAAGCTCTTTTAATCAAGAATTTTCAAAATATAAACTCATAATACAAAACATAATGAAAAATCATTATGATATAATTTGTTAGAAATTAGTTAAGAGAATTAAATGCTTTACCTTTTAGTCTACATATTTACCGGAAAGACGGATAAAAGACTCAAATAACCGAACTTTTATTTTTCCAAATTGTGAGTTGAAATTGTTTCCCTCAGAGCCCAAATACTATACCAAATACCCGTAAATAGAAGTACTCAGATTTAAATCTTCCGTTATCTACTTGAAAACAATCTACTCGCTGAGTGTCTTTTTTCTAAGCATGTTTTGGAAAATAATTTTACTGTCGAATACCAAATAGATATACATTAAAACAAAAACTTCTTTCATCTTGGCAAAATTTTGTTGTTAATTTTGTCACGGTCATTGCATTGTATTTTTCACATCTGGAAAATGAAAAATTCATATTTTTATTGCCATCTTGGTCCATTACAGCAAAAACCGTAGTTCAGAGTTTGAACGACAAAAATATGGGACGAGAATTTAGGATAGCAGTGTATTAAGGGTGTGTTTGTTTGGAGTCAAAACTTGTCAATTAAAACTTTTCAACCAAAAACTTTTCATTCTTCGTAACTAATATATTTTTTAATTATTTTTTCACATTTTTCTATACAAACTATACTACTTTTCAATCATTTCTACATAACTACCCATACAACTAACCTATCTATTTTAACTTTATTCTCTTTACTTCTCATCATTACCCCTATTATATCACATCATTTTTTATCAATTTGACAACTTCTACCTCTAAAATTTTTCATCAAAAATTTTACCTCAAACCAAACATACCCTAAAAATAGAAAAATATGTACAGGGATCGGGGATGGGCTTGTTTGAAATGATAGAAGATTGATCGGTGGAAATGAAAAAATTATATTAAAAATATAAAATATTATACTAGAAATTTAAAAAACTTATTAAAAATGAAAAATATCTTGAGAATGGAGATAAAAATTTTATATTAAAATTTTGTATAATTTGAAAGTGGGTTGAAAAATAAAAGATTTCATTTTAGAAATATTCCATCACAAAATGATCCTAAACGTGAACATGTCATGATCAAACGTCCAAATTATAAAATGAGATGAGATTTGGATGAAAAAGTGTTATCGGATATTTGAAAATAAGAAACTATATTTAGATATGTTTGGTATTTTATGAAATTTATTTATCTAAACTTTTCACTTTTCATTATTATATTATCTTTTAATTACTTCTTCTCATTTTTTTCTGTAAAACAACTTTATTTTAAATTATTTTTTCACAGTCACTCGTATAATTAAAATTTACCTATTTTAAATTTATTAATTTTACTTTTTATTATTATCTCAAATACCAAGCACTCCCTTAAAATATAGAAAATGAGTATTGAAAATGAAAAAAAATAAAATTATTATGTATTAAAAAGTAAAAAAATATTTATCGCATTAAATAATGGAGGATTGTCCCATAATATCATTCGAATGGAAAGCCATCAGAATGGGATAAGAAATTTTCATTCGCATGCGCCCGCCACTAGTGTGCCACGTACCTCTCACGGTCACACCCATTCACATGCCCCACCTCCCGACCCGGCGCCGTTATTCTCTCGTACTAGTGACTTTTCTCTAATCTTCTTCCAAAAATACATACAACGCATCTATAACAACCATTTTTTTATTTTCGTTTTCGTAGTCGAAAATAGACGCCAGAATTTTTTCAAAATTTTCACGGACCAGTTTTGTTAAACGCACAGTGACATGGATGCCGTGTAATTTAATTATTTAATTATTTTTAATGACTCAGTTATTTAAAATATGTTTCAAATAATATAAAATTCTAAGATGAGAACATAATAATATATATTAAGAGTGTGTTTGAAAATGAATAAAACTTTTGATAAAAAGTTGCTAAGAGTAGAAGTTGTCGGATAACTATAAGGAATAAATAAGATAAAATTGAAATAGATAAGTTAGTTGTGTAAAAATAATTGAAAAGTAAAGTAGTTATATAGAAAAATGTGAAAAATAATTAAAAAATAAGATAGTTGTGAAAAGTAAAAAATTTTAGATTGAAAAGTTTTAATTGACAACTTTTTCTTAATAACAATCATACCTTAAGAATGAGTAAAGTTGTATTCAAAATAAGTAAAACTATATTAGAAATTAAATTTTTTTTACTAAGGATTAAAAAGTTGCATTGAGAACAATGATACAAATTCAATCTCTCTTATCAATAAACCATAGGCTCATAGGATTATTAGAATTTATTTAATTTTTAGAAGATAATAAATGATTTAAAATTTGACCATTCCACGTACAGCTCTAATTTATTAAAATACCAGAGTCCGGCGCAGCAGCGGTGCTGTAACTCATGGTGGCATGGGTGCAAACAGAAAAGATCCGATAAAAAAAAAAGTATTTTATACGAAGGGTCTACTGCACGGTCTTCTTCCCTCGGAAACTAGGAGACGAAGAAGATACACGACGGATACGGTCAGAGGAAACGTAAGACGTACGTAGAGCAGCGCTGACATTCTGAGCCATCTCATTTCTGATGGCGATAGAAATTAGGTCAGGCTCATCACATTTAATTCACTGCCACACCACATATTACCAACTCTATACGCATCCTGCTTCTCGATACACCCATCACCTCTGCCACACAAGTGGCTAAATCTAGGCCGTCCGTCCTGGCAAGAAAGTCTCAACGGACTGGATTTTAATCATGTCGAATAACGCACTTGATGGGGGTTGGACGGTTCAGATATCTAGAGCAGTTCTCGAGAAAGACAAGGCACTGCAGCAACGCGATTCAGACAAGTAATATCACTGCATCAATCACATTTTAATCGAGACACGGGATCGACTGACAGATATTTCGCTTTCTGAATCTGAACCGTCGAGAGGTTTTCAATTCAAACTGACAGATTTACAGCACTCAAGTAAAAGAAATTTGAAATCCTGGACCCAAAAAAAATTCACTGATGAAAATCTACGGTTCAGATGGTAGAAGATATTCGTAGAGGGAAATAGCTGTATGCATTTGTTTGATTTATGATGCGCCGACATAGCATCTGATCGAAGGTGGTAATAATATCTCGCGCCGTATCATTAAAATGGAACAATCGAACCTTATTCATTAGATGTTAACTAAAATTTTTTACTATCTATAAATATTTTACTTTGTTATATATTTTTATATAAATTATTATATTTTTTAATAATTTTTAAACAATTATTTATATAATTAATTTATTAAAATATTATTTTTTTTACTTCTATAGCTATCTTCGTTATATCACGTTATTTTTTATTAATTTAGTAATTTTTATTTCAAAACTTTTTTTATCACAAATTTTATCACCTTAGCCATTAAAAAGAATAAGATGCAACAGGCCGAAACATTGTAGTAGCCGTTACGGTCCACGCGTCCTCTTCCTTGAGTTAGTCTCTGGGATTGGTAACGGCGGCATTTCAATCTCTCTCGTTCCCATTCATTTTTCTTTTTAAAATTAATTTTTGAGAAATTTCCTAGTTTCTTCTGATTTTGACCCCTCTTTAAGTATTCCATTGAGAAAGATTATTTTTTAATTTTTATTTTTTGATCTCGAAAGGGGAGGAGCGGAAGTAGAGGGGAAGATGGCCGTGGGGGTGGCGGAGGAGGTGTATCCTGCGCCCCTGGCCATGCACGAAGAGGTTATAAACGATGGTGGGCTTTTCATGGAAACTCTTAGGCGATTCCACAACCTCATGGGTACCAGATTCATGTATGTGACTGTCTTTTTTTTTTTTTTAAATTTTTTTATTTATTTTCCAATGCCATTGCCTTTCTACTCGTTTTTGTACATGTATATAGTTCCGTTTACCCAAGTGTCCAAATGATTAATATGGTGTTTTTCGCAAGGATTCCTGTCATTGGGGGTAAAGAGCTGGACTTGCGTCTGTTGTATGGGGAAGTGACTAGAAGGGGCGGCTTTGAAAAGGTTACAAGCTCTCTCGATCTTCGCATGCATGCCATATTGCCACGGGCATTTGTTTTGTTTTTGTGAATGTCTCTGGTCTTTTCCGTCGCTTTTCCTATCAAATAAAACGCACAGTTTTGATGATGGAGAAGGTGGTGAGGGAGAGGAAATGGAAGGAGGTGATCGGCGCATTCAACTTCCCTCCAACCACAACCAGTGCTTCATTCGTCTTGAGAAAATACTATATCAGCTTACTCCACCACTACGAGCAGGTTCACTTCTTTAGAGTGCAAGGGCCATTGGTTCCTCCAGCCGGTAATAAAATCTTATTTTTTCTTTTCTTTTAATGCAAGGGGTTAAAACATAAAATTTACCAGCCATCTTTGGCTTTTTTATTTTCTATTTTTGTTCTATGGGTGCTTGGTTTTTTTTCATTTTTTCATTTGTTTTGATATTGTCGGCAGTTACAATGGCAGTGAGGAGTTCGCCATGCAAAGCTGTTCATTCATATCTCACTGATTCTGCGCCTGACTCACAGCAGCAAGCGGCTCGCAAGCGCAGCCGGGGCTTCTCTGCGGTCCCAATCGGTGGTGAGTGAGTTGCTAACCCTTCGCTACCAACTCGCCCGCCTTCTTGCTGAGTCGCGCTTTGAACGTGTGACTCGATTCTAGTTTGCCACCATTTTTAGTGCTGCCTTGTGCGTTTCTCTATTCTACACTTGGTTTGCATGCACGAGGAGCGGTGTAGAGAGTAGATATCCACGCGGTCCTCTGTGCATTAGGCTGCTGATACGAATAGGCTGTAGCATGCACCTAGAACTAGCACTGAGTCGTTCCTTACAACTGGCGTGCATGCACGAGCATGGCTAGTCTTCCGGGTTCTGCTAGCAGTCCAAGTGTGTTTTTGTAAGCATTCGTCCCATCTGCATCCACGGTTGCGTTGACCGTGGTTCAGTAGCGTTGCGTGTGCTGAAACTTGATCTGGACCATGCAAAAAACGCGTCCTTAACTTCTAACTGGTTTTTAGTGGTTAAGATTAGTGCTGCCAATGTATTTTCTTGGCGCACGGCTAATCAAGGCTTTGGATGATGGGAGTTGGGTATGGACTTGTTAATAGGTATAGCGTTTGTTGATTACCTGAAAATTGCATAATTAGTGCCCGGTTAATGGGATGCTTGTCAATGTTGTGGTGTTTTAAACCGTACTTGTTCATCAGATTTAGGCAATAAGTAAAATTCTTTTAAAGTTTATTTTTCGAAGGACAATGAAGCACTGTTATGATGTTATGGATGGTTAAATTTTTGATAAATTCTGCGTGCCTCGTTGCTTTACATGCACGTCCCCATAATCTTTTAAACAGTGGCGTTTGTTGAAAATTTTTAATTATATTGTGGATCATCGGGGAAGGTTGAACTAATTATAGAAAATGGTCACTCTTAGATATTTATTGTAAAATTATCAATTAATTCTACTTTTTTTGATCAATTAATTCTACTTGGATGACAGCCTTTTCTGTTTTTCAATATGCCATGTAAAGGCTTAGCTCTGTCGTCTTCTGACATGAACCGAACAACTTTATTTTCATCACTATCTGTAGTCTCAATAATCAGATATGCAAACAAAATTATTTTTTATAATTACCTATATTTTTCAGCCATCAAAAGCTCACTACAAGAAAACGTACAACTAGCAATACTGAATAGAGTTACTATTACCCATAAAAAAAAAAGCATAGTGTCGCTATATTTACAACTTCTCATAGTTATGTTGCAATAAGTTTACAGAGAGTTCTAACAACATGTTTAAAAAAATATTAATAAGATATCTTCTGTATCTCTAAAAAGTTACTTTTTTACAACAATCATAATCTTATCGTCGCAAAACATTTATTTTTGTCTGTGAGAATAATTGGTATTTGCTAATTAGTATATTTTTCAACAAAAACATCAATAAACAGTAAGCTCATGATGCGGAATTCTAACTTCCTTGTAGTGTAGCACGTTCCCTTTACAGAAAAATTTATTGTGTTTTAATTCGTTGTTATGTAGGAGTCTCTCCTGTAATTATTATTTGATGAAGGTTCTATCAAAGAAGGCTCATGCATGTGAACACGGCGATGCATGATGCCCATTGAATTGTTGCATTTGGATTCATACACTTGCTGGATTCGCGCTTTATCGGTTTTTGGTACAGGCATTCATTAAATTCCGCTGAGCAGTGCAGCTGTGAGCATAGAGGAGCATGCCCAATAGGCAGGTTATTTGATGCGTGTATAGAAGTCCCCAGTATTGCGGATAGTCTTCTTTTTGTGTCTAATAAAATTTGCCTCTATGGCATAGTATTAAATAATGGCTGTGGCACATGCAACGGCCAGTACCTTCTTTACCCGTGCATAAAAAGGACTTAAATGGTTTTTCATCAGAAAAAAGAAAAGAGACTTTAATGGCCATTATAGTCTCAAAATATTTTTTATTCAAACAAATTCACTTTGAAATTTGTTTTTTGAGATTTAAGTATGGCTGTTTTTCCAAGACGATTTTTTTCTTTTACACGGAGAAGTAAAGAGGTAATAAAGAATTTGAAGTTACAGGTTTCGAAAGGGATCATCACAATGAATGAACTTTGGGACATCTTTTAGGATGCATGCGCATGTACACTCGAGCAATTGTGTGCGGGAGAGCTTCTGACCGACGGATAAATACTGGCCATCTAAGTTGAGAGGGATCTGTATTGATGACACGCAGTTCTCTCTTTCTATCAGCATTTATTGGACAGCAAGAAGAAACACACCTCCCGAATTTTCTAATTTAGTCCTATATCAGTCATGATAATTACAATGGGACATGTTTTGTTTTCCCTCCATTTTCTGCGTTAGTTTGAAGGTGTAAAAGCTTAATTATGATGAATTGTGCTGCAGTTTGGCTTTCACTGAAAAAACTGCGTTGTAATTTTACGTTATAATCTGTGTCGGCTGCGGAATGCTAATTGTTTGCCAAAATTTTATTAGCTGAGTCATGCACCCCACCCAAATAAACTCTCACTGTTCAATATCATTTCTTTATTCCCAAGGAGTGTAAATTTGTCACGGCTTGGTGCTGATAGTGATGTATATATTAGATTTCGAATGCGAACCTCTTACATGTCTATACGCACTTGACTTTAATCTCTTGCTCGTGTAGATGCTGACAACGACTGTGTGAGTTTTTAGCATCTTGGGTTTAGCTAGGTTAATGTATCCGTATTGCCAGTTATTAATTTCTAGCCCGTGCATTTGAACTCCATATTTCATGCACGTCCTTGGTTTTTTTGGTTGTTTTTTTTTTTTTTTTTAATCGTCTCAGCACCTTTTAATTATCCGGTGACCGGGATCATCGATGGCAAATTCGATTACGGCTACTTTGTGACGGTGAATCTGGGATTTGAGACCCTCCACGGAGTGCTTTATCACTTGCCTATCTCGGAGGCTCCCTCCACTTCGCCTCCGGTGCAGGATCATCATCATGGTCATGAGGCGGCCCTCGCTTTGCCTATGCCGCCGCACCTTCGGCAGAGAAGGAAAAGGGGGCGCAGACGATGGGACCCAGCCCACCCAAAGCCCAATCGAAGTGCTTACAACTTCTTCTTCGCCGAGAAGCACTCCAAGCTCAAGCTCCTCTACCCACAAAGAGAGAGAGAATTCAGCAAAATGATCGGAGAGTCTTGGGGCAAGCTCACCCAAGAGGAGAGAATGGTGAGACTGCAAACCAAAGATAACAACAAGACAATGCCAGCTTGAGTTGCAATATTTCTTTCCATTTTTTCACATATGCAACAATTGAAGAATATGCCACGGATGCAGGGTCTTTATTTGGGTGTATGTGTGATTTCTTCTCTGGCAGGTTTATCAGGACTGTGGATTGAAGGACAAGGAGAGGTACAGGCGGGAAATGCAGGAGTACAGGGAGAGGCTAAAGCTGATGCAGCCGAAGGAAGCAGCCTCAGCTGGCCCCTCATCGCACCCATGAAAGGAAAAAGCACTGACAGATACAGACAAATTATAAAGATGGATGGGCATTCACTAACGCAAAGAACTAGGCTAGAATACCTGTTTTTTTTTTTTGGGCCCCCTCCACCACCGCCTTGCCGCCCACCGCTTCCTTGCTGTCTCAATATACGCAAATCTCTGTAGGAGAATGCTTGGCAGAAGTTGGCTGAATCAATGATCTTCTTATGCTTGTATGTTATTCTTCTCACACATTAGCTATTGTTTTACGAAGGTAATATGAATGCTTGGATAAACCGTGGCTGCGTCGTGAAAGGACTTGGACCGAAAGTAATGATTTTGGGGTTAAAGTGTATCTTATGCCTAATATACCGTTGTAAAAAAATTAAATTAAATTCTATGAGGCCTACCTCATTCACAATTACAGTACGTCTCCGCGGCTGTTTAGTTTAGGATTTAACATGCCCGAAATCTTTAGTTTCCGCATATGAGTGTGATTGATAATGTGAAAAATATAGTCTTTGAATGTTGTGGGAAAAAGTTTGAGAAAGGTAGAATATGATGAGATACGGTGAAGAATCTGTATTGAATAGAAGAGTGCGGAAATGAGGGGGAAATTGGAAATTTTTGTAAAAAAATTTATTCTTTGTATTTGGGGGATGTTTGAAAGGATCTTAGATTATGCCCACAAGCGTAATTTATACCTTTATTTTTAAGATTTTTTAAAATTTCTAATATAATTTTTCATTCTTAATGCTTAAATTATTGTTGGACCCCAATTCGTTGCAGCCAACCGCATGTTGTGGCCCCCATGCGAAGACTACGCCGTTCGATTTGGCGGCAGGTAAGCCCGCCGTCGGATGGGATGGGGATCGAACGGAAAAAAATTCCATATGATTAGTCTTGCAGAAAAAAAAGCAACTGGAATTTTCTTTTATCGAATTGACCCGTCTACAATTTTGGTTCCCGCTCCTGTAAATGCGAATTCCCCTCTTAATCTAAAATCCCTGTTGATTTCGGGTGTGTTTGGTTAAAGATAAAATTTGTGAAGAAAAATTTTTGGAGTAGAAGTTGTCAAATCAACAGAAAGTGATATGATATAATAGGAGTAATGATGAGGAGTAAAGAGAATA
>JAXCLR010000063.1:56623701-56633785 GCA_035584095.1 Annona squamosa | reverse complement strand
AACCCTGCATCAACCGAGGAGCTACTAACCGACATGCACTGTACAAACGCTGCCGTTGGCAGGAGACGGTTTTGTCTACTTCAGCGGGATCATATAACACGTGCTGCCCACCATTGAAAATCAAGAGCTGTGCTGCCCTCCATTGAAAATCAGCAGCTGGCGCATCTTCTGCTCAAATCCCTCTGAGGTTAGCAGTTTTTCATTTCCTGTCTGTTTCTGCTGTTGCTAGAATTGGAATTCCAATCGTCCGAATCTTGTAGCAGACGATCTGGTATAGAAGTCTAGAAATCGCATGAAAGTGATTCTTGCAGAGTCGGAAGTAAAAAGTCTGAAATTCTACGGAGTCTGTTTGATTCAGTTCGATTTCGCGCTTTTTTCGGCCCAGACTTCCATCGTTGTGCGCCTAATCTCTCTACGGCTGCCGCTTTCCACACACTGGCCTGGCCAGTTAGGTTACTTCGCTGAATAAGTTCCTGACCAATAATATCGATCAGACATGATTTTCGACACCACTCCATTCGCCAGAAAACAGTGACTAGTTCTTGAGAATCTCTCATGGGTACTTCCATTTCTTTGACGTGTAAGTGTAACTTGAGCTAGTATAGGCGACAATCATGGCTTCGTCGTTTCAAGTGTGATTCCACGCGATTGTTAGTAAGACTGTCAAAGATCGTTCAAGACATTGCGATGTAAAATACTTTTGGATGCCATGTAGAACTGGTCTGTGATTTCTATTTTGTTGAAGTTGGAATTTATATATTTTTTTATCCTGTTAGTTTTGCTGAGTGCCGTGAATGATTGAGTTTCAGTTTTTATTTGGTTGGATTGGAAGTTGCTATCTCGTGGAAAAATTTGTAGGTATTCATGAAGGATCAGTACTTTTGAGCTCGTACGGCTTATGTTTTGTAGTTGTAAGGAATCTAGATGCAGTTTGAGGGGATGCCCTCACTGTGAAGGCTTAGGATTATAACTGCAGTATGCGGCCCTTTCTTCCTATGCAATGCATTACCATCCCAAACACAGATCATTACTTGACTATTATAGATTGAGTTTTGGGTAGTCCTCTGGTTGATAGCTTCCACAGATTAGCTAACTTGTGCCTTGCTAACTTAATATGTTTGTGAGCTTTTTTTCCCTTTGTTTTTGCAGATGGAAAAGTGTCTCTGATGTTAGATATACATCAATGGCATACCTTCCACCACACAAGAGGCATTCAAAGGATGCAGAGAAGCCATCTCCTACTCCTGCTTTGTACATTCCTAAATTCGAGAAAAATTTGAATCTGGGCCACTGGAATAACTTTCAAGGAAGAAAAGACCAAAATGCTTCGCAAAGTGGAAAAATTATTTATGGAAGGAACTGCATTTCCAGGTGGTGGGCAGTGGGTTTGCAAGATGATGGTCGATTCCCTCTTTCAGTGCGGCTAGAACCCTTTTCCTGTGAACCTGTTGAGAAGAAATGGGGTGAAAAACCTCTAGTTTTAGCCCATGAAGTTTCATCAGAAGGTTTCATATTGAAATCAATAAAATTTTCAGCTACAGAATGATCTAGTGTTAATACATAATAAAAATTTTCATTTGCATATACATCTGCTGCTTTTGTCGTCCGGAGAAGTCAAAATGCTTGGATGATTTGCTGCCAGTTAGGAGTTCCCTTTCTGTATTATCAACCATCAGTAAATCATTCATAATTATTCTTTTCAAATCCTTGTCTTATAGGTAAATCAATGTTAAAGATCTTTTCAATCATCCCAACTTTTCCCCGCTAATTTTATACAGTTCTTGGTAGCTTTCAATTTGTTGCCATCTTTTATCCCATGGTGTTGATGTGTTTGCCAGTTAGCAGTTAATGGGTACTTGTTGTTGCTTATTACTTCTTTCTTGATTTTCCCTCTTTTCCTTTCTTTCTGTTATTAAGAAGTTTGTGCTTAGAATGTAATTGTTTTCTTGATGATCTAGATGTGAACACGGACTTGCAAACGTCCCAAAAGCCTCCATGGATGTATATAACTGAGAAGTTACAACTTGACCTGGTTCATTGTTTTGAAAATGTGAGAAATGAAATTGAAATTGAGAAGTTTGAGGTGAAGCCTTCTTTTGCAGCTCGATTTGGAAAGATTCTCTTTGACGGGTAATGATTCTTTTGGATATTGTCCTTTCAATCAAATAGTTATGTAACGAGCAATATTTGGTGAATTTTTTGTTGTTGTTGTTGTTGTTGTTGGAGCTATTAGTTTCTGGACCCATGTCCTGACTCCTGAGAGGTTGAGACTGTTCTTGGATACAAGTATTGCCTCTTGAATGGTCATGGTAGTATAGGCCCTCTGTTAGCTCCTGTCAGCAACTTTGGGACTTCTAGTCTATATTTGGCAAGTAGTCAAGTCTGGTTTTGGTCACCATAATAATTAATGCGTCATCCAATTGGTGCCTGCACGAGGTTCCTTGAAAAGATGCCTCCAGTTCATAGTGGTTGGATTATAACACTTCAAAACAGTCATATATGATCCTTGAAGTCTTCTTCCTAAAGTACCTCAGAAACTCAATCATTTAAGCACAATCTAATCAAATTACTTGTCTGGATCATGTATAAATTTTATGGCAGCATTGACCTCAGTAAGGAATAAGGAAGCTCTATCTACATTCTAGCATCACATCTGAACATGCATTTTCTTCTTACTGCAGTGATGGCAACTTCATTCTCCAAAATGGCACTTGCAGGATTCCTACAAACGGATTTCATCTTCTTTTAACAAACAAAAGATCGGCTTAAACAGCTTTGAAGTTTATTGCAGACAAAGTTTATCCTTGAAAACTTTGCACTGGTGACATTTTTTAGCAGATATCATTGATTAAACACTCAGAACTGAACTAATTAGCGAGCATCTGGATGCAACAGTTTTCTCCTTAGAAGTTGAGATCTAGTTTATTCATGAAAGCAAAACAAATGTCTCGGATTTCAGATAATGTCCATAGAACAATGAACTCCATCTTTTGCAAAATCGTTTGTCGTCTTAATCTCTTAGGCATAAGTCACTATGATTCAGACTACTATTTTTAAATACGTGGTCTATTCTCTTAATTTCTAATTTAAGCATAATTCTCTATGATGTAAACAAAATATATATATATTTTTTTCTGATTTCTAGCTCAAGCAGAATTCTATATGATGCAGGAGCACTTCTTCAACTGTGGATACCATCTGGAAGAAGTTAACTGCTGAGACTGCTTCAAGGAATCAAGTCAAAAAATTGTTCTACACAAATGTTCCCAGTGCATACATGGAAACTGTTCGATCTTTGGTTGTGCCAAAATTAGGACTTGATTTTGAATCAGAGAAAGAGCATTACCATGTAAAGGTATTTCTTTAGTCTGTGTCTTTGGTACCTGCTCCATGTTTCTTCTCAATATAACTTAGGGTCCATTTCTCTAGGCTGTGAAATTTTAGCCATTGAAAAAAGCTCTTTTTAACTTGCTTTCATGAGAAAAAATGCAGCAAGAAGTAAAAATTAATAGCTTTTTCCGAAAACTGGCTTCCATTTACTGCTGAAAAGATGGTTGTTCTCAATGACGGAATGAACTAAAGCACTCAAAATTCTATTCTCCTTGATAAGTCTACCACTTGGTGGAAAAACGTTTTCATTTTATTGCAAGTAATGTTCACCTAACTTCAGAATCTGAGAAACTTTGCTTTCATAAAAATCTTACTTTCAATGAATACCCACTTCAAATTTTCATGGAAACTGCTAGTTTTGATCAGATTTGAGGAAGGGTGCTGGAAATAGAGATGAGAGATGGATACTTTGCCTATGGGTGTTGTGGGGCAGACTGATGTCGAGGTTGGGTCTCCAGAAATGGGGCGAGCTGATGGGTACATTGGGAAGTGACCCTGGATTTCCAATGGGCAGTATTGAGTGAAGACAGATGGACTTCAATTTTGTTTTCTTCTTTTCAATTTTCGATCAATGATCAGACACTATATATGGAATGCATGTACCATTTATCCTGATATATTTTAGAGAGACTGGCTAATCTGGACATGGAAGGAATCTCTTGGTTGTTAGAGATTTACTGTAAGCATCTGACAATGCCTAATCTGAATATTCCTTATGAAAGAACTATCAGAAAATTGGATTGTGCATGAAGGCTGTTGCTGCATCCTATGGCTTGGACAAAAAATTGGCATAGTTGAAGTCTCTTCATGTGTGCCGTGTTATCACAGTAGATTTTCAGTTAACTCATATTGTTCATATTGAGGTGCCAATTTCTGTAGCAAAATTCCTATTGTTGTTGCTTTAGTTGTTCTTGAAAGCAATGATCTGTCTTTTGAGTGTTGCACATCTTGAACACCAGTCTACTACCATTTAGTCATTTACCTTAATTTTACTTTGCATCAAGAACAGCCCAATTCAATTGCATAAACACTCTGCCAACCTTCAATGTTTTGTGCAGGTTTATGACAAATCCCGGCCAGATGCAACTATTTCATGCAAATGTTCTATCGAACGAGGAGGAATTAAATTGCAAAAGGCCAGTGCCATATTTCCTTCTAATTGTTGTGCCGCATCATGTTTAGTTTGTTCTACCTTCCTTGAATGTATGTGGAGCTTTTAGGTTTTCCTCAATTGATGTGCAAAGAACATTTTACTTTTGCAACTACTGTATATCCCGCACTTGATTTTGAAACTTCTTTTTCCCCCCCTTTTTGGATGAAGACTTGATCTTGAAACATAATAAGAAAGGTATGGTTTGATGCTTGCATGAGTCTACCTGTTGATTCAAGTACTGTGTTCATTTTTCCGAATTCCCAAATTTGTTCATTTCCGGTCGTTACTGGTTGCTCTGTTTCCACTCATCTGTTAAAAAGTGGGCTTGAGTTCTGTTCTGTAGGTATTTTTCAAAATTTAATAACATATATTTTTTCCTATATATAAAAAACAGTTTTGATTCTTGGATTATCTTGTCATGTGCTGATTCAGCTGAACTTATACACAGAAACTTCAGTGCACATGGTGCAAAGACCTTTTATTTTTTTTATTTTTTGGATTTTTTGACATTAAATATGAGAGTGCAAGCAAGAAGTTCCCATATATAGAATTTTAAAATTTTATTTAAAATTTTTTGATTTTCAAAAATCAAAAGTACTAAATAACCAAAACTTGTAAAATTGAATTATGGAATTTTTTTTAAGGCTTGAGCTTGCATATTTGTGTCCAAAAAAATAAAAATAAAAATAAAAGAATAGGTCTGTGCACCATGTGCACTGGATCAGGGCCCTATTTTGCCCATCTGTTTTTGTTTTTAATTTCCTTGAACGGCCCTTCAATGCCTCTTATATTGCAGAGCATGAAGCCCTGATTTCAATCAATGTTAATTAGATTCTTCCCATGTAAATTATAAGTTGGTGTGGAGTTCTGTGGGGCCACCTACTGATTCACACAGCACAACAATTTTGACACGGTGAGAGTAATTCCGGGAAGCATGTAATTCAGTGGACTGAAGTGCTTTAGCGCATGCGTGTGAGAGAGAGAGAGAGAGAGAGAGAGAGACTTGATCGAAGTGATTAATTGAAGTTGTTTGTAATAATGGTTTCATTCCGAACTGTTCAACAGAAAGTGTTTTTGTGCCAAAAGGTTAGTTGCTTCTCTGTTTGGTGTTGATTTTACCTCTCATTTCCTGGGGGCAAGTGTGAAAAAACCCTAAGCAGCCACGGTAACAATAAGGCAGTTTATTGAAACTGAGTTTGAGTGGAAACTGCTGCTTGCAGTGGGCATGGTCAAATTGGTTAACTGCTATAATCTTCAGTCGTCATTATTCTTTATACCTGAGGTTCAAAACCTGATTGTGTTGGGCAGGCTTCTTTTGAAATTGAATATTGATCTTTTTCTGTTGAGCAAGACTGTCAATTAAATAAAGGCCTCGTGGACTGATTTTATTTTAAACTCTGTTAATCTTGCCTGCAGATAAAACCATTTAAATGCCACCTTAGAAAGTCTGAACTTTCTTGTAGCTTCTTATATGGGCATAATTTGCTATCTTTCACAGGTTGAATTAAACAAAGTGAGGCACTTGGTAGCTGACATATCATGTCTTGATAATGATCTTGATTTGAGGTTGATGGTGACCACCAAGATGATTTTAACTGAACTGACCGTGAGTTCTCTTGCTTTATTCCCTGTATTGAAAATGATGATTTTATAGTTTAATTTTGTGCTTCTTCCCTCGTCTGGACAATATCTTGTAACCAGCTTCCAGAAAATTACACCAACTGCATTTTCCTGGTTTTCCTTCAGTCATGATCAATCCAGTAAGAAGACAAACAGCGGTTGCAAGTGAATAACTGAAGTTGGCTTTGGAGTGTTCATTGGGATTGCAATATCGTCAATGGGTTTGACCTGCTTGCATTGAATGCAGATTAAAACAGTGTGGGAACTGTCCTAAGTGGAACAGTGCCCATTTCACCCCATGCCACGTTAACCTCTTCACCACACCATGCCTTGTATTTTGTTGCAATCCATGTTGCGGCAATAGCAGGGGTATACACTGTTGTCTTGCAACATCGTGCAGACAGTGTGCAAATTGCTGTAATCCAGGTCCTCTTGCATCCAAAGTTTGAAGCAGATGACTCATTATAGAATTTTACTAAAGCATGTTGTTACCTCTGTAGTTTGTGCACTGTTTTCAGGACGAGGAAGAAAAAAGCATAAGGGAGCTAATAAAGTCTGCAATTATAGATCCAGATGTGAAGGGGGGCCTGAGATGGCCTCTGGGGAAGGAATGTATTGGAGATAGGTTCCATGTTATTGGTGTTTGGCATACTAAGCACCAAGCCTTTAAAAATTCAGTGATGACTTTGAAACTAAGAGATGCAGATCGATTTGATTTCGGGACATCGATGGGTGAAGTTACAAGGGAAGTCGCTTTGAAGATGACAGGAATATCCAAGCAGTTGAAGGTGAGTTTGTGTGTCACTGTAGGGTAAAAAGTTATTTTGTTACCATCCAGCAATCCACCAAAAGTTGGTGCCCTCAAAATGGCCTACTATTCAGGTTGGTCTTTTAGAGACCCCACTATGACCAGCCATTGTATTTGGAGATCTGCTTACCCTGATGAACCATACCTCTGTTGAAGATGATATGAATAAACAGATTGGTGCTAGAAAACAAAATTGGTGACAAGGTTGTATCATAAAGATCATATAATTTCGCTGACTGTTGTCATGATCATAATGGACGGACTGTTGCGTCCGGTCGACATGATCTCAACACATTTATTGAAGAGAATCAATTGTATCACTGTGCTTCTGAAAGCTTGGTGCATAGACGGCAGCTTCTGGTGGATTGTGGATAGCTTTTCTGCTATTACAAGCACTGATGGACTATACATCAATAGTTTCTAACTAGACAAATTTCCAGTAACAACAGCACAAAAACGATAATAGCAATAGGGTGGGGGACCATCTTTAACAACTTCTTGTAAGCGCTCATCTTTTGATCTTGTGATTCTCACACAAAGGCCATGGAAGGCTAATGATTGGGAATGATGACACTTTTCTGATGCATGGTTACAGCCTGGTCAGAGCAGGCTTGCGTAATGTATGAAACTTGTTCCCATGCAACATGCTGTGTTCCTAAAAGTGAAGGACTTGGTGCTTGCTTTGATGATCCAGTCTATTTATCTTCTTGCCTTATTCTGTGATGGATGGCGCTGCAAAGATTTGGGCGCTTTGATTGGCATCTAATACAAATATTTGAGTAAGCAGGGGAAAAGAAATGTGGCGTTCACTATTGGTTGCATTGTGGAGTTACCGGTAGTTGTACCACTCTGGATTCCGATTGATTGGGAGCGCTTTTCAATAATCTGTTTTGCGTACTAGCGATGTTGTCTTGACTGCTATAGGACCATCATATCTGGGTTTCTTTGCCTAAAACAATCTTGCATCCGAGCTCTCAATCTGAGACATTTCTTTAACTTGTGAACTATGCTACAGGATGGAACTGTGGATCCTGACACCGTGAAGGATGTTCTCCAGGAGAAGCTGCAAATGATTTGGGAAAATTTCTTGGCCTGCAACTGTTCATCCACTTGATTCCTACTCCATCAGACTTGCTTTTGCCAAGTGCGTTTTCCGTAGGAAGGATTTGGTGTGAGTTGTTTTTCTAAAAACTGACATTCTCGCTAAGTCTAGTAATTGTTTCAGCCCTTGCAGAAATGACGCTTAAGAGCAGGTTGAACTTCCATTCTTCGTTTCAGATGCTAGAGAGAAGGCCAAATTGGGTGAACTTCCCTGATCCACTTCCTTTCGTAGCCTAAAAGGACATGTTCCCTATTTGGAGACTCAGACTGAGACGTGGTTGTATCATTGTGCATTCTCCGTCATTCCTACCCCTTGAATTTGTACTGAATTTGTTGACTATTCCATCTTTCCCATATCTCAGTTTTCAAATGTAAGTCCAGTTGCCAATCTCTCAGAAAACTACTCTTTTACGAGCATCATTGTGTGGGTTCCGCAGGCACCGAGATTTAGTTCCTATTTTCTTGTGGCATTGAATTCTTGTAGTCCCGGCTTTCTCGTGCATCTCAGCTCTGAAGACGAGCATTACTGAGTTCGGCTTTTCTTTTAAGTGGAAATCTTATAATAGTTTTTTAATAAAAGATATATTTATTAAGGTTGACATTTATGGTTTAGAAATTTAATCAAGTTCTTAAAGTATATATATCTTAAACTGGATTGAACCGGGAACCGGACACTAACCGGTTCGACATCTGGCATGCTCTCAAGAGCTTTTGTAGATGTTGGTCTCTTGGTTGGCATGCCTTAAATAATGTATCTCTTGTCCGATATCTTGAATATGATGAAAATTCCTGTTCGGGATTAGGATGGAATGCGTGATGAGGAAAATGGATGTAGGAATTAAGGGTAAATTTTTTTAATACCCACAGCATTTGACTATTATTCCTTCGATTTTTATAACAATTTCAACTTCTTCCTCAATAACCCGTAAAAAAAATAATTTCTTAATACTCACAATATTTCACCTATTATTTCTTATATGCCCATGCTATCAATTTACGTCAGTTTTAGTATCGCGGAGAGGAAAAATGCTACTGTTATTTTTTAAAATGCCTAAATTGCCCTCTCAAGTCCTAATTTCTCTCTTTGCTGCTCCCTTGTTCGTGTTATTGCCGCTTCCTTCTTCTGCAATGACCCTTTTGGTGTGAAGCCCACGATGTCGTCGCTGCTGTTACCCTTCACCAACAATCGCATCTTGATTATCATAGATTACCACTGTAACTACTATTTTCAGCAAAAACAAACCCACTCGATCAAAAAATAAATGCCATGAAAGAGGGTTCATTTTTGGACATGGACTTTCCTTGTTAGGAGTGTGAATGTAACTTGACTTGATTTTTTTTACAATACCTCGCCTAGATTTAGAGTCCGGAGGTTTTAGCATCATTCTCCTTCCTCCAAGCTTGTGATCACACGAAAGGTGATATGGGAGGAAGATGGTGGTGTGGATGTTGAGGATCACCTCCAATGGTTTTAGGAGGAGACTATTCATTTGTAGTCGGCTGAAGAAAAAAAAAAGAAAAAGGCTAAGATGAAGGGTTGTGCAGTAATTTGGTTTGCCAATGATTCAAATCCCCACGGCTATTACAATCTAAACGGTAAAAAATAGGCCTACAATGAGAGTTGGTTCTCGCTATCATTGGTTGTGTTATTTGGATTTATGATGGGTTTACATCGTTAAGATCGATTTCTGGATAGTTGGTGTCGAGGAAAATGCAAGCAATGGCGGTGTTGGCCATGAATTCAATAATTGTCGACAGTTAGCCGGATTTAATGGTTTGCGGCTACAATGGGCTGAGTTGATGAAGACAACAAATCCGGCAGTCATTGCTGCAATGGTGCAGTTTGAAGTCCTCGATTATTATAGATGTCGATTTTGCAAAGAGGGGACGATGAAGCAACAAACAGATGGTGCTCCAGCAATGCAATTACAGTTGTGCACTTATAGTTCCACAGGGGCAAAATAGTCATTTTGACATATTGATCATGGTTGTTTGTGTTGCATGTGACGGTA
>JAXCLR010000063.1:56598836-56611988 GCA_035584095.1 Annona squamosa | reverse complement strand
GGAACCGAACCGGAACCGACCCGCACCTGAAAAAATTGGGTAGGGTAGACTCCGAACCGACCCGGTCTAAAATAGGATAGGGTAGACGTTTTTGAAAAATGGGTAAGGGTAGGTTCCACCTCTACCCGGGGGTAACCGACCCGACTTGCACCCCTAATATTTTTAACCCGCTGCAGGTTTCCGTTAGAAATTTTTCCCCGAATTCAAAAATAGAGTTAAGTTGGGTTGACCATATCTAAGTCGAAGAGTCTGACCCACTCGGTGTATATTAATTTATTAAAAATTAAAAATTTATATTTCAATATTATTATTATTTTTCTTTTAAAATTCTCACTTTTTATATTCAACTCTATCAACAATAGAAGAACTAATTTATTCATAAAGTAATATAAGAATTAATAAAAAAATTTGTACATATATAACCCTTATGTATAATTGTATATTAACCTATTTTAATAAATTTATATTATATTTTCAAATGTTTTGTTTCCTTAATTATGTATTTTTTAATACTTAGTTAAATATTGAAACATATAATATTTAAATATAGTATAGATGTATATTTATGTTCAATAGAGATATAAATTCTTAAAATTATTTTATTAACCCGCATTTTTGAACCGACCCGCTATCGCGAAACCGGTCTAATACAAATCTAAAGTTTGTCCTGGCACCTATTAAAAAAAAGTAAGGGTCAAACCTACCTTTTTCCAACAACTTGGTATAAAATGAGAGTCAAACTCATTTTTTTAAAAGTAAGGTAAAAGTTGGACAAACTTTGATCCAGTATGGCCCGCCTCGACTCTCACCCCTAGGTTGAGGAATATATCAATGCACGCAGGGTGCAAAATCTACGAAGAGTTTAGTCAGAATAAGTAAATATTCTATTCAGCTCACATCAAAAAAATTATTTATAATTATTTTTTATTTTTTCTTTATACACGTGTTTGTCTAAATGTATTTAACATATAAATTAAGTTTTACTATTTTTAATATATTTATATTTTTTTGAAAATTTTAAACATTTATTTGTATATATGTATTTAAAATACTCTTATCTTTAAAAATCTAAAAAAATATATACTCATCTCTAAAATGGTAAAAAATTAGTTTATAGGTTAAATATACTTAGATAAATAAGTATATGAACAAAAAATAAAAAAATTATTGTAAATGACTTTTTTAAGGTCAGCTAAGTGAAGTATTTACTTCGTCCAAACTATGAGCATCATTCTTCAAAATTTATATTGTACTAAGTTTTATGATATTTTACAAATAGGAGTATTTTAATAATTTATCGAGAAATTTATATCATAAGCTTATGTAACTTTATATATTAGCATTTTAGACTCTACTAAATTTCTGTATTTGCCATTTAAATCCTCCCTCTTACGCCGTCAACAGAGCCTCGTTTGGTCATGTATATTGACGGAAATACCCATATATATGACATGGACAGAGAGAAAATAGATGATCGAAAAAAACCTCGGGTGCGACAATGATTATATAATCAGAATATCAGAAATTATAAAAAACCATGTTTCAATCCCTTCTTCCAAAAGCAACGGACAAGAGAAAATATATTAATCGAAAAAAGCAGAATTCCAAATGGATTATGAAACAATCAAAAGCCTCAGGTACAACATTACTCCATACTTCCATTTCAACACCTTCTCCTTTCAGATTTCATTTTCAAAGCTCTCGATCTGTCTAATCACTGCCTTCTCATTTCTAGTTTTTTTCCGGGAAGTTTCTCGAATTTTGCATTATTTGGTGTTCATTCGTTGGAATCGCAATGGTTAATCGTGTTTGATTGTTTTGAGTCCCTTAAAATCAAGATTGAGATAGTTTCGGATTTGTGTGGTGGTGCAGGGAGGCAGATTATCGCCTAGAAGCTGAGGATTATGCTTTTGGGAGCGGACACGAGGCGGAAAGAAGAGGAAGAGATCGAGTCGGCCTCGACGGCTGCATTTTCTTTACGACCTTAGCAGTGGAGTCCCTTGCCGTCCAACTGTTAATCCTTGATATTTTGATAACTGGAAAAATGAGAGAATGGGATTTTCCGGCAGCAGCGGCAGAGATGGTGATGCAGAGAACGTCGCAGTGGAGGCAAGCTCTGCTTCTCAGTTTGTTGGCACCAGTGGAGAAGAAAATCCCCAAGGATTCCCTTCTGTTGAGATTACTATTTACACATGCATAAAGATTTACGTGGTTCGAAATTCATACTCCACGACGGCAACCTTCTCTCTCTAACTTTTTCTTATCTTTTAGAGTTGCCATGGTCCACTATATATATAATGAGTTTATACAAATTATATAATTACACCAACTTGCATGATATTACATAATAAACATATTTTGTCAACACTCCCCCTCAAGTTGGTGAATAAATATTTGTGAAATTCATTTTCTCCAGTATTTTCTCGAAATGTCTTCTTAGCAATGCTTTTGTGAATACATCTGCAACTTCATCATGGCTTCTAATATATGGAGTTTCAACAATCTTCGCTTGTACTTTGTCTCGAACATAATGACAATCGACTTTAATATGTTTGGTTCTTTCATGAAAAATTGGATTTGACGCTATGTGAATAGTTGCTTGATTATCACAAAACAATTTCATTGGCTTTTGAATGTGGAGCCTAGTTCCTGTAAAACAGATTTCAACCAAATCAGTTCACTTGCAGTAGAAGCCATAGCCCTATATTCTGCTTCAGCACTTGATCTTGCCACAACATTTTGTTTTTTTACTTTTCCATGTTACAAGATTTCCACCAACAAAAGTACAGTATCCTGTTGTTGATTTTCAATCTTCTGGATTTTCTGCCCAATCTGCATCTATATATCCAAGGATTTCCATATGAAGAGAAGCACTAATATGGCCATGAGGTTTCATCCATATTACTTTACCTGGACAAGATTTCAAATATCTGAGAATGTGATCTGTCATTTTCAAATGCTCAATAGTAGGAGAATGCATAAACTGACTAATAAAGCTCACAACATAAGAAATATCGGGCCTTGTAACAGTTAGGTATATTAATTTTCCCACAAGCCTCTGAAACCTTTCAGGATTCTCTAGTGGCTCACTTGTTTTAATAAATTTGGTTGTATAATAATTGGAGTATCAACTGGTTTTGCTCCCAGTTTTCCAATTTCCTTTAACAGATCTAGAGTGTATTTTCTTTAACACAAGAATAATCTCTTCTTAGAGTAAGCAATTTTCATTCCTAGAAAATATTTCAACTTACCTAGATCCTTCATGTCAAATGTTTTGCTGAAGTACTTTTTGAGATCTAAAATTCCAACGTTGTCATTTTCGGTGATGATTATATCATCAACATAAATCAAGACAACTACCATTTTGAGATTATTCCTTTTGACAAGCATTGAGGAATCTGAGGTACATTTGACAAACTCAAACCTAATAAGTGCAGTACTGAGTTTGCTATACCATACTCTGGGAGACTGTTTCAAGCCATAGATTGCTTTATTCAGTTTACATACCAAATGCTTTTGTTCTTCTAACATGTGTCCAGGTGGAAGTCTCATATATACTTCTTCTTCTAGATCCCCCTGCAAAAAAGCATTTTTGACATCCATCTGGACAATGACCATCCAAAATTTACAGTTACAGACATTAAAATTCTGACTGTGTTCATCTTAATAACAGGTGCAAATGTATCTTTATAGTCAATACCATATGTTTGAGTAAATCCTTTAGCAGCGAGCCTGGCCTTATATCTTTCTATAGATCTATCTTTTTTGTATTTAATTATATATATCCATTTGCACCCTACTGGTCTTTTTCCTTTTGGTAGTTGGACAATATCCCATGTTTGATTTTTATCAAGAGCTTTGAGTTCGTCTTCCATAGCAATTTTTCACCGTGGCAGGCTAATGGCTTCATGAAAACTTGTCGGCTGATTATGAGAATCAATACTGGTTAAAAAAGCAGAATGCTTTGTGAAAATTTTATCATAGCATATATAATCTTGAATAGGAAAAACTGCTGCATGATAAGTATAGAAATCTTGTAGTATAGAAGGAGGTCTTGGAACTCATGAAGATCTACGAGAAGGAGCTACAAGATCTTTATGAAAGGCCACGGGGTCTTCAAGAGGAGGATAAATTTCATCTTCTCTCATAGCTAACTCTTCATTAGTAGCTGAGGATAATGGTAATGGCCTAGGTTCAAAGTCATTGTGAATATACTCCCCTTGACTTTGAACCTGAGTTGAAAAGAAAGGTTGATTCTCAACAAAGGAAACATCTCGGGAAATAAACAGCCTGTGTAGATCAGGAGCATAACATTTGTATCCTTTTTAAGTAGAGGAATAACCAAGAAAGACACATCGATGAGCACGGAAAATAAATTTACTATGATTTTGAACATACACATAACAGAGACAACCAAAGATACGAAGATGACTAATATCAGGTTTTTTTCATCGTAAAATTTCTAGAGGAGTTTGGAATTTCAACAAGCGACTTGGTAGACGATTGATAAGATAACAACTGGTAAGAACAACATCAGACCAGTATTGTCTTGGAATTGCATTTGAAATAGCAAGGCTCTAGTTGTTTCTAGGATGTGTCTATTTTTTCGTTCAGCAATTCCATTCTGTTGAGGAGTCCCTACACAGGAAGTTTGATGAATAATGCCATGAGATGTGAGGTAAGACGAAAAAGAATGATTGACGTATTTGGTACTATTGTCAGTTCTCAGTATTTTTAATGCAACACCAAATTGGGTGATAATCATATTACGGAAGTTCTGAAAAACTTGCATGACATCAATTTTGGCTTTCAGCAAATAGATCCAAGTGGAATAAGACATATCATCAATGAATGCAACAAAATATTTGTAACCCTCACAAGAGTCTATTGGAGCAGGTCCCCAAACATCTGAATGAACTAAATCAAAAGGTTTATGTGAGAAACTAGAATGTCTTGGAAATGACAGTCTATGCTGTTTAAAAAAATGACGAGCTTCACATTCAATAACTGACATGGAAGAATTAAAAAAGTGCAGTATTGGATTAGAAGGATGTCCTAATCTTCGATGTCATAGTAAAGAAGAAGCTGTGTCTTTCTTCCCAATAAAAGCCTTTTGTGACGTCTCTAAGACATAGAGACCCTGATTGATTTTTCCTTTACTAATCTTCATCCCCGTGGCCCTGTCCTGAAAAATCACCGAGTTTGGAGAAAAAACTACATTGCAATTCAAATCATTAGTAATCTTGCTGATAGACAATAAATTAGTGGTTAACGATGGAACATATAAAACTTCAGAGGTGCTGGAGAGCAATTGAGTTTGTCCAACTCTTTGAATTGGAACTATTTGTCCATTGACAACTGTGACTGAAAGCATTGTTACTTTAGAGTGGAGTTTAGATAGACAACGGACATTACCACTCATATGATTAGTTGCACTAGAATCTATTACCCAACCATTTTCACGAGGAGAAGAGAATAAAGTCATACTAGAAGGCTGAGCAAATGATGTGGAAGAGCCTTGGGAGGTGTTTTGCTGAATAAGAAGTTGAAGTTGCTTTGCTAGACTTTCTATTGCAGATTGACAAGAAGGAACACTTGCACTGACTTGGGCTGCTATTTGGTTATCGGACTCCTTTCCTTTAGAGGTTCTTAAATAGGGATATAAGACCCAGCAACGATCTTTACTATGTCCAACTTTGTTACGATGATCACAATATGGGTGATTTTCTCTGCTTCGTCCTCTGCCTCGAAATGAGGTTGTTCCTTTCAGGTTGGATTTAATAGCGAGAGCATGACTTTCAGTTCCTATTTTATTATCTGATTTCATTGCCCGTCTTCTTGTTTCTTCTTATTGGATAATGACACAAACATTGGAGAATGAAGGAAGTGAAGGACTCATTAATATCTGTCTCTTAAGATCTTCATAATCTGGTTTTAGGCCAGCCAGTAACTGAAAGGTTCGGTCTTGCTCTTCTCTTTTTAAAAAATTTTCTATGGTGTTAACTAGAGGACGATATTGTCTTAGGGTTTGTTTGACAATTTAAAAAAGTTGTCAAATTAAAACTTTTCACTCTCCATAACTACTCTTTTTTTAATTATTTTTTACACATATTTCTATACAACAACCCTACTTTTCTATCATTTCTACACAATTACCAATACAACTAACCTATTTATTTTAAATTTATTCTCTTTATTCCTTATCATTACACCTATAATATCACTTCATTTTCTATTGATTTGACAACTTTTATATACAAAATTTTTCATCAAAAATTTTACAACTTCCCAAACACACCCTTAGTTCATCCTAACGCTTTTTCAAAAAACCTAAGTAGTCCACAAATGATTGTTCTGAATTTTATTATGCACCAGCAATTTCTTGTTGCAATTCAAAAATCCTAGAAGATTGTTCTCTTGACCATACACTTCTTTGAGAGAATCCCACAAAATTTTTGCATTTTCCGAATAAGCAAAAATCTCATATATTTGTGGTTCCATTAAATTAAATAGTCATGTCATGACTAAGTTATCTATAGCTAACCATTCTTCAAAATTAGAGTCTTCGGGCTTTGGAGTAGAAATTTTACCATTAATATATCCGAGTTTGGATTTTCCACTCAGAGCCACAGTAACTGCTCTTGCCCATGACAGATAATTTTTTCCATTTAGCAAATTGGTGGTTAACTTTATGTTGGTTTCATTATTACCCAAAGAAGAAGCCATGAAGACCAGAATACTTGGCTGATGAGAGTGATCTTCACCACACACTTGCTGTGGTTCTTCGAGCTGGCGATCCAAGTTAGGATGAGAGCACGCAGCTCTGAAATGATTCCAAGATTGAAGACGATGAAAGATAGCAATAGCTGTTTGTAAAATGCACCTCGACCGAGTGGTTGCAAACGAAGTTGTTGGTAGAGGAGGGTTTATGCGCCAAGTAAATGACGAATTCCTCTCCTGCTCTGCTCAAGATCTGCCGTTTCTGCAGTCTGGTTGCTGATGCTAGAGCACGATTTCCCAAGCTCGGAGTTGGGGCTTGTTTTATAAACGATGAAGGGCAATTCGGGGTAAAACCGCGTACGAAAAGCGAATTGCGAAACCGCTTTCTTGTATGGCAGAGAAATCCCGGACAAAGGAGAAATGGAGGGAGAGATGGATCCTAATCAGGCCGATGTAGACATGGGAAGAGCTGCCGATGATGCTGTCAAGTTGCAAGAGCTCGACGAGATGAAAAAGCGACTGAAAGACTCCAGCGACGATGAAGACACAAGCTGCCCGGCCCACATTGCTCAGCAGTTCCAGCGATTTCAGGTTCTGTTGCAACGGTTCATCGAGATGGAGCTGTAGGAACGTGGTCACAGGCGATTGAAAGAGATGGAAGAGGAAGCTGCTGCTCTGCACGAGATGCAGGC
Organism: Annona squamosa; assembly: GCA_035584095.1. NCBI lineage: Eukaryota > Viridiplantae > Streptophyta > Magnoliopsida > Magnoliales > Annonaceae > Annona > Annona squamosa. The sequence goes on along the minus strand of JAXCLR010000063.1, from coordinate 56,604,576 downwards.
TAAAGTGGAAAAAGTAATGGGTGCCGTGCAAGATCCTAACAGTGCTGCTGCTGATTCGATTCTTGATATTGGTTGCTCTTTGTGTCTTCTCGGTGTTCGTTAGCTCCCGCCTCGTTAGAACCTACTACGTCATCAAGGGTCGTGTCTTCTGCGACACTTGCCGTGCAGGCTTCGAAACCCCTCTTACCACCTACATCAAAGGTGCTAAGGTGAAGCTGGTATGCCGAAGTAGGGAAAGCAATGAGGCGCAGTACACAGCGGAGGTGGAGACGAGAGTTGAAGAAGCCACAGGCTGCGATCGGCCAAGAAGAAGCAGGCAGGCAGCAAGCAGGCAGCGATCCGCCTGTGGAGCCCCTCCGAAAAAAACCAGAAAACCCAAAAATGACGGAACCCGAAAACGACAAAAACGACCGCTGCTCTGTTGTGGACTCAATCTGCTGTGGAGCCCTGCCGAAAGCGACGAAAACAACGGTTTTGCTGTGGACTCGATCTGCTGTGGAGCCCCACTGAAATCCTCGCGTACCGCTGTCGGAAGACCTCTTCTGCGGATTCGCTCACGGAACAACCGCCTGTTTGTCCCGGTGAACCTGGACGGCGATGACGAAGAGATCAGTTGGCTTCAAGGCGACAGATCTCAGAGGGTTCTGTTTGGGGGCGATTTGGTTGGGCGGTGCTCCGGAGGTGTTCAGGGATCGTCAGGCTCTCATTGGGTGATCCGAATGCCTGCTGCTGGAGATCAATCTGGAGAAGACGTAACCTTGCTTTGATACCATGTTGAGATTACTATTTACACATGTATAAAGATTTACGTGGTTCGAAATTCCTACTCCACGACGGCAACCTTCTCTCTCCCACTTTTTCTTATCTTTTAAGGTTGCCATGGTCCACTATATATATAATGAATTTATACAAATTACATAATTACACCAACTTGCATGATATTACATAATAAACATATTTTGTCAACACATTCGCCTTACATACATTGTCTACAAGAGGTGGAAGGAACGCCACCGCAATACCTTCTTCAAAGACCCCAAGGGCAGTGATTTCTTCTCCGTATATAGATATACCAAAAAGGTTGTGGCGCATTGATGTCTGCGGAGCTCACGGAAAGCACCATTCGTTACGAGAACAACAGGCTGAGAAGTGTCATTCTCCCGTCAAGCCCTCACCTGCAAATCCACCTCCAAGCTCAAGCTCTGCATCACCGTCGACCCAGAGGACATCCTCCGCGAGGTGCCCATCATGTCCTCCCTCTAATGTCGTACACTTCCGCGCCACCTATGAGGATGCCAGCAACGTCCACCTTGTCACCCGAGGCCACTACAGCAAGAGGGTCATTGCAGCTGTCACCAAGACCATAGCAGAGGTTGTTCGGATGTGCCATCAGAGCAAGGTGATGCATCGGAACCTCAAGCCCGATAAATTCCTCTACACCAATAAGAAAGAGAATGCAGCCTTAAAGCCATCGACTTCGGCTCTCTGTTTTCTCCCATCAATGATGATGATGATCGTTACAGTTCAAATATCACGATGGCGTCGTTTTAAAAAGATGTGGACGGGGTGAGTTGGTCATTTGCAAAACTCTATGCATGCAGTGGGATGAGCAGACAGAGCACAGTTAACGGCGTCAGCGAAGAGGGTTTGAAATGCAAATACTGAAATTTAGCAGGGTTTTAAATGCCAATATGCAAATTTTATGGTTTAAAATACTAATACACAAAGTCAGAGAGTTTATCGCACAAATTTCACTCATTTCCCTTGTTTTTTAAAAAATTAAAAAATATATATGATAATCATGAAAATATATATGATGAGCTCAAAACAATCATTTTCATGATAATTATTATCGTGCATTGATATTCTTATATGATCATTGACGTGGCTAATCCTTGGGTAATGGTTCAAGACTTACCGTAAATGCCAGTGTTTTATGCTCATTGTAGGTTTTTTTAATTTTAAAATTTTTTGAATTCTAAAATGATGTTCATACATGTATGTTTGTTCATGATTTTAAAATTTTCATGTATTGATATTAGATTTAGAATGTATTATATGTATTTTTAGAAATTCTAATAGTTATATATTTAACTTCAAAAAAGATTATTTGTTATAAGATAAAAGCTTTCAATAAAAAGTTTTTTTTAATAGCATGACAAAATAAGATATGTTAAACATGATAAATAGAATAATTGTTTTAAAAACATATTTTAAAGAAAAAAAATCAACAGTAAGGGGGAAGCATTGAATAATTCATTTTTTTCTCCTTTTGGCCCAAATGAAGGGTACGTAATGACCTAATATGATTTTAGGGCTTCGCATACACGCATATAGTCACACATTAATGTCAGCCACTGAATATACAGTTGTTGACTCTTCATCATTTTCTGTTCACAAGGAGTGTAGAATATTTTAAGAGTATATTCTAAGAGTGGAGTTAGACGAGCCTTTCAAACATATGCCTAGGTGAGATCCACACAGGTTCAAAACACAGCACGATCAATGGCTTCGACTCCTGTGGTTGTATTATGCAAAACTCCTTGTTTCAAAAAAAAAAGAAAAAAAATCCTTAAATCCCCATTTTATACATCTATGTTTCGGATCGAAAAAAACAAAACAAAAATACAATACATTATATTTTTCTTTTTTTTTTTAAAAAAAGTGTACTGATTAGGAACACGTAATCCAATTCGATGGGAGACGGGAAGAAGTGAGGGAGGGCATTTTTCGGAGATTAACGTCGATAGGTAGCATGCGGTATTCAATTTCCAGCTCTCTCAGCACTTTAATCATCTCCTCCACCACAATCTCCCTCCTCGACCACCTCTCCCCCATGTTTTGGTGGTTCATGCGGTGCTGAAACCAGATCGAAATTCCCAACTTGTTCATCTCATCCACATCCCTCAGCACTATTTGTGGGCTTGGGTACCAGTGTTCCACCTTGTTCGCGATAAATCTGTGGAAACAACAACAACATCAGACACGTTGCGTATGTTGGATACGTTTGTATATGGATTCATTCATTTGGCAACAGAATAAATAAAACATGGCTTTTGCTAATTAAATTAAAATAACCACAATCAACATTTATATATCGATCATTCACAAATTAATTTAGTAGAGAATTTAGAGATGAGAGGTTAATGGGGCTTAATTAGTTTATTGAAAAGATTTTATTTACTACATGCATGATGCTCACGTATATTCGGGAGATTTTTTAATGCACTTAGGTGTACTTAACTTCAGTGCACCAGTATGTATTTAACCTATTTTTCTTTTTTTTTTGAAATTTTTTAAATACATTTGTTAATCTAGGAGTTTTAAACATGTATATCAATTTTTACTAATTTTGAAAATTTATAGATTTTTTTTGGATTTTTTAAAATCATGGCAGTTTTGTAATTTGTGAATTATGAAATTGCCATTGATCTTAAAAAATCCAAAAAAAATCTACAAATATTCAAAATTGATAAAAATTGATATACATGCTAAATAAACTTCGATTAACACATAAATAAAAAATTTTCAAAAATAAAATATAAAAAAATAGTTTTTTCATTGCACCGAACCTAAATACGCCGAAGTGTTATGTACTCTATGTACTATTTTGGTCTATGCACGAATATTCTAATTAAGGTATATGAAGAAATGCAATAGGTAGTTGGGTATATTACTCACTTGCACATCGTTTCTTTGAAAATGGGAATCTTTTCTAGCGGAGTTGAAACATGAACGCATAAATCAATTGCTTCTCCCATGTCAGGACTTCGATAGAAATTGTAGATTGGAACGGTACTGAGCACACTGTTCGGATATATTATCTTCAAGTTGTCATACCTCAAGAAGACAGTCGTCATGATGTTCATCTCTTCAACTACCATCTGTAGAAGCACCATCAAGGTTCCATTGGTATCCATGCTTACAAGCACTTTCATTCCATGAAGCAGTCTATTCCTGTGTTTGTCACATCTAGCATGGGGAATATGGGAGACCACGCCTAAAAACCATGTTGTTAGCTCATCCCATGTTCAGGCATAGCCAATAAAAATGGACAGTTTTAGGCCTGCCTTTTCTATTACCATGCAAAAGCATTTTAATTTAATGATAGCTCATATGTCATCTATATATAATGATTATATTTGCCTACCCACCTATCAGTTAACTGAAGTAACAATTCTATACTCTTTATACCGGAATGCTTCTGCGAAACTCATTTTACATGTAACTCTTCTATTTCAATATCAAAATGGTTGATGAAAAATCTATTTTATCTATTGTGTTTAATATTTCTTATATTATTTTAAAAATTCTTTCATTTTTCTAATATCATTACATATGGGTCCCATCTACAAGCATGCAAAATCAACGTAATAAAATAATTTAATACTAAATATCAATTTTTAAGTATTATTTTCAACATCTAAACCATTTAAAATATTATTACTACATGAATAAATGATTCTATAAAATATTATAACATTTTAATATGTACGTTAATGGATCTAAGTATTTTATTTAATTTATATATGAATGTACTTATTTTTTAGCAAATGTAATCTATGCACATATTGAATTTGGATAAAAGTTGTCTCATAATTAAAAAAATGATGTTAAATACAATCGATAAATTGAATTTTCCATCCAACATTAAAATTTTAAATTTTAAGGGGACATGAAATTATTTTTGTATAGCCTAGTCATATAAAAGCAAACCCTTTTTCAAAGATCGACATGAGTTTAGTTTATATATAAAATTTACTATTTTTGAATTCTAATATATATTTTATACAAAATTTCAAAAATAAAAAATTTCATCATTTTTCCGCTGTGGTAGTGCAAGATAGGTGGGATTTTTTAATTTTTGGATTTTTGTAAAAAAATACAACACAAAATCCAAAAATAGTAAATTTTGGATATATGAATTAAATACAAATGCTCCACATGAAAATGAAAATAAAAAATAATTGAAAAATATATAATACACGAGGCAATTACTTAGCTAAGTAATAACTGGGTATAAATAATCATTAATTCATTATCTACATGTGTGTGTGTGTGTGAACATATTTCCGTGATCCCATAACGAAAAGCCAGAAGAAAAGAGAACGGATTTGTGCCAAATATCTACCTGAACTCCATTAATTTCACATCGATCGCCCACATCAAATGGGTGCATGACAAACAGGAAGATGAGTGCTTCGAAAACCATCTTAGCTGTGTTTCCAAACACAAAAGTCACCAGAACGACCTGAGAGCTAATCAAGACCAGGATATGTGAAGTCGCAATTTCAAGAATAAGTAGCCAGATGATTAGTACGATGATCCAAACCACAACGTTGATCATCTGGTGAAGCTTGTTCACTGCTGTTTTAGTATCATTCAGTGTCAATGATAAGGCTCTCCTTTCCCTGAATACTTCAACCTAAAAAATGCAGCATACACAAAATAACCAAGGGTACCTTAGATATTTGATCCAAAAGATTAATCACTGCTTATACTCTCCAATTATTGCGTCTGTTTAAGCAGGCCATTTGGTTCAAAACCATACAACTTGGTATGAGAAACCCAGTTTGTACAGAAAATGCACTTGAGACTTTTCAACAATGCCTGAAAATTAATCGAGAATAGATATGTGCACCGTTGATCGTAGTTTTGAACCAGCAACGACAGGCCTACCTTTTGCAGACACAAGATTGATGTTCTGTTTAGCGATTTGCATGGAATAGATTAAGAAATG
>JAXCLR010000063.1:56579665-56593136 GCA_035584095.1 Annona squamosa | reverse complement strand
TGATACATATGTTAAATAAACCTATATTAACAGCTTCATGAAAAAATTTTCAAAAAAAAATTTAAAAAAATAGGTGCGGTGCACCCGGGTGCGTTGAGGCTGAATGCACCTGGGTGCACTGAATTGGGCTCCTCTGATGCGCTGCACAAGGCTTGTCCCACCCCCAAGAAGATCCATGATGAGCAGGATTGGCATTTCCATGATTCATGCAACTGACTCATGACATTGACGATCAAGACAGATCTAAGATAGTACTACTAGAACCCGGATTAGATCAATCTGAGGCGTTATACCTCTTTTGCAATATGCTGTAGAATCTCTATGATTTCAGAGAAGTCAGGTCTTAGAGTAGGGTCATGTTGCCAGCATCTTTCAAGCAGTTCTGCAAGCTTCGGGTGGGTGTGCTTTGGAATTGTCGGTCTTAGACCCTGAAAATAGAGTGATATGTGATCGTTGCATGAAAAAGAAGTATGAGAATGAAGAACAAAACCAATCATAAAAAGTAGTTGGGTTTGCTTTTATATAATTAGGTTACATGAGTTTGCTTTTATGTAACCAGATTACATATAAGTAATTCCATTTAACTCTCAAATTTTAAAATTTTAATGCTTGATAAAAAATTCAAACCATTCATTATATTTAACATCATTTGTTTAGATAGGAGACTAAGTTTCATCAAAATCCAATATATACGTAAGCCACATTTGCTCAAAAATAGATACATTCATATGTAAATTAAGAAAAATACTTAAATCCATTAATATATGTATTGAAATATAGTAATACTTTATAGAATCATTTATCCATATAGTAGTGATATTTTCGATAATTTAGATGTTGAAAATACTACTTAAAAATTGATATTTAGTATTAGATAATTTTATTACGTTACTTTTACACGTTTGTAAGTGGGACCCATATATAGTGATATTAGACAAATGAATAGACTTTCATAATAATATACACGCTGTTAAATGTTAAATACAAAAGATGGAGTAGATTTTTTATCAACTATTTAGATGTTAAAAATGGAGAGAGTTATATAGAAAGGAGATTTTATAGAAACATCCTGTTCATGATTAGACTTCTACCAAGTTTGGGCAGCAATCTAGAGAACACGCATTTTAAAATAAAAAAATTTCTGCTGAATAAGTTGCTGCATCTTCTCATTGGAGTTTGCTGGACAATGTTTTAAAAATTACAATTAAAACCACCATACAGTTAAGATTCATAGACCTTATAGATCATTATTTAACCATCCTATCCCCTTCAGCATTCACTTACTGTTTGAATAAGCATTTCAGAAAGTATTTTGAACTGTATTAGGTGCTTTTTAATTTCTTAGATTGCGTTAAAACTTACATCATAATCTATCTGGTCTTCTTTGCTGTTTAGATTTTATTTTAGTTTGAATTTTTAATTTTCATTGCTGTATTTTGAAGGTTTTTGGTTTTTACATCAAATTGGCTGTAATTCTATTTCTTTCGCTCCTCTAAATAACAATAATAATAATCATAATATAACAAAAGTTCCTACATTATTTTAATGTCATCTATAACTCAAGATTCAATTTGCCCGGGCATTTTTTAACCAATGCAATGCTCGAATAATTCACCTGTCAACCAATCTGTGGAAGAATTTCATGAGGGATGTTCTAGACAACTTGCTTCATTATGTGAGCGAAGATGTTATCTTGGATGTAAGTCATGCTACCTCATATTTATTGGGACTAGAGAAAAAGCTTTGACAATGTGTTATTCCTAGTATAAAAATTCTGACCTCGATCTTCCAATAAAAATGGCATAAAATGAATGCTGATAAATTTCAATCCCAGCCTTTCAGTTTACTGGAGAAGAGAGTGCTGAAAATAAATAAACCTTTTGAACAACACCCACAGCTGCTTGTAGTGGGGTCAAGTATTCATATGGAACCTGAAAATGCACAAACCAACCATTCATAAAAGCCAGTCAGTGTTGCATAAAAACTAATCACACAATGATAAATAAACCTGAAGATTTAACTCAGTGACCTTTCCTGTAAGTAGCTCCCACAGTACAATTCCAAAACTGAAAACATCAGCCTTATGATCGTAAGGTTTGTGTTCTATGACCTTCAACACAAAATCAAATTTATAAGAAAACGCTAGTAAGGGTTAACCTTGCATGATTGCATCAAATGAATTTCTTCATTAAATGAATGTTCAAAGCCAGCAAAGGACATAAATCAAGATAGACAGAATTACAGAAAAGGAAAGAAAAATTAAACAAATGACATCCAGCAAGAAGATGCTTGCAAGAAGTAGAATTATTATATATTTAAAAAAAAAAAAAAAAAAAAAAAAAAACGTAATAGCATTCAGGCAGCATGAAGATGCTTGCTCCTTATCATATCTTCTTCAGATGGAGGAGGATGGAAGTAATCTAGACAAATGCCATTAGCTTCAAATAGAAGTTGCAACGGGTGATGAGTTTCACTATTCAATGCCATGGGGGAGGACTTCAGACTATTCGAGAACCAGTGGGTAATACAAAACAGTTACCTTAAGGGTTTCATTGTAGCTGCATAAAGTTAAAAATGGTATTATCAAATTGTGTTCATAAAAATTTTAGATTTCACGATTCCTCTTCCCACATCCTTCTAAAACTAATCCTCCTCCACTGTCTGTTCACTCTCTCTTGAGCAAAATGAATGGTGATACAACATCATCATCATCATCATCATGAGTCATTTCCCAACCAAGTGGAGTCGGCTGCATGGATCCTGCTACATCATTCTTGACGATTTGAGAGTAAACTTTCAATAGTCTATAATATTTTCAAATCTTGTTTAATTACTTCTATCCATGTTTTTTTAAGTTTTCATCTCATTCTCCTACTACTTTCTACTTGGGTAAACTCTACTAAACCGTCTCCTCAAATATATATATATATATATATATATATCCTCAAAAAAAGATGAAACAAACCATCTAATTTTGTATTTTCTTATTTCATCACTCATGTATTTTCTTGTTTTACCACCCATCCATTTTAACATTCTCATTTCCGCTACGTTCACTCTGTGTATATTGTTCTTTAATTACCCAATGTTCTGCCCCATAAAACATAGTAAGTCTAATCACATTCTTATAAAATTTCATTGTTAATTTAACTGGGACCTGACAATCACATAAAATTCCTGACACACATTGTTATTTCTTCCATCCTACTTAGATTGAATAATAATGGTGACACAACATACTTATTGAAAATGTAAATAAATAAAATACAATTTCAGAATGGATTTACCAAACCGAACATCCAAGAGCTTTGCAAAATGCAAATGACATACAAAAGAAGTTTAATGAAACCATAAATAAAACATCTTCACATACTCTAAATAAGTAGAAGAGAAAAATAGATGATTTAATATTGATGAGGAACGCCTTTTTGCATGAATGGTGCTGTTTCATTTTAGAAATTCTAAAAATATTTAAAAATAAAAAATGAAGAAATTGCTTATCTAAAAATGCTATGCCTCGTCCCACTCTTTCCCAGTGGACAATCTATTACTCCAAACCTCCATTACTGGACAATTACATGCTGATTTTGGAATAAATCTCTGGTTTCAAAGATGCTTCTTTCTTCTTCTTTTTTTGATGGAAAAGATACTTCTTTCTTAAGTTGGGAAATTAGCTTTGGCTTTGGAACTGTCTTTAGGCAAGACAATCTAGAAATGTGGGTTCCTAAAAGGCCAAAATAGTTTTAGTACAAATTAAATTTTCTAAAAGCATTGCAAATTTGCTTCTTTATAAGAGCCACTCAAAAAGAATCATCACTAAAATTTTTGGCATACAGTTTTTACATGAAACATTTATTAGGGAGCTTTTCACGAACTGAATTCCCAAGAAAAGCTGCTTCATATAAAGCTCTTTGAAGCCATGCCACTTAAACACTGACGTATGTTTCCAACAGTGCAAGGAATCCTTGACTTCATTAAGAAGGATGGCCAGCAAACAAATAAATACATGCTAAAGAGTGATTTATGAATGAGTATTTATGTATCTAAATAATTTATTTTGTGGAATAAGTCAGTAGTTCATTTATTTCGGCAAACAAATCAGTGGTACCAGAACCAAAGAAATACACCTGCATGCAAAAATGCAAACATAAAAAAACCAAGAAAATAACCAATGAAAAACATTTTATACACCATTATAACAGCACAAACTCCAATACAACTACTTATCTGGGTATGATCAGCTCAAGACAGATAATCGGATAAAATATACATTTACATATAAACACACATGAAATTAATTTTCCTAAAACACGCACCTCAGGAGCCATCCAACGATATGTTCCAGTCTCTGCAGTCATAACTCCAGATTGAGCTTGCACCCTGGCAACCCCAAAATCAGCAACCTTGACAACCTTCAAACCAAAGCTAGAATATTTCAATCAAAATAAACTGGATAAAAGGGCAGGGTGCCAAATCTATATTGTTAAAGTGGTGATTAGTGAAAAAAATATGCAGATAAAAAGAAACGCACTGGAATCATACAAAGTTAGTCCTATTCTATGAATATTGAGATAGTCGTGCAGAATACTATCAATTAATGTCTATTAAGGGTCATATCCGAAGTCCATGGTGTCAGGTGGTCATCAAATCCTATTCTTTCTAGCTTCCCCCATGTTCTTTCCAGCTTTCCTCTTTGTGACCAAGTTGACCAAGTCACAAGCCAAGCCAGCACCTTTGTCATTGAACTGCCAGTACACTCAATTATGGGAGGTAAATTGACTTACAGTGGCCAGCAGGTTTACTTGAACATTTTACTGGCCATGTTTTGTGCTTTGCTTATATGCTGTGTAGCTTTTCATTTCACTGTAAAATTTGCCACACCACTAACATATGTTGACATAAACACAATTTAACAACATAATGATTACTTGTTAGTCTAAATTACACCAAGCCAAATAGTAAAAACACTAACATGTTCATATATTGATTGCAAGAGTGATTATCACTTTACCTCATTTTCATCCATTAGAAGATTGGCAGCTTTCAGGTCCCTGTGTATTATGTTATTTTGGTGCAAGTAGTTCATGCCCTTGGAAACATCAATTGCTACTCTGAGCAAGGAAGGAAGTTTAAAGACACCTTTTTGTTTGTGTAGAAAATCATATACACTCCCACCAGACATATACTCTGCAAAAAAAATAATAATATTGATCATCTCCACCTATAAAATAACACTACAGCTAATGAGAGCACTGTAGTGAGGTCTAGTACCAAAGATTTCCAAAGGCTCTTTTGCTTTCATTATACCTGTCACAATGCATAAGGTTGGGGGCTTTGTGCATGCCCCAATGAACTGCACAACATTCTTATGACGAACCTTTCTGCAGAGAGACAGTTGAAGAATGTCGAGAAAAAACTCCAGCAAGGAAATAAACAAATGTCAATGACAAATAAACAAACACATCACTTTAACAAATTAATAATAACATATATTGTCGGAATATTGACAAACTACAAATAGTGAACAATGTGGTTAAGTTTGTGTGGTAATTTTTATTGCCATTCAATTTACTAGAATTAACATTCGAAATCAGACAGGCAGTCAGAGAACTCAACCAGGTTCATGGCTTCTGCGTATCAACATGGCACAATAAAAGATAGATTGGGCAAAGAACATTAAAGTAGTGACTCAAACAGCATTTCAGATGAAGAAAAATGCAACAACATAACTTACAAAAATTGCAAAATACAAAAGGGCTATTACCTTACATGGATGCCCATGTTGCAGGAATAATATGGGCAGTCAAAAAAAAATTTTTGCTTCTTATAAATGCGTGAGCCTACCCTAAATATTCATACCTACAAAGTTTAGCAATTTTTAATTTATTTGGTATTAAATTTTAATCTTTGAGAATCAACAAAATAGGCATGGATCAATGCGCCCAACACATGTATCCATACTCATTTTGTTGATTTTCAAAAATCAAAGCAAAATACCATATAAGTTCAAAATTTCCAAATTTTTGGCTGCCCGTATTGCACCTGCAATGCGGGTGACCATATAAGGAAGGCAGCTAATAGAACGTTTTGCAGCAGATTGTGTTTGATCAAACCTCATAATGTAGACCTCTTGGGCAAATTCTCTCTGCATATCAACATTTACCCTCTCAGGCTTTAGCACTTTAATTGCAACATCTTGGCTACAATAGGTTCCTCTATATCTGAACCAGCAAATTAAAGAGTACATAAGAGTCAAACCTTCAGAATAGAAATGTCAGACATAAAAGCAAGAACTTACAGATCACCAAAAGACCCAGATGCCACTTTATTTTCAAATTTCAACAGCCTTACATCTATCTCCCAAACATCGGTTCCATCAGTAGGAATTTTTACATGTTCAGGAACATAATCCATGCTGGTTTGCTCATTATCAGCACTGGCCTGAAACGAACGGGGTTTTGACCAACCTTGCTTCTGCATGGCACATTGAATCAAGATTTGAGAATTGGTCAATTTCAAGAATCAAAGAACAAGAATAACAGCAAGAGGGACACTGATCGTATGCTCCTGGGAGCATTGAGAGCTCAATGCTCCCGGGCGCATACATCCTTTTTTTTTATTTTTGTTGAAATTTTTTTTTATAAAACTGTAAATCTAGGTGTATTTAACATCTGTATTAATTTTTACCATTTTTGGAGTATTTCAGATATTTATTTTTGATTTTTGAAAATCAGTGGCATTTTAAGAATTTAAAATTACCTAAAATGCCACTGATTTTCAAAAATAAAAAATAAATATCTAAAATACTCCAAATTTGGTAAAAATTTATACGCATATTAAATACACCTAGATTAACAATATTGTAAAAAAACTTCAAAAAAAACTAAAAAAAAGGGTGTATGTACCCAGGAGCATTGAGAGCTCAATGCTCCCGGGAGCATACGATCAGCGTCCCAGTAAGAGACACTGAAGAATTTTAGCAGTAAGGTTTGTCTTACAGTAAATGTTGATTTAATTCTGATCAAACACAAAGCAGAAGAGTCGCTTGTGCAGAAAATATATATCATGAGCTAATCGACAATTTTCTTTAACCTCAGCAGAAACTCAGATCCAAATTTTGCTCTTTTTTCATCATAGATTTCCCCTATACTCCCATATATAGAGTTGAGGCTGGCTAATTTGCAGCTTCCCATGTTCCATAGGAAGAGGTGCTTGTCACTTATTTCAACAACAGTTTCAAGAAGAATGCCAGTAATGAAATAGAGGCAATACATATTTGCATACATTGTAATTGATTGCTACATATTCTTGCTCAATGTATTTATAGTACATTGAATACACAGTATTCACTGATGAAATAAGATGGGGAAAATTTTACCTCAGTCTTTAGAATTTCCTTTGCCAGTGCATGTCTAAGCTGCTCAGTTTCCTAATACATTTGCAAAGTTATGAAAGTGAAGCTCAGTTACAGAGTAGAAAATAGGTTCAAAATGATTATGACAACAGGGCAAAACTAGTTGAAGAAAACATGACAACAACTAAAAATTAGGAGTAACTGACTGAATGTGCGTTAATGAATGGATGGACAAAGATAAGGTATCCACAATGTTTGAGAGAACCTTGCATGAATCCCTCCAGAAACATTAACAGAATTCCTTTAAGCAGTGAGAGTTTTAACTATTTGTTATTTTCTCTGGTAACCTTTCCGCCCACAGATGGATGACAGAGCAGAAACATGATGCTAGAACAAGAAATTTCCAAACTGCAGGTGGTTGTAAATTGCCATCTGTGGGACTTATGTCTCCAAAGGCTATTCTCTAGCTAACTTTTTTCTTCAGTGAGAATGAAGTAGAAGGAATAGGGCAGGTTGATTGAATCTTGCCATTTCTATGAGACATTTGATCGACAAAAACTATTCTATCGCTCATATTTCTTTGTTGAGAATCAGTTACAATCAATAGCCTAGGAAAACTAGTCGCTTCAGAATAGAATAAAAAAAAATAGTGGAGATGTCAAAAACATTCACATAGCAATCGATGACAAAGGCAGTTTTCAAGATGTTTCTCCTTGTCAAAATTCTTAGAATGATAACTTTAATGCCCCAGTGTCAAAAAAAGAATTTTCATACTGGGGCATTACAGTAACTAAGAAAGCTTACTAGAAATACGACAAATAAAATCCCAGACCATGGTGTGAAGATTCTAAAAATGGAAGAAATACCTCATATGGCCAGCCATCAACAACAAACACATCTAATGAGTAGCCATCAGTAGTAGAAAAAGCATGTGCTTCTTGGATGTTCAGGCCAATCTCAGCAAGCAAAGCGGTCAACTAAAACATAAAGACAAACTTCCTCAGAAAAATTCAATTAAGGAAAAGTCATTGAGAAGCAACAACAGAAATAGAAATAACACCTGACTAAGAAGTTTTGGCTTATCATCTGTTGAAAAGGTTATTTCATGCATGGGCCTACATATCATGAAAAATAAAACCATGAGGCTAGCTTTCAGAGCAATAATATTAACAAAGAACACCGATAGATATCCACCATTCTACAAATTGATTGGTACTTGAAAGGATGCAAAAACACAAAAATAAAGAAATTTAATTACAAAGGTTGGTTCGTTAGCTTGAAAAGGTGGAGTTTGCAAGGAAACGCACAAGAGGACACAGGCATGAGAAGACATTGACATCATCCTGGCATTATTCATGAGATATTGTGCAACTAAGCAAATGCAAGATCCTAGTTTCCAATGGAATTTCTGAAATACATCAATAGTCCAAAGAAATCTTTCATGTAACTGGAAATGTGTATTTGGGAAAAACAACGACAACAAAGTTTTCCACTCAAAATTTTTTCCCCCTCTACTTCTACCTTATTTTCCAATCATTTTGTCATATCTTTCTACACAACTACCCTATATTTCGATTATTTCTTTGCATATTTTCATACAGTTACTCTATCTATTTTAACTTTATTTACTCCTCATCATTATCCCTATTATCACATCACTCTATACCATTTTCAAAAACTTTTCCGTCAAAACTTTTTCCACTTTTTTCTCACTTACCAAACACACCCTAAGTACCATTTGCCTCGACAACATTGAAAATCGACAGAGAACAGTAAGTGTACCCAGTTTTTACAATATCAAAGTCAAGATGGGATTTACAAAGAGGCCCAAAATTAATCATATTTTTTGGATTAAAGATTAAAATCAACTACACTAGATTATCTGCAACCATAAATGTTTTAGGGTTTATCCTTAAATAGCTGATATTATTGCCATATTAATGATGAAGCAAGTGGAAAAGGTGATGTATATGGTGGGGGTTTCACATGGAATGCAACTGCCATATTGACAGATGTTAGACAAAATCGACATCCTAATCTTAAGTCTTAACCTTACAGAAGGCAAATAAGAGTTATTCCTCAAATATGCTCGACAAAGAGCCTAAAACCACCAAGGAAAATTATTTTCTAGTATTACAGGGCTTCAGAAGCAAGCTGTGTTAGACGCCTGCATAAAAATTTTCTTGGCTGAATTATACATCTAAGATCTTCAAAAATGAATACTTAAATAACAGAAGAGTTAACCTGTAATACATGCTGTACACAAGCAGCTGAAATGTTGTTCAGAAATCTGGTTAAATATGCCAGATGATGACGATGATGATGAAAAGATAATGGTAAGCAGCCTAACAAAGCATCAATTCTATTCAGCAAAGAATTGCCACCATAAGAAAAAGTTTAGGTAGAAACCTAGGAAAGAGTGGATTTGCATTGACAACACTATCCCCATCTTGAACATTTGGCTTGTTGACTTCAATAGCAAGGGCCTCAAGATTAGGAGAAGAACCAAATGCAGGAGGTGGATGAATGCTGAAGAATAAATAAGGACATAGATATCACAATCTTAAAGGGAAAAAACCAACATCTGAAACCAAAAGAATGATCACATACTAGCAGTGAACTTGAAAAAGATACTTCTAAAAATAAACCAATGACCATAAATGTAGATGCACAAACAAAATTACCTTTGCTTACTAAGATAACTTGAAGAACTCTGCCTATCTTCTTTACTCGCAGAATTGGATGGAGAAGAAACAAAATTTCCATCAAGTGCAGGAGGGACCTGAGAAGAGTTCATCATGACAAATTGAACATCCATTATCTAAGAGCAATACTCCACAGTAAAATTGAAAAGAATTAGCTTAAGGTTGTTACGAGACAACAATCAGGTACATAGTCAGGCCCCAGGAACAACCCCAGGAACAACCCATCCAATATAGCTTAAAATAAGCAAGCTACTTCATCCAATGGAAAATCTAGCATGGGAGAAACTTTACTAAAAATGTTTACCAAAGAAGCATAGCCACACTTTCCCATAAATGATACTAAAAAAAAATAAAATTTTAAGGTATTTTTTGCATCCATGCTCTAAATAGGCTCAAAAGCAGATGGTGTTATCTCCTGTCTATAGAAGTTGGGAAGCATGACAGAATAAATTGTTGAAGAATAATCCAATGAATTCACCAAGAAAAAAAAAATACAAAAGAAAATGCTTAGTCATGGATCCAAAAACAACATCATATGCAAACAAACCTCCTACCTCAAAAAGAAGAAGCAGAAAAGATACGATGAGACTTAATATATGTGGAATAATACCTAGCATAAAACATGAATGCTGAAATGATATATTGAGGTCTTAATATATGAGGAACCATAGGTCTTAATATAGGATAAACTGCCATAATTATTAGTATCGTTCAAACAGAAGCCTCATGCAATCCAGACTAACTTGGCGTAATTTGCAAAGAAGGAATAGCATCAACCACAAAATGACGAAACCCAGGATGTGTTAGCTTTCTATTCAATCTTATACAAAATAACTAGTTCTTTTCCATTGACCTCAACTACCAAATACATGATTGACGAATATAATATCAAGCAACAAAAGCCAATAGATTAATCCTACCATGGATTATTTGAGTTTTCAGGAGGATCCAGATATCTTTCGAGGAGCAAAATAGGACATGGTACAATGGGTGGTGGGCAATGGTTGATGTCCAAACAATTCATGAGATGTCAGTCTAACTTGAGAATTTATCCAGTTAAATGCCAACCCACGACAATGTCATTTTAAGATTACCAGTAAAAGGTTTCCATCCATAGACTATCATTCGAACACAACCATTAAAAAAAGAATCACCAAGTACATGGCCCTGCTATTATCAACAGCCCCATGCACGGTTTTCTATAGCAGATTATATGATTTGTTTTATGTTCGGCAACCAAGTTAGAAGTTACAAGAATCTACATAAATGCTCATAACAGAAATTGAGCACTACATCCCGTTCGTCTAGCAAAGAGAATGAAGTATTGTACCCAACAAACATCATGATATAATAGAAATAGCAAAGAGAATGTAGTATTATACCCAGCAAACATCATGATAGAATAGAAATATCTGACCCGATATTATCTGGACTGTAGTGTTCATTAGGCGGGTACGAATAGGGGTGCAACTTGGGCAGGATACCCACCGACCTTACCCTAATTTGGATAGGATAGGGTAGAAAATATTGCCCACGTAGTATGCGTAGGGTACAAATTATTACATTCCTCCTTAAATGGGGTACGAGTAAGGTAGATACGTTGGGTATCCAGAACCGACCCGCATAAGTACTCATATGGATAATTAATTAGGTGCATAATTATATATATGTATAATATATATTATATAGTATGTATTATACTTTGTCTTTGACATCTTGTATGCATATATATTTTAACAAATTTAAATTTAAATGAATTTTATACCTTGTGAAGTATAAATTTAAATGAATTTATATATACCTCATTGACTTCTGAAAGACTCTTATAAATACGCTTGTGACTTATGATTATAATATATTAATAGTTTTAATGATTGAGTCATGACAGTCTATATTTCATATTTTTATATAATAATATATGTACTTGTGATTTTAAAACATAAATGAGTATTATTTTGCATTATTAAAAATAGCATAGAAATTTTTTAAAAATATTGTATTTGAGTATTAAATGAACCAATTTAGAACCGAAACCGGAACCGGAACCGACCCTATGGGTAATGGGTAGAATGAGGTATACTAGGAACCGAACTGACAAATGTGTAGGGTAAGGTATACTTTTTACAAATAGGGTACAGATAGGACAAACCACTACCTGAACTGAACCGACCCGAGTTGCACCCCTAGGTACAAATCCCAATAAAAACCAACCATATAGAAAATTGTCAAAACAGTCACAGTGACAACAGAAAGGATACAATGGAACAGATCAGGATCGTCCTGTGTTTAGTGGTGTGCTCATTGGTGTGCCAACAAAAAGAATGAACTCAAGAAATTGTTGAACCATTGACCAGTGTCATCTACAATTTCAGCACAGATGCCTGTGGTTGACAATCAAACTAGATTTCTCCAACTTCCATAAATGACTTAATCAAAGAATTGGATAGAAATATATATTCATACATATAGTGATGGCTCCAAAAATGCATTTTACCTGAACAACACGAACTTCAAACACTGGTCTATTTGATGGGTCATGTGCTAATTGCAGCAACCTCTTGTGTGTGAGAACATCTTCAGCCCTCTCCACGTTAACATCTAGTGCATACCTACAATGAAACAGTAGGCGTCGTCCAGCACATGATCAACTGAATCAAAATTGCAACGCTACACCAGCCAGCAATGATAATGTGAACAGTGGATGTTGTTCATCAGATGATCATAGCTATCCACCCACAATGGTCAGGTGCAACGAACGTCGACATTCGGCAGGAGGAAAATTAGACGGCCAGGATCATCCAAACCACTTCAGAAATTAGCAGAAGTAATGGAGCGGAAAATGAAAGGCAGGCCCCACTAGCATTACAAACATCCTCAAACAACTAAAACGGATAAAACGGCCCGTTAAAGACATTTGAAAGAGAAAATTCCGGATAAGGTTCGAGAACCTTTCAACCAAACCAACAACAGCAAGCCAAAAAACCACTAAACACGAAGCAACGACGTAGATAAAATAAAGAAACAGGAGCGAGCGAAACAAGTGAGAATCCAAATAGAATCATCCGGAGGTATTAGTTGGACGGTGGAGATTGGACCTGGGAGGGAGGCGATTGAAATGGGCCCAAAGTTCATCCTCAAAGCCGGGAAGGTGGGCCTCCTCGACGTTGGAATCTTTGAGGCGGAGCAGGACTTCGGTGTAGACATCGAGCTTCTGCCGCTGCTGCTGCTGGTGCCGAGGGTGCGTGGGAGACGAATCGACGGATCTGCTGCTGCAGCTCTCGGTATCTTCCATCGCCATTCAAACCCCAACGGAGGAAAGCAAAGATCGAGATGGAGAGACACAGAGGGGGAGGGAGAGCTACCTCTTCCCTGTTTTTTGTTAATTTTCTCACTTTTGGTGCTTTCGCTCTCC
>JAXCLR010000063.1:56528250-56572913 GCA_035584095.1 Annona squamosa | reverse complement strand
CAAGTTGCTGGGCGGTCGGAATTGATTGATAGGAATGGTTGAAATGATCCAGAGTCAAAAGTTCTTGGAGGCGGGATTTGGTGCAGAGCTGAAATTGGGATGAGATGAGAGTATCCCAAACGTGGAGGGAGGGAGAGAGAGAGAGCGCTTGGCTCTTGCAGCCTCAAAAGGTCGTTGATTTGCTGTACACACCACCACGTGCAATGAGTTGTATGTTGCACTCAAACTACAGTGGAACTTGACGACCCATCTGTTTAATGCCCTAGGAGAAGCCGAATTCTTCATTATAAGTTGACCCAATGTTTTCGGAGACCCAAATGCACGGCGGAGATCAACGCAGCGACATTAAAATACGCGTGATCTGGATTTCGGGTCCGCCAGATTTGGATTTCACCGGATGTGGGGAAAGCGAAGGCACGAACACGATAAATATCGACAGCTAAGAACTGGGAAGGATTGGTTGGAGGCGGCGAGGCGCCGCTGGAACAGCCGCTGAAATGCAATTGAAAAATGTTGGGTGTGCTAATCACTCCAATAGAAAAGCTTATCCAAATGATTTATCAGAAAAGGGCACAGGCGGAGAATCTCTGAGTCAAATGCTGAAAGCCAAATATTTATTATTATCCTTATCATTATTTTTGTGGTTCGAGGCAAGTTCTGGAATTAGTCTGGAAAATGGCAAGTACATAATTATAGCCTTATAGCTACTTCCTGGCATTCTCACGCAAGGCACTGGTCCATCTCTCACGATGCATGCCTTCGATCTTTGCCTTGTTGACCTCAGCGACGTGCGAAGCTTGGCCGCAACCAATTGACTTGGAGACAGCATGGCAAACACGTGGTGTGCACTTGCGCATTTGGCTCACGTGCCCCTTATTGAATTTGATATTCTAATATGTCTTCGAGCCGTGTCGTGATCCATTTCTATCCACTGGACGTGCCTCGTATACATATATAGGGTGGACAATTTCAACAGAAAGCAATATGGAGAGGAGAATTCTTATATTAATTAACGAGGCATTTATATATTTCCAACATATCGAAATCGTCGAAATAGAGTCGGACCACGTGGTTCAGATGGAATCGGATACATAGGCATAGCAAAGGGGTGGCCATCCCAGCTGCGACTGCGACTGCATGCAGGTGTTCGCATCTGTAGTGTGCTGCCAGTGGTCCAAAGCTCGAAATTAGGACCACAAGCATAGTATCAAGTATCAAAAGCAAGCAGTCAGGACCGGCGAGCATCACCGACTGCCGTGAAAGGAACATGAATGCAATCGACCGTAAGCAAAACCAAGTTTCCGCTGGTATATTCATTTCGCAATTTCTAATTCTAGCTTGTGTAAAGAAGTTCGTAGCTAGAACCCCTTTTTGGCTTTTGAGAGGCTTCAATGGAACTCTCCAATTGGAACTTGGGAACTTCTTTTAAAAAATATATAATTTTTTGTTGTTTTAAAAAAATAAACTATACATTAATTTTAAAATATAATTTTAATTGTTGATAATGAAATCATAAAAATCAGAACACATTAACTAAAAAAATGGAATTGAAGAATTTCTATGGTATTTGAAATTTTTGATACAAATAATACATATGATATAATTTCTATCATCTAAGACATTTTATGTATTTCTTTTAACTAGCTAAGTGTAACAAAATTTTTATATGTTTTTTAGTGGAAAGTATGTGAATTTCATTACCACAAAACATGGTTGTCTGGGTACAGAAAGTTTAGACAAAAATTTGGTGGGTTCTCCCACCACGTATGAACACCTTCAGCATTTCTTGCTACATGGTTGGCAAGGTAATGTGCCACGACATTTCTAGACCCAAGTATATGGCTAAAGATTATATCAATGAAGCAATAAACACAACTTTTGATTTCTTGAATAAAGATTTCAGCACTTGATAGGACATTACAGTCCTCCTTTAGAAAATTTATCAACGACAAAGGATCATTTTTCACTTCCAACTTGTATCTACTATTCAGCTACCCATTCTACACTAAAACTAATGACCAGTGTCTCCATCGCTGGAGCATCGATCCAGCCTTTTACTCTTCAAGTCCTTGCTGCAATAAATCTACCAACACATCCCAAAGGACTGCCCCAAACCTGTGCAAGTGTCTTAGATTCTTTATACTATTAAAGTTAATTTTCATAATGCCAAATTCAAAATTTTTATATGTTACAAAAATTATGAAGTATCATTTTTACGTGATAACATATATTATTTATATTTTTTACTTATTTCATATAATTTTAATATTTGATTTGTATGAATGTTATTATATTAACAGTCGAGATAACACTTTAAATTTAATATATAATTTGATTAGTGAAAATCAACTAAAAAATATAATTTTTAAAGATGTACTCAGCAAGTTCAAACTAACGAGTCCCATCAAAGAAAAAAAAAAAAAAACAAAAAAAAGTTGCCGCTAACGAGTTCCCACAAAGGCTGCCTCCTTTTAGCTTAGCCATAAATGCCAAAGTTGAAATGCATCAAGATATAGTTACAACCGCATCCTCTCCGGACAAGTCATTAGAAGTCAAAACCATCCCATGCAGCATGCAGGTAAAAAAGCAGGTGCTTGTCTCTCTACAAGCTGCAAGGCCATCTTAGATATCAGATTTGCTGGTTTTTTTTTTTCCGTGACGTCTCATGTCACATCTTCGGTTCACGGCAGATCCGTGCATGAGTATCAGAGTATGGTGGCTGGAACGATACAAACCAACTTCCTTCGAGAATAGAAGGCTTTTGCATCCATGAGTACACGCCTACCCTCTACTTACAGTTTATATCCTAATCATGATTTATACAATTTCAATCACTTTTCATTGTATACTGTTTAATTACCCACTCTTCTCTCTCCCTTATGATCATCCATATAGTGCTTTTTTAAAAAAAATAAAACAATACAAATACTAATAAACTCTGCTTGTATTATTTTATCTTTCCTGCATTACGGCGCGCAACTAATACCAATATCAAATCCACATTCAAGTGCATCGAACAATCCCATGTAGAAAGAAGAAGAATAAGACACGGCCATCCCCAAAACAAAACAAAAAAATAAAATAAAATAAAATCCCGAGGCAACTAAAATTAAGTTTAAAAAGTGATCTACTTTAGAATTCAATATTTCGTAATCGAATTAGATTAAGACAAAATCAAAATGAAATGGAACGTCTGCGATAGAGCAGTTTTTCATTTTTCACTCGCATCCCACTCTTCTTTTATACCTCCAAAGCCTCCTGGAGCACCCGGATCCTAATGTTGCATGCACCAGGCAGGAACTAGGCAGTTTACATGCTTGTTCGAAGGATCGTGTAACTTGATTATCAAATGTAAACGTCCAGGCTTCTTGTGCTTTTAAGAGTTTTAAAAATTCAATAGAAATCAAAAAAAGAAAAAATATAAAAAAATTAAAAAATTTCTACAATGTTAGGCTCATCTTAAAAAGTGGAAGGTGGAAGGAAAAAATGTAAAATATAAACTCCGAATTCTGATCCAATAATAATAATGATTCATTAGGTCTGGGCCTGGCAGTAGGTGGATGATCACATAATGGGCCTGTCTATTGGGTCCAAAGCCTCTTGTTGTTGCCTCTTTGCGTGCGTAACGTAGAGAACGGCTCGGGTGAAATGAGATCTTAGCGCACGCGTGAGATGCAAATCGACATGGATCTCATGATGCTATTTTAAATGCTTTGAGTTATATATTATAAAAAATCTACAGTGGGGGAATGTATTTGGACTTGCGGGATGAATACGAAAGTTTTTTTTTTAAAAAAAAAAAACCACTGAAAAGAAGAACACTTTCCAAGGAAAACCAACGCAACACAAGCCAGCTTTTCTCTAATGGAATAGAACAGATCGCTGACATTATAATTCCCTGGGCATGCAGTTGTCTTTAGTTGGAAGTATTGAAGACGGTATCATTTTTCGGGGGTGTGAAAGGCAAGACTTAGACTACGGGGCTTCAGGACGTATGTTATTATGAAGCTGGATTTGAAAGGGACAGGTGCAAACATGTTGTTGTAGTTGTGGCGGTGGTGGGTTTCTGATGATCAGGCAGCCATGCATGGTTGCCATAATTCCAAAGTACTACTGTCTAAATGCGTACTAGCGCTAGAACCAGTAATGAATTCCATCCCTGACCCAATTCCATCCGATCTTCGAGATCTATATATCTCAGCAGTAAAAGGCTAAATCTGATTTCTTCTCACCACCGCCCTATTCAATGGCACAAATGCACTTGCCTGCCTAGCTAATCATGTAAAAATAACGAGGAAGGTGGAACCCCACAGCCTACAGGACCACGGCTTGTCGTATACAAGCACCCAATGCTCGCCTCTCAGAGATTGTTGCATGGGTGGGAGGATCCTCCTCATCAGACTATGGTACGTTTGGATAATCCATGTGAATCACCAGAATTTCGTGTGCTTGGAAGAGCCAACGCATGTTAATCAATAGCAATTAATGTCTACTTCAAATGAAAAATAAATAAATAATTACTCTTATATCCATAACAATTGCATATAATTCC
Organism: Annona squamosa; assembly: GCA_035584095.1. Taxonomy (NCBI): domain Eukaryota; kingdom Viridiplantae; phylum Streptophyta; class Magnoliopsida; order Magnoliales; family Annonaceae; genus Annona; species Annona squamosa. The sequence continues at coordinate 56,568,361 of JAXCLR010000063.1, read as the reverse complement.
TAATATGCCTACGATATTTCATAATTTTTTTTATGTCTATAACATCTTATCCTAAATTCCTCTCATATCCACGTCGTTAAAATCACCATTATTTGTCCCATTGAAAAAATGGTTTTGCCTTTTAATTTTTTTCTAATTAAAATAAATCAACTTTAATATGACTTTCAAGTTATTTAATATCTTATATTAATGATTTACTACCATCAATTGAGTCATATTAATGTTAAATTATCTCAATTAAAAAATTTTAAATGGGCAAAATTATCTTTTCAATGAGGTAGATAATGGTAGTTTTAATGGCGTGGGAATGAAAGAAATTTACGGTGGAATGTTATAGGCATAAAAAAAATTTACAAAATGTCGTGATTATATTATGAATTATACACAATTGTTATGAGTATAAGATGAATTATCTCAAAACAAAAAAAGGACAATCAATGCAATTTTCCATCAACTTGCAAGAAAAAGTATGGAATTAATGACACGTATAAGATAAAACCGGTGGATAAAAAAAATAGAATTTGTTACGCCTCTTTGGAAACCATATCTTCTTTTTTGCACTTTTTTGGTCGATATAATACCACAATTATAACCAATACTGAAAGCCTGTTTTATTGTTGACATAATTCTAGATTATATTTGCCTATTATTTACACCCTTGAGCTCTCCATATTGGAACTTTGTATACACGGGGGATATATGCATATAAATCCGTGTAAGTTTGAAGTTAACAGTTTAAAGTTAATATCTAGAAATATATATAAGTTTCTCTTCCGTGAAATCTTTCCAACATGGAATCTTTTTTTATTTTAGCAGGTTAGTAATTGATAAAAAATACAATCTATCTACTGTATTTAGAAATATTTTTATTAACATGAAAACATTTTCATTTGTTTCATATCATATATGAACCATATTTATAAATGTTTAAAATTAATGTAATAAAATAATTTAATAGTAAATATTAAATAAAATAAAAGTAAATTCCAAGGCAATTGAATATTTTGCCTTCTCATCCGATAATGAATTTCAAATGAAGCACGCTATTAACTAACAACCCAAAAATAAAGTTGCTGTTCCAAGAAAAAATAAGTTAACGCTAAAGAAAATTCCATTGACAATTTGAACCGCAAATGACTGACTATAAGACTGGTTTTTGGCAATTCTTATTAGCTATAAAAAAAAAAAGTTTTTTAGTAAACAAAATGCATGTGCAAGGAAGGATTACGTTGTTTATAATGGTACTTTTGCAAACAAGTAAAAATTTCCTCACGTGCGGTGATGCTCTTACAGTTAAGAAAAATTTTACTTCTGTTGAATATTTTCCAACCAAATCAAAATTTAGCATAAAAACAATAAAATATTGACAACTAAATTCTTATCAATGGCCATTATATGATGTATGCTACTAAACATTAGCAATAAAAGTTTCTTTAACAACTAAAGTTTAACTTTTTGAATAATTTGCAAAATATACCAATATAGTTTGTCCATAATTGCAGATGAACCTCATACAATTTTATTGCAAATTATCCTCACATAATTTGTCATTAATTGCATGATTTCCTTTTTTCCATCACAACTTGAAGAGTTGACATTACATCATTTCTATATATTTTGATAATGACAAAAGTATCCCTGATATAAAAATAGTAAAATAAGTCCATTTTAACTCAAATAAAATATATTTTGGTTTATCGTAAATAGTGAAATTCTTTGAAAATCACAACGACAATTTATATTACTAGCCTCAGTTTACATATATTAATCCCATTACAAAATCTATAGTGGTGTCACAAGCTTCAAGGCGGAGATTTTATAATATAAATGAGGTTCATAAGCACACATTAGGGTGCATTATTGAAGCATCATAGCAAAAGCTCATCTTCCACAATATTCAACTACCATATGAGTTGTGGCCACTCATACCCTTTCTCAATGAAGAATTTTGCTATCACCACCACAACCTACATTCTTCTTCATACCAAGCCCCTACCACTACCATCAATCCTTATGAGCGTTTCTTATGTGCATCCGACGTCTCTACCAAAACTATCGTCTGTCCTCTTCTCTGATAGATTTGAACCCATCAAGAATAGTGAAGAATAAATATAGCAAAAGATTTTTAATTAGCAACCTCTTCATGCCCATGATAACTAGATGGCAAATTTGAAATCTTATCACAATTGTTATTGGTTTCAAATAAAACTAAAGATAACACTAGATAACCTTTAATGTCTATCATCTTTGTCTCCACCACCATTAATTAGTCTTGTTGCTTGGGGTAATCTTCCTAAATGATGCTCCTCATCAGCAATCACACTAACTTCTTCTCCCACGCTTTTCCAAATCACACTAACAACGACGTCAATAATTAATGACTGCTCTACTTGTTAATTGGTCAATGGGTAGCCTCATCTTCTCTCATTGCCAAAAAGCATAAAACCATTTACTCTATTTGAACCACACTCACCATGGCCCCTATCTTTAGAATTGAAGGGCAATTTTGTAAAAAATAAAATAAAATTGATGGCTTAGTAGCTCAAGTGTTATGACAAACATTATCATGGGTATATTCATTATTACAAACAAAGGCATTATTGTTTACACCAAAGATATTTCAAATTAAAATTTTTTAATCTAAAATTTTTCAGTTTTCACTTTCCATAATTACAGTATTTTTAAATTATTTTTCAATTCTTTATGTATGGTTTACTTACATTTCAATAATCTATCTATTTTAACTTTATTCTTTTTATTCATTAGCATTAACTCTATTATATCACAATATTTTCTCTCATTTCAAAAACTTTTACACTAAAAAATTTTTATTAAAAATTTTATTACTTCTCAAAAATATCTAAAATATATGACAAAATATATAGGACTATTTGCAAATTTTGAAACTAAGTGAGTATATTTATAATTATAATCAAACTATATAAGTATATTTATAATTATTTTTTTATTATGCTAATCAGTCATAGATGTTAGGCACAAGTGTTGTGGTCAAAGTGGGGGTGGGGAGGAGGGAGGGGATAGAAAAATTCATAATGTATTTTCGAAGTTATTCATCTTTTCATCTCCAACGTGAGATCAATTTGTTCTCTTTTCGGTAGTAAAAATTGTGATCCTCTGCACACCTGGTGCATTTAGCTTCAGTACACCCGGGTGCATTAACCTTTTTTTTATTTTTTTTAAATTTTTTTTATAAAAATGTTAATTTAAGTGTATTTAAATATTTATCAATTTTTACCATTTTTAAAGTATTTTAGATATTTATTTTTTATTTTTTAAAATCAGTTAAATTACTAAAATACTGGTGTTTTTTAAAAATAAAAAATAAATATTTAAAATATTCTAAAAATAGTAAAAATTGGTACACACGTTAAATACATTTAGATTAACACTCGTATAAAAAAATTTTAAAAATAAAAAAATGTTAAAATGGATTTATTGCACTCAGGTGCACTTAGCTAAGTGCACCCGGGTGCATGGGATCGCGATCCAATAAAAACGTAAGAAAATATTTATCAGTACTTAAGGGTGATTCGTAAGATGAAATAAGATTTAAAAATGATATAAAGAGCCTTGAGCTTAATTGTAATGTATGATTTTAAATAAGTGTAATGTAGTAAAACTAATAAAAAAAAGTTTTTTAAAAAACACTAAAATTTGTGCAGAGAATAGGCCATGACACATACGAAGAGGCCCTTATGATCAAACGGCTTAAAAATCACTCACAGAGAATCGGTGATCTTGACCGTCCAAATGTTCGGTCCAAAGGCTACAGAAGATCAAGACTCTCGATTAAAAAGTAAAATCTGTCTCAGATCTGGCAATGCAAGGAATCTTTTAGTGTCCCCAAAAAAAATGCAGGGCTCATGACGAGGAGTCAATAATTTGTGCGGACAGTAATTACAAGCATGGCGGATCATTATTCCAAGGAATCTCCTTCTGACTGACGATATAAAAGCAGCATCCGCGTAAATAAATGCCTACACTTTCCATTCTCTACCCCGCCGAACCCCCATTACTCCCCTCATTAAATAAATCAGAGAAAGGGACAATTTCGCCCGTTGGCACAGTAACAAACCACCCCATCATCGTACGTACAAAACTCTCACCGATCGAGAATTAGGTCTCCCCATATGTAGAAAAATAATACCAAATACCTATCTAAAATTTTTTATTCAACATATCTTATTCATGGGTTTATCCAACGGCTAGGATCTGAATTTTGGGTGGTCTAACTTGTGGACTGCTCCTGGACCTGGGTAGTCTAGAATTTAATCCTTGCGTAAGCAGCGTAACGTGGTCCACACCCCATTTCTCGTATTTACTGCTCTAAACGGCCTCAAGATGCATGGATGATGCACCAACCGCATGCGTCTGTTGCACCCGATACGAATTTTTTTCCTTTCGAGCATCAAAGGACAACGAGGTTGGTAATCAAGACCGTCCATTTGTCGTGCACTTCCTCGGATTGACCCATGGCCCTAAAATATTCAATATTGGACGATCCAAGTAACCGTTCTTATAATGTTAGCGTGTGGTGGGGATGGATTACACGTCAAAACGTATGTCCCTCGGAAAGAAGAAGAGCATCAGAAATAAAACGATCTGATTCGTGGATGCATGCGGGTTTACGTGGCAGCATGGAAGAACGAGATCCTCATTTTTATCACCCGTTTGAATAAATCTCAGCCGTCGAATATTATGAACCACAGAACCCGGTTCGTTGAACTAGAAAATTAACGAAATGGGAAGAACGAGATTCACGAAACGGGAAGAACAAGATCGAGAGTCAGAGATCTGAAGATTCTAAAGTTGCAATATTATGTTTTTTTTTCCCAGATTGCCTCTCTTTCATCCGTGTTAATATTCTTGAACCTGATGACATTCCTGGGGATATCCCAGTCCCAAGTCTCCAGATTTGTTTATGCATCCTCTAGTGGTGACATCAATTAAAATAATTGAATGGAGTTAATATCAATCGGCAATTTTTTTTTTCCTATGTGTCGATACATACTCTGAGGAATAAAAGAAAAAACTTCAAAAAGATAGGCGGCTAGATAAAAAAACGAGTTTAGAAGACCCACCTCACCTGCATTGGAACGGAGGATCTTGGGCCACTATCTATCATGCATGACTGCATGTGAGATACCTGCCATTCAACATGTGAGATACCTGCCATTCAACTTAGGAGGATAAGGGATGACCACCGCCTTCTTTCCCAAGTATGAGCGAAGGAATTATGAATGAAAGAGTACTGAGATATTGGCACGGCTCAATCAAATAACGATTATTTTTACTGTTTTATCATAATTATATTTAAAATATCGTGTTCTGAGTGAGCCGGGCCAACACCACAGTAACCATTTCAACGGAATGTGCACTTTGCGCAGCTGAAGGCATAATCAGGGATGGAGAAAGGAAGGGAAGGAAGAGAAGGGGGAGGAAGAGAAAAGAAATTGGTAAGGAGTGGGAATGTCTCGGGTGAATTTAAGAAGCGAAGAAGTGTGAGGGGCGCATTAAAAGCCCCGACTACCAAACCAGAAAGACAGGCCACAGCATTAATAGAAACCGCCCTTGCAATATTCTCCTTTCCAAATTTCATTTCTCTCTTTGGAAGATGCCATCACGGACATTTAATTACAAAAAATAAATTGCGGTTTCGCTTATCTTCTCCATTAGTGAGATCTTATCTCATCATAAACTGCGTAGACTCTGATGGTAACTTGTTTTTATTTCGTCTCCAAAATAGCTGATTGGCCAATCTTAATCACAGATGCAGAGAGGTAAGCATGCATGTATCCAGTGGCTGCATAAGGCATGCTACGTGAGATTTCAAATTTTGAATCCATGGAATAGCCTTGGCATGTGGGCAGGCAAGACGATGGAGATATTCATACGTCGCAGGCGAATCACATATGAGATGTTGTTCACCGGGCACCGGGCACGGCGACTCAGCCGTACGTAGATAGACGACACGTGCGTCGATGGTTACAGCTCAGCCGTTTGTAGATAGACGACGCTTCCACTGGCTGGTTACACACGTTGTATTTGAGCGTATTTAATTAAGAGAAGTGATCGGCCCCCTGGTTAAGTAAATGTTCCGCTTAGTTCATTTAAACAATTTTTTTTCTTTTTCATAAACATTTGAAAATCTCAAAAAAATTAATGCATATATCTAAAAGTTGTAAAACTTGATTGATATGTTAAATACACTCCGATAAACAAGTGTACGAAAAAAATAAAAATATATTTTAAGTTAATTTTTTAATGAGAGTTAAGCAAGCTATTTGTTTAGCTTGGGCTAACAAAAACATTCCTCTTTAATTAAAAGTGCAACCGGGTTAGTTAGTTGTTATCGAATTATGATCTTCTTTGAAATTTTTTAAATTGAAAATAAATTCTTAAAGTTTGCTACAACAATGTGAGAAGTTTGATACAGATGAATGATCTTGTTAGCCTAGATTAAGTAAATGTTTTGCTTAGCCCATCTTACAAAACTCGTTTATAACAACTTTTTTTATTTTTTTCTTCATACACTTGTTTATCTCAGTGTATTCGAAGTTTTATCATTTTTTAATATATTTATATGTATTTTTAAATTTTTTAAAGATAAGAGTATTTTAAATACATATATATACATAGGTGATTTAAAATCTCAAAAAATATATAAACATATCAAAAAATAATAAAATTTGAAATACACTTAGATAAACAAGTATTTGAAGAAAAAACAAAAAAATTATTGTAAATAAATTTTTTGATGTGGGCTAACCAAAATATTTACTTAACTTAGGCTAAGGGGATCATGTCTCTTTAATATATACACAGAAAAACTAATTAGTTGTAAGGTAATTTGTAAATCATCTATTTAGTTTGACTATAATTGTGAATATACTCGCTTAATTTCAGAAATTGCAAATAAAACTTATACAATTTAACCATAATTGCAAATTATTTATGTTATTACGATGTCGTTATCGCATTATCAGGAAGCAGGTATATTTACAAAAAAAAGATATGCAAACTATATGGGTATATTTGCAAAAACTAAATACATTCACTTACTTTTTAAATTTACGAATATACTTACATAGTTTGCATATTTATGAAATATATCAACATTGTGACAGTGCTCTAACAATGTCATAACGGTGTAGGTATATTTAAAATTATGATCAAATTATAGAAGAGTTATTTATAATTTCTAAAATTATTTGAGTATATTTGTAATTATGAACGAACTGAGTGGGTATATTTGCAAATCAACCCTTGGTTGTAGGCAGGTATTGAATTGATTGACTAAGAAAAATCTACAAATAGGGAATTGATTACACACACCGATAATCATGTTGCCACATGGACTTTGGAACCTCGCACATGGGGCGTGTGTAACAATGTATTCATGCAATTACTACAAAACTTGATACTAAGGGCATCTTTGGGAAGTAATGAAACTTTTGAATTGAAAATTTTTTGTGTAAAAGATTTTTAAATTGTGAGAAAATGATGTGATACGACAAGTGTAATAATGAAAAAAAGAAGCTAAAATAACTAAATTAGTTATATGGATAATTATGTAGAAATAATTGAAAAGTAGGATAATTATGAAAAAATAATTAAAAAATAGAATAGTTGTGGAAAACATAAAGTTTTAAGTTGAAAAAATTTAACTTACAGATTTTTTTGAGGAAACAAACATACATTAAGCAAACTTACGGGAGGATCTATTTGCCAAAAAAAAAAACAACTTTTATCTTTAGCAATAAACCTTCAAAAAGGATGTCAATGTAATATAAGGTGAGCTTATGATCATCATATGAGCCTTTTTCTTGCTAGAAGGGCCAACCAATATGCAGATTGGAGGTCATTTTTACCAAACGAATTGGGGATGCCTCTATATAGGGCCCTTGGTTTGGTCCCTCAACCCTCACTCATTATTTTGATAAATGGGTCTGTCTTACTACAAAACAAATGGGCCTGTTCTAAGTTCTGAGTTTCTAGCCAAAATGATAAAGTTAGATTGGGGGACTTTTCCAACGTATTAGCCATGAGAGACTTCTATTTACATAATCATCTATCAGTTCAGACAAATTAAAAATAGAAAAGAACTTCTATCAGCTTTCATATTTCAATGGCTAGTTTCCTCCCAAAACAACTAGAAGGATAACTTAGCACCCCTAACGTTTTCTTACATGGTGTTGATACCCTCACTTAAACGTGAAAATTAAATTTTCAAATGGGCTTATTATCATTTGACACATCCATTTAAGGTTTTTTATGAATTTACATTTGAATTTTTAACCCATGTATTTGCAAGCTTAAGTTTGTGTAGGATCCATGGACCTCCAATGCTTTAAGCCCACTATGGAAGTGATGGCCACAAATCCATACGGCAGATTAGGAGAAATTTGCATCCGAGACGAAATAAAAAGTATTTTCTCAAGACAATTGAAGCAGAATCGACATAATGAAAAGTTTGGATTAGAACAAATAATTAGTATTTTATAAGGTTTTAATGGTCAAAATAAATTTAACCATAGAAAGAGGTGAATTTGCAACATTTCAAATGATGAGTAAAAACTACTAGATCCAATCCATTAAAGGAAAATCTGAACCGATAAAATGGATAAAGGACATCAATAAGTCGGGGCCCCATCAAAGATCAAAGAAAATATGTAACGATGAAGACATAAATAAAGGACAAAAAATGCACAAAATCAATGGCTAGGAAAGAGTTAACTTATTAGCCAAGCAAAACCATGAGCTCTATTGGTGGTTTTACAAAACCACTCATAGATTTGCTAGAAAGGACTCCTTAAGTTGGAATATTGCAAAATGGACAAGGTAGGTTTATGCAAAATATTATAACAGCTCATTAATGAGTAATTTTTCCAAACTCAAAAGCTATAAAAAGAAGCCTTTTTCTTCTTCAAAAAGGGGGACTAGTATTGTCACCCAAATTGTCATCATACCTAGCCGATTCCACCCACTGCTTATCCTCTCTGTTTCTTTTTACAAAAACATCTTCTTTTATTGTTGTCTACGACTTGCCCTTTGCGCTCCTTACCATAATTTCCATTGTTGTTGCACCTCCTCCGTTTGCTCATGATCTAGCGGGTGAGCGCCCAAATCTCCGAACTGTTTTCTATCCCATATACAATCTTGACCCCAAATTCTAGGTAACAGTTGCCTCTCGGTCGTCGCATACATCCCCTCCTTATCCCTTTCCCATCTCGAAAATCCTTTGATTTGTTTACTGTTTTCAACCGTGTAGCAATTCTTTGCCTCTGGTTCATTTTCCGTGGTTCCCATTGCATTAGTCTTCCCATCCAGCATTATTTGATATTTCCAGCCATCATCAGTACACGCCTAGTATGTAGACACGGCTATAGCTGGTTTTTACAACGCCCAAGCGTACCCAAATTCCCTTATCATCTATTCGTCCACCCTTTTCAAAATCATCACAATAGCTACCTTTTCTCCCAACATATTCGAAGATATCCTTTTTTATTTTTCCGTAAAATGCCATTCCAACCCATTTTTCATAATGGGCTAAAAGAAGAAGAGGGGTGGAAGTCCAGAAGCATGCATATGCACCCGTCCTCTGCATGATTTCTCCTTTTTTTTTTTTAAAAAAAAAAGAGAAAAATCCAACGCTGCCACATCTCATATTTCTCGTTTCTTTTTGCTAATTTTTTTTTTAAAATCTTATATCTGGACCGTTTAGTATTCTATTTTGGGTATGCTTAAAAATTATTTTCTTTTACGCTGCTATTTCATTTCAAGTCATTTTATTTCTGTTTATTATTTTTTTTAAAAAAAAAACCAACACATAGGCATCTCACTCTATCCTTTCTTTTCCTATAATTTGTTTTATATCAATCCAATGTCTGATCATCTAATGCTCTATTTCATGTTTACTTAAAATTATTTTGCTTTTAATCAATGCTGTTTTATCATTTCACATCCTTTTTTAAAAAAAAAAAAAATTAATCTAACGGAATATCCATACTTAACTATATCTACATCTTGTTTAACGTTTACATAGTATGTCTCTCTTTAAACTCAATCATTTGCATCTACGTATTCTTCATAAAAAAAATTAAATGAGTATTAAAATCTGACAAATAGCTTCCATCCATTGATTTTTTTTTTAACAAAACCTTTCTTGTTTCTTAACCATAAAAAAAAGAGTAAACTTCATTTATGGAAATGAAATTTCTATGCTCTCTTTTAGATTGAGTAGGGCCTTATAAAAAGCCTAGGGATTAACTTACCGCCTCTACTCTCTTGAGTTTTTATCTATAAAATATATGTTAATTTTTAACACTCCTATGACCAATGTATTAGAAAAATAAAGTTGTATTTTGTTTTTTAGTTATGAGTTTACCCAGAAAATTCCTGTATTTCAGTGTCTTATTGTACACGGACTAACCACTGTTATATGGCTAGTGACGACTCTAAAATTAATATATTAAATTTTATCAGTATTAGGATGCATGTTACTAACTACTAATTGCGCCTAACTAAGACACATGTTTGTGTTCGACTAATTCGCATCATTTAAAAATCTCTAAAAACTTGCATCATGTAAAAGCTTTAATGCTTGCATCTCCCTTCTTTAATTCTCATATCTACACCTTTTATATATTTTTCATTTCTGATCTTGAACCCATTTTCTACACATTTTTACATTTTTTATTTGCACGTTTAATTTCTGTATTTAACTCGCATCATATCTAACCTGCTAACCCGTTAACTCGCATCTTATATTTATTTTTCTCTCTTGCATTTATACACTTACTTTCCTGTGTAGTTCACAGTTATATTTTTCTATTGAGCATATCTTATATTTTTAGGCACATTTACCGGCCCATCCTAGCATAGAAAAAACTTCCTGCAACATGTGAACATGTGGGGATCAAATTTTCATCAGTCTTTGGCAATTTAAAATGTCGACATCGGTATTAATCAATCATGCAACGACTTGTTTGGATTTTAAAAAGAAACTTCCCCCCAATTTCTCTACCTCCACAACCAATGCGTGTGTGCCAAGTAACGTGCAAGCTTCGAACGTAGCTTCCACATAAGCAATATGTGCTGCGATTCAGGTGGTTTGTCGTGCAAGGCGAAGCAGATCAAATAAAACAACGGTTCAGATCACTTGAAGGATGCGCCAAAGCCAATAAAAGCATGTGAAGGCGCTCCAGCAAAATCCTTGGGGGTGATGTTGGAGGTGCAACAAATGCAAAAGAGACGTGGCGGCAAACCCACTTTGGGTAGAGTCGCATCGTAGCCTTTCATCTTTTGGGTAACGGTTATGGCAGGAGAAGGGGTGTTATCTGGTAAGAACAAGCACGGCAAAACCGAATCAGAAAATCCGTAAACAACAGGGAGGGAGGGAGGGAGAGGGAGAGAGAGGGAGAATGGGAAGAGGTGTTCCGGTATGTAGAAGAATTTCGTTTCGGGGCGTGATTCGTCTGCTTCGGATGCAGCAACCAAAGAGCAGAGGAGGAGGACGACGACGAGGAGCGGCCGATCACAGAAGAAGATCAACGGCAGAGAAGCTGGGGTGGTTGGCAACGGTGAAGGAGCGACGGTCCAGATTCTACATATTGAGGAGGTGTGTTGTTATGCTCGTTTGCTGGCGCAAGTACGGCAAATTCGAGTCTCGTTTCATCTGATCACAATAATTAATTAGATTGGCCTTAATTGTAAATTTTTATGAGGGGAGAATATACAGATACAGCCTTTGGTTTTGATTCTTTCTCGTCCACCCCTAGGCGCATCACTTCTCTCGGGTGACTGAGAATGTCATGAAATGGACATTACCCGCTGGATTTGTCTTTGAAAAACTAGTAATTAAAAAAATGAAAAGAGAATTTCCAAAGAATTCGGTCAATCCTTTAATTTATACACCCTATTCTCTTTTATTTTTCCCATGGAGAACGTCTCCATGAGGGGGTGATGCAGAGTACATTGCTTGCTTTCGGCTGGGTTCGGTTGGTTAACCAAATTTATTTTGCACTGTTTTGAAAGTTTATAAGGGTTTATTTTGTAAATACCTAAAACATTTGCTAATTTACAATTATACATAATATATTACGGGCTTGTTTGCAATACTGTTAGTTATGATCCCATATGCATGCAGCCGCTGGGTTTTATATTTTAAATTTTTTTTATTAAAGCCGATCCATTAATAAAATTCATCTATATGCATCACATCATTAAAAAAACTCAACTTCATCAATGCCTTCGTTGTATGCAATGCATGTGTTATTGCACATAATGATTAAAAAAACTTAATTATTTGCATCAAATATCAGTTGGAAATGAGGCATTTTTGACCGCCCGTAAAATTCACTTTTTTATAAAATTATTATTCTAAATACGTATAATCTATAAATTAAGAGTGTGTTTAGGAAGTGATAAAACTTTTGTTTAAAAATTCTTTTCGTAAAAATTAATAAATTGATAGAAAATAATATGATATGATAGGGATAGAGATGGGTTGTAAAGAGAATGATGTTAAAATAGATAGGTTAGTTATATAGATATTATGTAGAAATAATTAGAAAATAGGATAATTATATATAATGATGTGAAAAATTAATTTTAAAATAGGACAGTTGTAGGAAATAAAAAGTTTTAGCTTAATATTTTCTTCTCATTGTCAAACATATCCTAAAATTTATCATTTTTATTATACATATATATTTGAATTTTAAATTCATTAGTGAAAATGATTGCAATACCTTCGCTTAAAATTTAAAAATCACACATATTAAAAATGATAAAAAAATTTGATAAAAAATGATAAAAACTCACTTTATATATTATATATAATTTTTTAATGAAAGATTATGTACACTTAAAATAAAAATTTTATAAAAACCAAAAAAAGTGCCATTTTAGACTAGTAGAAAATGATCACATGTAAAGTACATAAACTACAAAGTATTTGCAAACACATATACAACCCTTTGTAGCAAAATGATGTATGATGATATGTATTTGCAACATTAATTTTAACTTTTTGTAATAAAAATTAGTTGTGAAAATAAAATTTATTAATATTAATAACATTTTTTTGATATCTTGAAAATATAACTTTAACATTAGTTTTTATTGTATTGTCATCAAGAGAGATAACTTTCTAACAATAGGAATCAAATCTTAAACCATAGGCATGTCGGAAATAAAACCTTAAAATTTATTTTTTATTATATTGTTATCAAGTGAGACAATGCTCCAATAATAGGGATTATACCCCAAACCGCAGGAAAATGTGCTTGAATGTGAAACAATTGGCCTAAAGCATATTCATTTTGAATATTGATATTTAGCATTAAACAAATTTTTTGAATCAAAACATTGAACAAATTTATTACATTGATTTTATAGATTTGTAGATGGGAGTTATACACAATAATACTAGCTAAATTATGAAATTTTTATGACAATATAAATGATGCCAAATATAAACAAATGGAGCAGATTTTACCATCGAACATTAGAATGTGAAAATGGATAGAGTTGCATAGAGTTAAGGTTTCATGGTGGCATACTCTATGTAATATAAAATTAATACGTATATGACCTATGATCTAACATGTAGTTTGGTGTACGCACAAGTACTTGCACACACAGGAGGTTCCCTTGCACATCTTCTTCATAGTGAATTTCTCCCCTTTTGTCCAGCACATGGACAGCCAAGTTGTTGACACCATTGCTCCATTATGGTGGACGTGTATTTATTTTGGGTTCGAGGCTATTAGCCTCCATTTGATAAAAAGTTTCTCCTCCTTTGGCCTCCATAATTCTGTTTGCTGTTACTCTTTTTCAACGCAAACCTTTGCCTCATCTATTGTACTCTTAAAATTAAGATTACTTCTGAATCGAACCAACCTTAACCGAATTTGGACTTGTCATCTATATCATCGATTAATTAATATTTTAAACCTATTTTAATTTTATTTATTTTGTAACGAGATCATCATTTCCTAACATTAAATTTCCTTACATCGAGTCAAATTTATTCAAGCCAATTAAATCCATTTCGCCCCTTAAATTTAAGTTGCATGAGTACAACTACAACCAAATTTTTCCGAAAAAGGACTTTTCCTCAATTCAAATTACTAAGTTTGGATTTTTTGAGGAATTCATATTTGCTCAATTATTTAAATTGAAACTACAAAATGCATACCAACAGCTATTAGGTCGACTGCCAAGGATAGGATGATATTAGAATAGGATTTTTCGTTTGAAAAAAAAAACGCTTTTTTATTTTCAGATAATAACATTTTATTTTTTCACTTTCAATACGATTTTTTCAAATTCAAACACACTTCACATTTCTAATACGCTTTCATCCTATATTTATTCCCTCCAAACTCTTAACAGCGACTAGCAAGGTTTGATGCTACAACTTCCCTCCCTCAAGGTCCGATTATGCCGAACGAAGCACTGAAAAGGGTCCACAGGAGAAATGCTAGGAAAAAGTATTTTTGAGCATCAACGCATTGAATAGAATATGATGCCGACAGGATCCAGACCATCGGCGACATGGAGTATGGTGAATAGACCCTACGAATTTTTGTCCGAAAGACTGATTATATTTAAAGCAAATAAAGTCAAAATAGATAAATTAATTATATAAATAATTGTATGAAAATAATTGAAAAATAGAATAATTGTATAAAAATTGTAAAAAAGTTATTAAAAATAAGATAATTATGGAAAGTGAAAAATTTTAAGTTGAAAATTTTTATCCGACATTTTTTGTGTGTTACTAAGTACACCTTTTATAAAAAAATAAAAATAAAAAAATTTAATGGAGAAAATTATCAGCAAATCTTGGAACCACCAACATTCTCATAGCAGTTTATTTGAACCAATTAACCGATAAAATTACTACGCTAAATCGGCGATTAGTACGGCATCAGGGCAGTTGGGGGCTTTATACGTCTAAATGCTTAACGAATATTTTAATTAATGGAGCTTGTGGGCATTGGCATTTCCATAAATATGAATTAAAATTGTACGTGTACTTTTAGGGGCCGCAAATGCAAGATTTATGATTTGATACGAAATCCGGGTTGAACCCGATACAGATTTGCAGTCGGTTGGATTAAAGTCAGGATTAAACCGAGTCAGAGTTGGATCAACCCGGCAGAGTTGCATCCCGAATTGCTATTTACAAATACTTTAGCATATCGGAAATTGTTAGTATAATATGCTGGTATATTTTGTTGTCACCTAATGGCATATGCATGATACAGACCTGGACTGATCAGTCATCATTATTTTATCGGGACCGCATGTGCGTGTTCGAGAGAGAGAGAGAGATTGTTCTCCACCGGTTTGGTATATTCTGTTGCATGTTTTCTGCATAGTTTCTTTTTGAAATATGCTTTAATAATAGATTACACGGAAAAGTGATTTAATTAACTGAGAAAACGAGTATAACAGCAACCTCAGACAATGCTATGAAATGGGGTTGGAAGCCTTATAAGTATGAGAGAGGCGTTAGGGTAAATTACATACACGGATTGTCTTTTGTGATGCTAAGTAGTATTTATATAGTTCCTTTTTATTTGAATAGGCTTGATCACCTGGACCAGAAAAGCTCGATGCAGATTTTATGGTACAAGTGAAAGCAATCATAGATTAGGCAATTTTACGAGTGATTTAGTAATACAGTTCTTTTCCTACAAGCTATCATATCAAAGGGGTAAACAAGTCGGACGATTGCGGCAGTGCATACTTAGCAAGGCAATACCTTACGACTCAGATATGCGAAACGGTGAAAGAGGTGGTTGGCCTGATCTCTGTCTTAAACAAGAGGAAGGCAAGCACAGAGAAAATTTTCCTTAGATATTGGGGTGAGTATGGATGCAGCTTCAAGACAGTTATTTATGGACGATTAAAATATCTTAGCTGTAGAATTGCGCGGCTTCTTTATGGAGTATCTTCTCGTCCGTGTCACGCGGCTTTGGCAAGGTCTACAAGGGAGCCACCGACAACAAGGCCACACACGTAAGGGTTGCACGAGTTCAAAACGGAGATCATTGAAAGATTAAAGTCAGGATTGCAATGGAGAATCTCGCTTGCCCATCCATTTTCTCCCGATGACCCAACCCTCCTCGAACGGCAGTGACAGCAAGTCTCTCAAACAGACAGAAACAACCAAGCAAGCAACGATTTGATAGTAACTCGCACATACTCTATCGGCAAACAAATCCACATGCCATAAACCCGGCAGCCATGAAAATCGACGTCAAGGATAAATCAGTCGTTGCTGCCATTCACCACCACCATGGTTACATTAGTCATTTCCACTCTCCATTGACGGCATATATAATGGAAAAAACAGGGAGGGGTATATTTGATATTTAGGACTTACTTATATGTATGAGCAAAATATTTCATACTTAGTAGGTATACTTGAAATTAAGAGTAGTAAAAGTGGCGAGTATATTTGAAATTAATCCTTTTTTACCACATGCGCCACGATATTTTAAAAACTTGCTTGGATAGGTGATGCTTTTAATACACGCTTTTATCTATTTTTAGGCAAAACCACTAAAACAGTGTTCAGATGCTTGTATATTAGAAGCATAAAAAGCTCCCCTCAACAAAAATCGCTTTCCCAATCTTTCTTCAGCAAACGTTGCTCTGCAACCCCAGCCACAGCCTAAGGGTCTGTTTGGCCTAGCTATCATGCACAGCAAAACTACACCGCCACACTACGATGGGAAGCATCAATCGAATCCTTTCCACCAACACAATAAATTTTACTATTGTTAAATATTTTTCACCAAAGGCTGTGGTTTTCGTTTACGGCCAAATACTTACAAATTGTCTAAAAGCACTAGCACGTCACGCTTATAGTTAGCGCCTCTTCTACAGGGAATAGAAGAAGCCTTCCCTAGTCGGTAAGAAGTCTCGCTTCGGATTCTACGTTGGTTGGCGAGCATTGTCGTCGATCACAAGTCAAAAGAGTATAAGGCCAGAGAAGGGGGGCCGAAAATGCAAAAGAATATTGCCATCTAGAAAAAGAGAGAATAAAGAGGAGATTGGAATTGAATATTTCCTTTTGCTCACACGCCAAACGCAATGGACCCCAATTTTCTTACTGCTTTCACCCCAACACCATTCACAAGACCAGACACGCAGGCGAGCAAAGCAACACGCTCTGACATCGTAACCCAGGGGAATTGAAATAGCCCACAGCCCTCCAACTTGGCCCCATTCGCCGCATGCACTTGTTCAACCCCATGTGCAAGGAATCGTTCCTGCGTGCAAACAACGTTCAGCGGGCCGACTTACCTAAATAGCTTGATTCACAGCTACTGAGAATTTCGTTTCGTGGGTGGGTAAGCATGTGTTCCTCGAGAACCAATTCGAATTCAAACTTGGGGGACGGGGATTTGAAATTATTTAGATTTCCTCAGCTCTTGTGCTGATTCTTCCAAGGCCCACCCTCCCTTTACCCATATGTATATATACGGATGGAAGCAAGCATGGTAATTTTCAGACCCAAGAAGTCGACTTCAGTTCCTTAAGATTTCTTCAACACATAGCTTTCCGCCTTCAAACTTCAATGGCCTTGGAGCTGTTGGGTGCCGTGGGGCCGAGCCCAAAGGCCCTCGGTCTCCAGGAGGCGGTGGGTGCGCTGGGGGCGAACGGCAAGGCGGTCTCCAGCTTCCAAAACAACTCGGAAGGGGGCGTCATTGATCTCATTCAATCCATCATCAGCAAACAAGAGGTGGAAGACCCCTTCTACGTCCTGGATTTGGCTGCTGTCGCAAACCTCATGGACAGATGGGCTCACGCACTACCCCACGTCCGACCCTTCTACGCCGTCAAGTGCAATCCGCAGCCTTCTTTGCTCAGTGCACTTGCGTCCCTCGGAGCCAGCTTCGACTGCGCCAGCCGAGCCGAGATAGAAGCTGTCCTGGCCGTCGGCGCCTCCGCCGACCAGATCATCTACGCCAACCCCTGCAAGGCGGAGGCCCAGATCAAGTACGCGGCACGAGTCGGCGTCGGCCTCACCACCTTCGACTCCGCCGGCGAGATCGAGAAGCTCCGCCGGTGGCACCCGACCTGCGCCGTCTTGCTACGCCTCAAGGCGCCAGAGGACAGCGGGGCGAGGTGCCCGCTGGGCCCCAAGTACGGGGCGCTGCCGGAGGAGGTGGTCCCGCTCCTCCAGGCAGCCCGCGCGGCAGGTGTGGCCGTCACCGGGGTGTCGTTCCACATCGGCAGCGGCGCGACTCATGTGGGGGCCTACCGTGGCGCCATAGCGGCGGCGAGGGAGGTGTTCGAGGCGGCGGAGAGGCTGGGGATGCCGCGGCTGCGAGTGCTGAACATCGGCGGGGGATTCACCGCGGGTCCCCAGTTCGAGGAGGCGGCGTCGGCTATTAAGGGTGCGGTGGAAGAGCACTTCGCGGACAATGAGGGGTTGGTAGTGATGGCGGAGCCGGGTCGGTTTTTCGCGGAGACGGCGTTCACGTTGGCGACGAACATCATCGGGAGGCGGGTGCGGGGGGAGGTGCGGGAGTATTGGATCAACGACGGGGTGTATGGGTCCATGAACTGTATCTTGTATGATCATGCGACGTTGACGGCGCTGCCCTTGGCCTGCGCTTCCAACCGTGCAAACCCCACGTGCCGGGGATTCAAGACGCACCCTTCCACGGTGTTCGGGCCGACGTGCGATGCTCTCGACACAGTGCTGGTGGGCCACCAGCTGCCGGATCTGGCCATCAATGATTGGCTGGTGTTCCCCAACATGGGTGCCTACACTGTCGCGGCTGGGTCCAATTTTAACGGCTTTGCGACTTCCACCATCCGCACTCACCTCACCTGCTCCACCGCCGGTTGAATAATTTTTCCTATTTTTTTTATAAGAATAATTTTACATAATTGATTGTTCTTATTTTTGGGCCTGTGGAAAATAGTTGGCCTGATGACTTTTTTTTCTTTTTATTTTTTGGGTTAAAAATTCAGATGTATTAGTATATGCTTAGATTGGTGTATTTGATGGGGTGATTGGGTAATGGTTCGTGGATATATTCCAGAAAAAAATATATATAATATAACGAATTTTCGCTGGATTTCCCCTTCTCCCCACTATTTCGAAGATACGACTGAAAGTTAAAAGGAATTTTTTGCATTTTGTTCGATTTAGCCTATTTGTTTTCTAATCTATGAGTTTCACATATTTACTTCTCCCTATTTACATTTTAAATTCAGCAGTTAAGATAAAGCCTTCACACCAACGAAAAACTTGTTAGTTGTTGCTGTACAGATTTTATTTTATAATGACAATATTTCAAAGATACGACTGAAAATTATGGAATAAAGCGAGTACCCAAGACAAAGCTACTTCTAAATGGTTCGTTTCACGCATACCTTGCTTAAGAAGAACAGAAGAATTTACAAAATAGATTCTACATATCTTCATAAATTTTTATGAGTATTTGCAACCATTTTAATAGATATTTCCAACTAAATTTGGAGTCGTTCTAACAAATTTCTTATAATATACTAATATATAACTAATGATATTTCTAAATTTATTCAAACCGGGGACACTCATATGCTACTTGGGGAGAACTATTGCTACTACTCATCTCCAATCGAAGCCATCACCCATCCTCCTTAGGGCCAACTGGGTTACCACCACGCCAAAGGCGTGGCGGCGATATATCTCTATAATTATGAACTAATTAACGGACACATTTTAGGCCATCCTCTTAAGTTTTCTATTATTGCTTCTAAAACTCAATTTTTACTCTGTTAGGCTCTCCGGATCTTTTTTATAATATTCTAAAACTTAAGGGTTTGATATGAAAATACTCAAAGCATACATTCTAATTTTCAATCAAGTAAATTTATAAAATCTATTTTATAATATCTCCTCATAATTTAGAAATTAGAATGCTCTTTCCACCCCTTTGAGGCCTCGACAATATATACATGAAAATCTGAATTTCAAGAATCATACAGCACATGATTGAAACATCGTAATTCTCCTCAAATGACAATAACCAACCACCCCAATGTCTACCAATACCATTGGATATTCCATGCAAGATTATTTTGTTAGAAGCAACATTGTCTACGGTGCGAGATCAAATTCCTTGTCTGCCATATGTTGTTTTGTTTTAAACCAAAATTATATTGTACATGTTAAACTAATCTTGTAAGGTGGCCTAGATTAAATCTTTTAAATTTAAGTTAAAAATTTCGTTCGTATAAAGTTATATATATGATTCCAAGAAAGTGAGAATACTTTTTAATAAGAATTAAGAAAGTCAAACACTATATAAACAATGAAAAAGAGTCTTGATGTTTTTTTCTCACATGAAAAAGCAATGCTTGAAAGTTCTCATTTGTTAACCTAAATAAGCTTTCAGATAATGACACTTAAAGTTTAATAAAATTATCACTTAAATTAGGCTTAAAAAATACTATTAATTAATGTATATATCAATCGGTTAAAATTTAAATTATATTTTTGATTATGGTTAATAAAATAATTTATATTATTGATTTTGTATGTTGATAATATATTACTCGTACTAAAGATTTGAAGCTCTTACATAATATTATGTGTTTTTTGGTCATTTCTACCATTAAAAATATCAATATTGCATCATGTATTATTTAGTACTAATGATTTGAATCTCTTACATAATCTTAAGTGGTTTTTTTAGTCATTTACATCATTAAAAATATGAATATTGCATCATGTATCACTCGGTACTAATGATTCAAATCTCTTACATGATATTAAGTGGTTTTTTTTTGGTCATTTTTATTATTAAACACATGGATATTACATCTTGTGTTATAAGGATTGAAGTTCATCAAGATAATTCTAAAAGATCACTTTAGTCGTCTCAAAGAACTTATACAACTACGGCCGTATAAAGGTTTAATTGTCAAACTTTTCATTATGTGAATTATAAATCTTTAAAAGTCACACATTGGATTCATATCGGTGCTTGCAAAACGACATTGAGAAATAGAAATCGATTTTCATTTTATATGCTTCTGTAATTGGAAATATATTTATATGCTAGAGCATGCATAAACGATAATATTAGCTGTGTAATAGAATTACCTGGGGATGTCAAATCAATCTTCGATTGAAATATTGAAAGGAAACAAAAAGACATTTCTAACAAACTAAAGACTATAAATTCACATTCGACAAACTTGAAATATCACAAAAAGGCGCTCTGAGGTTCTTACCAATTATTGCATATCACGAGAAGAAGCGTAAAAAGAAAAGAGGGCCTCTTGTCTTGATGATTTTTGTGGCATTGTTAGATTTGATGGAAATGGATTCCGTGCACTTTTACTTGCATGAAATCTGACAGTGCTCAGTGTCATTCATCGTGTCCTTATAAGGCTTGGTAGATAACTAAATATATTATGTATCATTAAAGGAATTCATATTTTAATTAACAGGGAAATGCATTATATGCTCCAATCAGGCAAATGATTTCATACCTGATGATCCTCTCCAGCATCTCCAAAATCCATTTATCGGCCATCTCACTCCTCTGGAGGGATTTTTCAAAATGAATATTGATGCCCGATGTTCTCGCCGGACCTCGTCGATGGGTTTTGCAACGGTTATCAGGGATGCGGGTGGCTCCTTTGTTGGGGCTAAGGGTTGGAAACTGAAGGGTTCGATGGATCCTTTACTGATGGAAGCGAATGCTTGTCTTTGTGGTGTAAAGTGGGGTCTCCAGTTAAACCTGACGAAACTCCTAATTGAAACGGATTCCCTCCTTCTTGTCCAATTCCTTTCTTCGAAGGGTTCCATCCTTTCTCCGGCAGGTTTGGTGATTGATGAACTGAAGGCTATTATCCAATCTTCCAATTTTTTATCGGTGGATCATGTTCTCAGGCAGGGTAATGCAGTGGCCCATGCATTAGCTGATTTTGTGTCTATTTCTGATATGGATCAACAGGTTTGGTGGGACAATCCCCCTCATGTAATACAAGGAAAAATCTGTACAGACATTTTTTTGGCAATGAATTGCTCGGATCATCTTATCCATTCTCCTTTCCATATTGGACGGGAGAGTGAATAAGATTTTCCTTTTCCATAAAAAAAAAAAATCCATTTATCGGCCATGAAAAAGAAATCCCCTTTGTGTGACTAAAACAATCAATGGAAGTCCACAACCTGAAGGCCGGTGTATGTGTATCGGCCCAAACACCTGCTCATGGCATAACCTATTGTTATAGTCTAATGGTTGCGTAACAATTATTTTCCTGTGCCGTCAAAAATTTATTTTATTGGATAATTATTGAATAATGTGACGAGGAAGTTAACCGGTCAAAGGCATTTAGGTAGCGTTTATTGCCAATATATATAATCAACTTGTCAAACCCATGTACAAGGTTGTTTGTTAAAATATAAAACTTTTTAAATTAAAATGTTTCAATTTAATTTTTTTATTTTCCACAATTGTCCTATTTTAAAATTATTTCTTTACAATTTCTATATAACTAATTTGCTTTTCAATCTTTTATACATAACTACCCATATATCTAATTTATTTATTTTAATTTTAATTTTTTATTGCTTATTATTATTCATAACTTCATATTATATAACATTATTCCTTACATTTCATCAAAAGTTTTATCACTTCTTAAACATACCTTTTGTCATTTGGTAAAGTATCAACCTTGTGTCAAGTGGTTGGAATTTTAATTCTCACGGAAGAAGCTTTGTATTTCCTATATGTTTTTTATTTAAAGAGCTTTAGGGTATGTTTGTCAATGAGTATAAAATATAAAGTTAAAATTTTTTCAATTTAAAGTTTTTCACTTTTTATAATTATTATATTTTTTAATTATTTTTTCATATTTTCCTACACAATTACCTTACTTTTCAATGATTTCTATACAATTATCTATACAACTAACCTATCTATTTTAATTTTATTTACCTTACTCTTCATCATTACCTCTGTCATGTCACGTAATTCGACAATTTTTACTCTTCAAAACTTTTTACAAACACATCAATAGTCTTCTTCCCTATTGATGTCTAATGATTATGAGTCGAGAGAAAAATCATAAGATGAATTGGGCATTTTTTTTTGTTAAAAAAGATATTATAGAAAAATCATAAAAAAAAAAACTCGTTCCTTTGCAATTTTCACGTCAAGGGCAAGGATCCCAACATTGTACCAGTTGAATAGGTGAATATTAATTATTTTGTTGTATTTTTATTCAGTTGTATAAAAAAGGAGATTCGCCAG
Source organism: Annona squamosa (assembly GCA_035584095.1). Taxonomy (NCBI): domain Eukaryota; kingdom Viridiplantae; phylum Streptophyta; class Magnoliopsida; order Magnoliales; family Annonaceae; genus Annona; species Annona squamosa. Next base: position 56,545,046 of record JAXCLR010000063.1, on the reverse strand, counting down.
TAAAAGCCACTTCTTATGGACCTATGCAGATATTTAATTAAAATTCTACCTAGTCGACGAATTGTTCGCATAATTTTACATAATTAACTTCACTGGGGTTCTCGCGAAATGGTAGGTTTCTTAAACTGTAGCTCAGTAAATTGGTGATTTACGGGTGACAAAAAATATTTTACAACGTTCTTATGTTTTTACAAATACATGGATCCCAACTGGATTTGACAATTTTAAAATTTATTTATTATTTTTAAAATAATTGAAATGGACATAAATACAAATATCCAGTGAATGAAAGAATTTTAGTATCGTAATAAAAAATTAAATAAAATGAGCAAATTAAATTCTAATTTAATAATAAGCCAAAATGGCCCAGAACGGGCAACGACGCTGCATACTCTAGCTGTACGGGAATACCCTGCATGCGTGGATGCTTACACGACGGTCAGCGCTGTCACCGATTCCGACCATCTTACTGAGAATTACAACATGCCCATATGACTAAATCTGTAGATGCCTTGCTGATGTTATGGAATAGATGGACGGTCCATGCATATGCTGTCGTTAATTCCCTCGAACCAAGCTCACAATAAGCCCCACATGTCGTCATCTGTCCGAGCAATGTATTTTAATTAAAAATTGAATCAGAGACAATAAGAAAGTAAGTGGTGCCAAAGGTATAATTTTTTTTTTTTTTTTTATTTAAAAAACATCTTTCTAGATCGTTCACGAAATGATAAGATGTCGTCCTCTTCTTCTTGTCGATATTCTTATGTAGTTATGTACGTGCCTTGCTAAGTGCTAACGATGGCTATGCTTCGAATAATAATAAATTCATATGCTTGTTGATGGCCATGTGGAATATATTCATTCATACACACAAAATGGGACGGATGATTTCAATTTCACCGGCCAACTCAATCCCCTTTATACTGTAAAACTTAAAAAAAATATATCAAAAATATAAATTTTAGGCAGCTGGTATTTGGGGTGTAAAAAAAAAGAAAAGAAAAATTCAAAAAACTAGTAGGTATTTACATAAAATTGGAACGGATAAAAAATGAACCCAATATGTCACTCCGGTCTTCCTTCTTAATAATATGATCTGTAAATACAAAAATCGTCATTTTTCAGATGGACGGTTAGTCAGTAGTGAGTGTGTTCGATTAATCACTGCATGCAAAGACAGCAAACGGAGGCGGCCGCATGCTTTCTCGGCGCACATCGCTTTGCGCTCCAACGTCCTTATGTAAGCGTTGGCAACCGCCGGGTGCCAGGTCCGGTACAAGGCTGGCCCCGCTCGTCCTCTCCACTTTCGTATATCTCCCCCGTTATTCCGCTCGACGCACCATCGGACGGTTCCTGTCTTTCCTCCTATCGTCCACCACACACACCCTCTCTCTCTCTCTCTCTCCGTGTGTGTGTGTGCATTCAGACAGAGAAAGGAAAAGATGCCAAGATTTATGAAGCGGCGAAGGACTGTCGGTCGCCGGATCGACGAGCTATTGCATCGCGAAGTCGGCAATCATTCGCCCTCGAGCTTCGTCCAACGCCTCGGGGCATCGGAGGTACAGTTGGTTCCTTCATCTTCTTTGAGATTCTTCTGTTTCGTTTGTGGCGGAATGTTGAGTTTCGATTGAGGAATCTGCAGCAAGAGCTGTGATCTTGAATCGTGAATGTGTTGGATTTCTTCCATGAATCATGATGGGATGGTTTCTATGTTGAACACAGGGTTATGGATGACACTGTGTTGTTGGCGACTGATTGGATGGATGGGATTGCTTGATAGTCTTAAAGGCGTCCTCGATTATAAGAATCTCCCGATGAACGGACTAGATTATGGAGATATGATGCCAAATTATTGATTTTGCTGGTTCCAAAAGCAAGTTACGAATTCGTATTAGCTGACAGTCGATTAAGGTCTCTTCTACTAGTATTGTGCAGCATCGTCAATATGGAATTCCACCAACCTTTCCTTCTTGTCCACGATCAAATGCAAATACTGCGGTTTACTCCAATCTTTACACAGCTTTTTCATGGACGCATCTGTAGCGAACCGATTTGGGTTTATGTCTTTTGTGGTGTTCTTTGCCTCATGACATTCAATATCTTTTTTTTTTTTTTTTTCCGCCAATCACGTTCTTCAAGCTGCATGTTTTCTACTGCAGCGGCTGGTTAGCTTGGAAAAGGCAGGTTCTTCTGTCAAACAGTGTGAAGAGCATGTAATATATTCCTAGTTGCGAAGTTAGAGAATTAAACTAAATTTTTATCAAATCCTGAGCTTTTAGGTGTATTTTATCTTCAAATGCAAATTCCATGAGTTGGAAACTATGGAAAAGGTAGCTTATTCTGGATCAGACGCCACCATAATGTTCATGTACCAAACTATTAGCCACTTTTGTGTAAAAAATACCACTTGCTTAGAGATTGTGTTGCCATTGAATCAAGTAGCTGAACTACGTGGATGCTGGAGTGTGTTGATGTCATTTATTGTGTTCTATTTAAATTTGCAATTAGGTCTATTTGTCTTGAGGTTGCATCATGCGATAAAGAACTTGCATGTCTACTCTCAGCTGCAATTCTCTGTTTGGTATTGCAGTTTGTAATTTTTGCAGCAGTGTTTTTGCATCTTAACATCTAAAATTTCTCATTTACTATTGACTGCAATTCCCAGTTTTGGCATTGCATTTGCTCATTTTGGTGGTGCTTTTGGTGGTCCAGGATATTGTTCTGCGCTTTGTCATCCACAAGAAGCTGGAAAGGCATAAAGGCTGCGTGAATGCTGTGAGTTTCAATGATGATGGGGATATTCTTGTGTCTGGTTCAGACGACAGGAGAGTAATCCTTTGGGACTGGGAAACAGGGCTTGTTAAATTGGAGTTCAACTCTGGGCACACCAACAATGTTTTCCAGGCGAAGGTGATACCTTTCACTAACGGTCAGAAGATTGTCACATGTGCTGCAGATGGCCAGGTATTTTTCCTTTTCCATTTCCATTTCCCTTTCCGTTTCCCTTTCACTTTCTTTTCTTTCGAAATGTATATCAAACTTATTGTGCTTGGTCACCTGCTTTTAAATGCAGTTTTGGATGCAATAACCTATTACAGTGGATAGACTTTTGATCCAGAAAGCTGAATAGTTGTTGTCAGAGGAGGCTAATGGATTCTGTATTTGCATTTTCCTTGCTTTCTGCTTTATATTGCTGGTTTATGTACCAAATGTCTCAAGCACATCCCATTTTTGTTTCAATGCTAGAGCATGTGTATTTTCATTTTCAGGATTTTGGGAGTCCCCATTGCAGCAAGGTCTCTTATATGATTCAAATGTAGCATATGGGTGGATAATACTCACTTTCGTATTACTTTATCCCATCAGGTAAGACTTGCAGAGCTACTAGAAGGTGGATGCGTTGACACAGCCAATCTGAGTAGGCATTACGGCCGTGTTCACAAGTTGGCTGTTGACCCTGGGAATTCTTGCACATTTTACAGCTGTGGTGAAGATGGAATTGTTCAACAAGTAAGTTCCTCACATCTCAGTGTGTTTTTGGCCTGTTTGGATGGAGAACAGTATGAGAACAGAAGCATATTCATCTTGTCTGGGACACATTTCACGGCTGATGCTGTCATCAGAAATGCCTTAATGGTCCTGTGTGCATGGTGGTTCATCCAGGATGGAATATGGCAACAGTTAGTTCCACAAACCCTAACCCATTTCCTATGCAGAAATGAATAGAATAGGGAACTGTGTAAACATGTGGCAGTAATTCCAAACAGGTCATCCTCTCTTGTTCTTTACATTCCATGCTTTACCTCTATGCAGCCTAATGAAATCCCTTTGGCAGTTTGATCTCAGAAGGCGGATTGCTACAAACCTTTTCGTTTGCCAGCCATTTCCTGACAAAGCACCTTACATGCCAGTTGTCCAACTAAATGCAATTGCATTAGACACGAGGAACCCAAATATATTTGCCGTTGCAGGATCGGATGAATTTGCTCGACTCTATGATATCCGCATGTATAAGAAGGATTGCTCGACTGATTTTGGTCATCCCATGGACTGTTTCTGCCCCTCACATCTGATTAGAGATGAGCGAGTTGGGATAACTGGCCTGGCCTTTTCAGATAAGAGCGAGCTGCTAGTCTCTTACAATGATGAGCTAATTTATCTTTTCTCCAGGGATTTGGGACTGGGACCTAATCCAGTTTCAGCATCCTCATCTTCCCAGGGCTCTGATCATATTTGGACACAGGATCCAGTTTCACTGTCTCCATCAAATTTGGATTCTGATTCTAGGCAGGGACCTCAGGTCTACAAGGGTCATCAGAACTGTGATACTGTGAAAGGTGTGAGCTTCTTTGGTCCCAGTAGTGAGTTTGTAGCTAGTGGGTCAGATTGTGGACGGATCTTCATCTGGAGGAAGAGAGGTGGGGAGCTATTGCGTGTGATGGAAGCTGACAAGCGTGTGGTAAACTGTATTGAACCTCACCCTCATATTCCCATGTTAGCCAGCAGTGGCATTGAAAACGACATTAAGATATGGACCCCAAAGGCTGCTGAAAGGTCTTCACTCCCTGTGAACATGGAAGAGGTATGTGCTCTCTCATCCATAGGTTTCTTATGTTTTGCACTTAGACACGCATGAAGAATTACTTGATCCCTCTTGTTGAGCATGATGATTAACATGCATGCAGCTATGCGTATGGGATTTGTGTCCCTTGTTGAAACTGCAAGATTATGGGATACGTAAATGTCTCAAGTATGCATTTGTGTAGTTTCATTCATAATTAGAGAATCATTATCATTATCATCATAAGCCATTTCCCACTTAGGTGGCGTCGGTTGTATGAATTCTGTTGCGCCATTCTTGGCAATTTAAGACTAAATATTCAGTAATTTGTAATATTTTTAAATCTTGTTTAATTACTTCCGTCTGTATTTTCTTGAGTTTTTCTCTCATTCTCTTACTGCTTTCTATGTAGATAGACTTAGTCTTTTTAACCGGTGCCATTTCAAGCCTCCTTTTAACATGACCAAACTATCTTAATCTATTTTCTCTCGTCTTATCACTAATTTGTGTCACTTTTAGATTTTCTCGAATTATTTCATTCATAATTTTATCTTTTCTTGTTTTACCACTCATCCACCTTAACATTCTCATTTCCGCTTCGTTGATTTTATGTATATGTTGTTTTTTAACTGTCAAACATTCTGCCCCATAAAGCATAGTAGGTCTATTACAGTTTTATAAAATTTTCCTTTTAATTTGATTGAAACTTGATGATCACATAAAATTCCTGATGCACTTCATCATTTCTTCCATCTTGCTTGAATTCTATGCATTATATCTTTATCAATTTTCTCATTCTCTTGAACTATTGATCCTAGGACCGGAAGTGATTAGTTCTTATTACTACTTGATTTAAAATCTTAATTAGTTTCTCATGCGAGTTCTCAATATTATTAAAATTGCATTTTATATTCAGTTTTTGTGTGACTAATTCCAGAATCATTAAATTTTAAAGCATTTACCCGCCTATTCAATTTTAAATTTAGTCCTTCTCTAGTTTGATCTATTAGAACAATGTCATTTGTAAATAACATACACCAAGGTACTTCTTCTTGGAGATGCCTAGTAATTCCATTTATTACTAAGGTAAAAAGGTAAAGACTCAACGCCGAGCCTTAATATAAACTTATTTTAACCGAGAAAATATTAGTATCTTCACTTATGGTCCTTACATTTGTAACAACCTTCTTGTACATATCTTTAATAATATCAATATATCTGTTATTAATTGTTTTCTTTTTCATCACTTGTTATATTAATTTTTTGGTACTCGATTATAAGTTTTTTCTAAATTAATAAAAATCATGTATAAGTTCCTTTTCTTCTTCCTATATTTTTTAAATAATTGTTTAAGTAAGAAAATAACTTTAGTAGTTGATCTTCCTGGCATAAAATCAAATTGATTTTCAGATACATTAATTTCCCTTCTTAGTCTATGTTTAATTACTCTTTCCCATAATTTCATAGTGTAACTCATTAGTTTTATTCACGATAATTTGCGCAATCTTGAATATCTTCCTTATTTTCATAGATTGGAACTATAATATTTTTCCTCCATTCATTTGGCATTAACTTTGTTTTTATAATCTTATTAAAGAAATTTGTTAATCATGTTGCACTTACATCTCCCGTACACTTCCATACCTCAATTGGTAGAGTATCTGGGTCTAAGGCTTTTTCTATTTTCATTTTCTTTGGAACTTCTTTTACTTCAGATATTTCAATGTTTGAAAAATAACTGATATTCATATTTTATTCTCTATTTAAACTAACATTTAATGTTAAATGTTTTTGTGGGGTATCATTTAGTAAACTATGAAAATAAGTTTTTCATCTTTTTTAATTTCATCATTTTTTACTAGAATTTTTTGGTCTTCACTTTTAATATATCTAACATGTGTTAAATCTTTGCCTTTATTTTCTCTTAATTTAGTCAGCTTAGAAATATCCTTTTCACATTGTCTAGTCTCTAATGTCATATAAGTTGTCATAAGCTTTGTGTTTAGCATCATTAATAATCTTTTTGGCAGTTTTGTTTATAGTTTGTATTGTTGTGAATTTGTATCATTTTTATTTCTCTGTCATGTTTTAAAATTTATCATTTATAATTTTTTGAACATCCTCATTCCACCACCTAGTTTCCCTATGTCAGGATCTATGATTTTATATATCTCGACGATACTTTGTCATACTTCTTTTGTGTTAGTTCCTATTTTATCCCATATTGATTTTGCTTCATCTTCTTATATGTCTTATTTTCCTTCTTATTTCATTTTTTTACTAAAAGGTTTCATGTTGTTTCCCTTTAAATTTCACCATTTAATTTTTGGAATTATATCGCATTTAGTTTTTATTGACTCTTTTTGTGTATATATATCTATCACTAATAATCTATGTTGTATAGTTAAGCTCTTACCTGTGATAACCTTACAATTAATACAAAAGGATCTATTCAATTTTCTTATAAGGACGGAATCTATTCGGGTAGAATTGGTCTCATTTTTGAAAGTTATCAAACGTTCATCTTGTTTTTGAAATAAGATATTTGCTATAACCAAATCATATGCTATAGTAAAATCCAAAATGACATTCCCTATTTCATTCCTTATTCCAAAGGCGAAACCTCTATAATTTCTCTCGTATCCTATATTTTCTTTTCCTACATGTCCATTTCAATCTCCACCTATCACCACCTTTTCTTGGTTAGGTATCTTTTGCATTATACCATCTAAGTTATCCAAAAATTGTTCTTTGATTCTATCATCTAATCCTACTTGTGGTGCATAAGCACTAATTACATTTATGACCTCGACACTAAATGCAAGTTCTATTTGAATAATTCTATCATTTACTTTATTGATATCTACAACTTTATTAATAAATTTATTTTCCGCTATTATCGCTACACAATTTCTATTACTATCCTTTCCTATATACTATGATTTGAATTTATTAATCTCTTTAGCTTTCTCTCATTTCCACCTAGTCTCTTGAAGACATGCAACATTAATTCTTTTCCTTTTTATAATATCTACTACTTTCATACTTTTCCTTGAAAGAGTCTCAACATTCCATGAGACAAAAGTGACCTTGTGTTTTGGTATCACCTTTTTCCCTAAACCACGTTCATAAAGGCATGAGAACCTTTGTCGACTTCTCGCCACCACCGGATGTTATTGTGGCTCGTTGCTTTCGAAGAGACACTCGAGCAACCCTTTCCCATTTCTCATTACATCCGGGCTTCGATGTAGCGTCTCGCTTCTGGGGAAACGCCCTAGCAACCCTTGCTTATTTATCACTACAGCCGGGTTCTGCTGCAGCGCATTGCTTACAGGGGACGCCCTAGCATTAACGACTTTTAACATATTTCCAGAATTTGGACTGTTTAAAATTATTTAGGGGCTCTATCTGATCTGACAAATATCCATTCATTGGTCCCTAGGATTTCACATTTTTTGTACTTGCATGCTGGATGTGTAGTGATGTTGTGTAAATCCTCATACTCTGCCTGTGTGTCAAACAAATTCATCTAGCTCCAAAGTAGTATTGTTTATTCCTGGGCAGCAGAGGAAGTTCTAATTTCTCTGCTGTTCCTTGTAATGAAGGTTCTGATGCCCAGTCGAATTGCTTGCTGCACGGTTTTTGATGATGATTCTGATGACTCGGACTATGATGACAACAATGATTACGATGACTGCGGCGACTGTGATGATGATGATGACGCTTATGATACTGGCGACAACTGTGATGACGACGATGACATTTACTATGACACGGATGATGAAACTGATCCTGATTGCGACAATGATGGTATTGATGATATTGATGATGGTGGGGATGCTGATTTCATCGGTGATGGTGGTGGTACTCGTGGGAATGCTGATTGCAACAATGATGGTGCGGATGATATTGCCAATGGTGGGGATTCTGATGATAAAATATACTTGGATTCTGTACCCAGATAAAGCACAAGAAAAGAAAATGGCTGCCTCACTTCCTTTATCCCCAAGAGTTGGTTCCGCAAATATTCCATCTGCTCCATTGGAGGATGGCTGAGGAAGACAGCGAAGACGGTGATGACAGTGAGCATGATGATCAGTGGCGGGCAACTGCAGCTTTGGTGGAATGTATTATGAGTCGCACCGATGTTGATGATCCATTAGACAATAATGCAGATTAGTAGATTTCAGCAGTCTGTTTGTGGCTCAGAAACCCCAAAAAATTGTCTATATAATGCATGTTGTTCTTGTTACTAGAATATGGTCTAACGATGCCATATAGGCTTATCCGTGCTGCTGTTTTCATTTCTGAATTTTAGGGAAATTCCGCTTCCTGTTGCCAATAGCTGTTTCTGTTCGCGTCCAATTCATGTTTTCTCATTGTTATGTTGATATTGAATCCATTTGTAATGTATTAGCCGTGGGCACAAGAAATGAGGGACTATTTGCTCTTAGTCTTTCTAGAGACTATTATTCGTGTGTTTTTGTAATTTCAATGCCGGATTGTGGATTCAAATGCGTACTAGATAAATTGCAAGAGCCAATTGTGATAAATGGACCTGTCAAAAAGATGCATTGGATAGGGTGCGACCACACGAGCTCTTTTGACTCTGCTCCTGCGTGATCGCACTAGTGAAGAGACCCTTCGCGTTCTCCAGTGGTTTTCAGAGCAATCCATTTCTTGCTTCGAAGCTTGTTAGTCGGCATGTGGAGCAGGGGATCATAGGATGTCGGTAATGGACCTGCGCGGCAGGTGTTTGGTGTCGGGTTTGTCATCCGTGGGTACGGGACTTCGGGTCCATTTGCGGAAGCCGTTAGCCGTCAGAGTGCACGGGAAAAATGCAGCAGAGCGGATTTACCCGAATCGGTATACGTTTCCTTTCTTATTTGAAGCTTGTGCTGCAATGGAAGATGGGTTGACAGAGAGGAGGATCCATGGCCATGTTTTGACTGCTGGGCTGGGTTTTGGCTTGTTCATGGGTAATGCTGTTAGTGCTTTCTATTGTAAATGCCGTCAGATTGCAATGACTAAGAAACTGTTGATGAAATTTCTGAGAAGGATCTAGTCAGTTGGAACTCAATGATTGCCGGATACAAGCCAGAACGAGTGTCCGTTGGAAGCGCTCCAGCTTTTCGGGTGCTTGTTAAGAACGGAGCGCTGGACGCTAAGACGATGCCTGAACGCATTGCCCTGGTTACGGATCTACTTTACTCGTCTATGCACAAGCATCGGCAAACCACGAAGGGATGCGAATTCATTTGCACATGGATAATTCTTTTTATATTCATAACAATTGCATATAATTTTTAATATGCTTAAAATATTTTATAATTTTTTTTTAATCCTTTTACCTTAAATTCTATTCATACTTACGCCGTGAAGACCACCGTTATCTACTCCATTGAAAGATTTCGTCAATTTAAAAATTTTTAATTGAGATAATTTAACCATAACATGACTCAATTAATGGTAGTAAATCATTAATATAAGATATTAAATAATCTGAAAGTCGTATTAAGGTTGATTTATTTTAATTAGAAAAATTTAAAATGGTAAAATTAATTTTTCAATGGGATAAATAATGGTCGTTCTAATGGAGTGAGTACGAGAGAAATTTAGAGTGAAATGTTATAAGTATAAAAGAAATTTATAAAATGTTGTTGGTATATTAGAAATTACGTGCAATTGCCAGTGATTATGCCTTTGCATGTTATAAAATTAAATATGAAAATCGACGCGGATTTGGGGAGCGGTCTTGTTTGTATGAATGCAAGATGCGGCCGCTTGAAATTTCCGTGAGCAATCTTTGATAGGATGTTCGAAAGAAATGTTTAGGGTTTAGGGTTACGGGGTGAATGGGTGTGCGGAAGAAGTCCTGCAGCTGTTTTCAGAGATGGTTGAAACAAGGGTGAAGGCAGACGAAGTGTGCTCCATCTCTTTGGTCTACTTGCAGTCACGCAGGGATGCTGGAGGAGGGCCCGGAGATATTTGACGGGATGGAGGACTATGGCGTCAAGAGGAGTGGGGAGCACTACGCTTGGATGGTGGTTCTGTTGGGGAGGTCCGGGCGGCTCGACTAGGCAATTGCATTGATTAAAAGCATGCCTATGAAGGCAGAGAAGGGTGCGTAGGGTGCATTGCGAGGTGCTTGTCGGATATACAACAACATCGACGTGGAAGAGGAGGCTGCATAGAGGCTGTTTGAACTTGATCCCAAGAGGACGGGGGCGTTACGTGCAATTGGCTAAGATGTACGAGGATGCAGGAAGTCGGGTTGACGTAGCCAGGGTGGGGAGCATGATGATGGAGAGGGGAGTGAAGAAGCCACGGAGATGCAGTGGAATAGAGGTGGATAATGCATTCCGCACGTTTGGAGTGGAGGGAGGGGCATTCGATGTCAGGTTCCATATGTGATACTTTTGAGACATTGGAAAGGGTCATAAAAATGGAAAAAATGAAAGGATTAAATGATCAGTGATGATGCCAACGCCATGGCCAGAGTGACTCAATTTTCTGGGATTTCATTGAGAACGAGAAGTGTGGCATGGCATAGGATGGTTGGTTTTGAAGGGCTATTCTTCTACTGCATTAAATATTGGGATCTAACAACCATCAGGATTAGATAGATGGTTTTTGTATCGAAGCCATTTGCTTTTCAATTATCTTTTTTGCTTTGCCCTTGGGCCAGTGGATGGCGCTGCCTTTTTTGTGTTTGCTGGTTTGGCTTCAATCTTGCAATGGACGATAAAATTTTGATGAAATGGACTTCTTTTGTCATCTCCCGCAAAGGGATTACTAGATAAGGGCCCCTGAGTTTTGAAGAAATCGCTCCTAATACCACATTGTTATTTTTTGTTCTCTGAAACTAGGGCTTTTCCAAAATATTTAAATGGCTGGGAGGGGATGAGATTGTAATGATGTTAATTATGAATGTGAAGAATTGTGTTGAAACTAAAAAAGTTCTATTAAAAACTAAAAAATTATATTGAAATTTTAAAAATCGTCTTAAAAATGTGAAATTATATTTCATTCGCATCCCATTTAAGCCTCTTCAATATGTTGGAACAACCTAACAATCCCTTGTGGTAGGATATTTCGAACTAAAGAAAATAAAATCAAAATAGGTAGGATAGTTTTCTAGGAAGATTATGAAGAAATAGTTATAAATTAAAATAATACACAATAAAGAACCTTTTTTCCCATGTACAAACACACCCGTACTCTTCTGCTCTTAGGTTAGGGAGTTTTTCTTGTAGCCTCTTTCTTTTACTTCGGTTGGGATTACCTGTGGATAATAAACATTTTTTTTGTATGGTAATGATAAACAGTTTTAAAACCTGTATAAATCAACAAGAACTCCTTAGAAAATTAGGCACATACTATTTACGTATTTTATTTTCATAAAAATAAGAAAATTCAATTTTATTACAAATATTTCCTTTTATATTTTACTTTAATTTTTTATAGTTTGTAAAATCTAAGTTCCCAACGAAACAAGAGCTCGCTTTTGCCAACGATATCTTTCTTTCTTATTTTATTAAACGAAAATTCTTTTTATATTCATAACATTTTTTTATAATTTTTAATATACTAAAAATGTTTGAAAATTTTATTTTGTACTCACCACATTTCATCTTAAATTTTTATCATACTTACGCAGTTAAACCAACCATAAACTACTTTATTAAAAAAATGCTTTTGCCTCTTCAAATTTTTCTTAATTGAAGTAATTTAGTATTAATATGATATTTGAATCGCATGATGTTTCACATAAGCGGTTTACTGACATTAATTGAGTTATATTAAAGTTGAATCGTTTCAATTAAGAAATTGTGAAGGGAAAATTATTTTTTGATAAACTAGTTATTAATTGTTTTAACCACATGAGTATAATAGGAATTTTGGATTAAAAGTTATGAGTATAATTTTTTTAAAAATATTATATATATAATAGGAATTATGAGCAAATATCATGAGTATAAGAGAAATTTTCTTATGAATATATTTAGATTCTCGATTTTGTGGCTTTAATTTTTTATTCTCTTTATATTGGAAAAAATATTAATGTTTAATTATTTTTTTCGTTGATTCTGTGAGGGTGGATGAGATCCGTGGACCTATTAGCGGACAGCTATTTGGCGGGTTACAAGGCAAATGTCTCCAACGCACTCAAACGACCGATCGTTTTGCCGTAAGATAAGACCGATCGTAGATTTGGGAGCTTGGGTCCGGCCATTTTGGTTGGCGCCGTGCTCTGGGGACTGGGTAGAACTCAAGTATCAGGAGGCAGCCACTCCCCGCGTTATCCATGGATTCTCTCACGGCAGCATCCGCAGCAGAGACCTTTCATCTCCTTCTCCAACGTCAATAGTACCTTCTTCTCTCTCTTTCTCTTTCTCTTTCTAATCCATCCTCTTTTTCTCCGGCCCTATATGTATTTGTTGATTTAAACATCATTTGATGGTCGAACCACAGATAGGGAAAACGATGCCGCCAGAAACACGAAAAACGAAAACGATGGTCTCATACCTCTCTCTTTCCCCACTTTCTGAAGTGTCATCTCATATCCTATTTCCAGCGATTTGGTTTTTCGGATTATATGCTGCTTTGTCCGATTTCAAGATTGAATTTATATAAACTTTTTCCCCTGCTGAATTTATTATTATTATGATTATTATTATTTTGGTGATAGGATGCTGCTATGGGTTCGGATTTGAAAGCTCCCTTGGTCCCTCTTCACCAAGTCCACTCGCCGTCGCTTGCTCGTTGCCTGCACTGGCAATGTCTGCGGCCAGCGCACCACCTGCGCCATCAATCCCCATGCCTATACCGATGGGACCGTCTTCGTGCAGGTAACTCAGACAAATTGATATGTCATGTTAATATCTTCTTGTTTTGGGGTGGTCTGGTTGATGATTCTTGCTTGTTGAGGCGGTAGTTGATAGTAGTCATTGAAGTTCACATGATGTGTGGGGTTTCATTCTGATGCTTGAATTTGCAAAGGCTTCAATTTTGAAATCCTGAATTTGAAATTCCATATATTTTTTGGTTGAATGCATCATCAACATTCTTGAATTTCAATAACTTCTTAGAATTTTTTTAATTCAGGTTTGGACAACACAAGCATAAGGTGTTGAAACATCCTTTACATGAATTCTAAATTCATTGTTACGTTGATATTGAATCCATTTGTAATATACTAGCTGTGGGCACTACAAATGAGGGATTTTTTGCTCTTAACCTTTCTAAGAGGCTATTGTTTGTGTGTTTTTCGTAATTTCAATACTGGATTGTGGAGTCAAATGCGTAATAGATAAATTACAAGGGCCAATTGTGACATTACGGACCTGCCAAACAGATGCATTGGAAGGGGATTCCACGGATTCGAAATGTGACCACACGGTTTTACAGGAGCTCCTTTGACCTTACACATCTGCTGTGTGATTGCGCTAGTGAAGAAACCCTTCGTGTAGTTCATGGTCAGATAATCTCCAGTGGTTTTCAGAGCAATCCCTTTCTTGCTTCGAAGCTTGTTAGCTGCTATGCGGAGCATGGGAGGTCGGGAATGGAAGATGCGTGGCAGGTGTTTGAAGGAGTGGGTGAAAGAGATGTTTTTCTTTGGAATGTTGTCATTCGTGGGTACGCGAATTCAGGTCCATTTGTGGAAGCCGTCAGAGTGTACGGGAAAATGCAGCAGAGCAGGGTTTGTCCGAATCGGTATACATTTCCTTTCTTGTTTAAAGCCTGTGCTGCAATGGAAGATGGTAGGACAGGGAGAACAATACATGGCCATGTTTTGACTGCTGGTCTGGGTTTTGATTTGTTCGTGGGTAATGCTCTTATTGCTTTTTATGCTAAATGCCGTCAGATTGCAATGGCTAAGAAATTGTTTGATGAAATTTCTGAGAGGGATCTAGTCAGTTGGAACTCAATGATTGCCGGATACAGCCAGAATGAGTGTCCGTTGGAAGCGCTTCAACTTTTTAGGTACATGCTAAGAACAGGAGTGCTGGACTCTAAGATGATGCCTGATCGCGTTACCCTGGTTACAGTTCTACCTGTCTGTGCACAAGCATTGGCAATCCACGAAGGGATGTGGATCCATCTGCACACTATAAAGTCAGACATGAAAATCGATGCAGATTTAGGGAGTGGTCTTGTTTGCATGTATGCAAGATGTGGCTGCTTGAAATTTGCGAGGGCAATCTTTGATAGGATGTTTGAAAGAAATGTTGTGGTATGGAACGTAATGATTGGAGGTTATGGGGTGAATGGGTGTGCAGAAGAAGCCCTGCAACTGTTTTCAGAGATGGTTGAAGCAGGGGTGCAGGCAGATGAAGTGTGCTTCATCTCTTTGCTGTCCGCTTGCAGTCATGCAGGGATGGTGGAGAAGGGCCTGGAGATATTTGAAGGGATGGAGGCCTATGGTGTCAAGAGGAGTGGGGAGCACTATGCTTGCATGGTGGATCTCTTGGGGAGGGCAGGGTGGCTCAACGAGGCAATTGCATTGATTAAAAGCATGCCTATGATGGCAGAGAAGGGTGTGTGGGGTGCATTGCTAGGTGCATGTCGGATACATAACAACATTGACGTGGCACAAGAGGCTGCAGAGAGGCTGTTTGAACTTGATCCCCTGAATGCGGGGCGTTATGTGCTATTGGCTAAGATGTACGAGGATGCAGGACGTCGGGTTGATGCAGCCAAGGTGAGGAGCATGATGAGGGAGAGGGGAGTGAAGAAGCCACTGGGATGCAGTGGAATAGAGGTGGACAATGCATTCCACACGTTTGGAGTGGAGGACGAGGGGCATTTGATGTCGGGTTCCATATATGATACTTTGGAGACATTGGAAAGGGTCATGGAAATGGAAACATGAAAGGATTAAATGATCAGTGATGATTTTCATCCAAAAAAAAGGAAAAAGATCAGTGATGATGCCAATGCCATGGGGAGAGTGAGACAATTTGCTGGAATTTCATTGAGAATCACGGCATGATAGGTAGTGAGTTTTGAAGGGCCATGCAGCACTAAAAATTGAGAGCTAACAACCGCCAAGGCTAGATAGATGCTTTTTGGATTGAAGCCATTTGCTTTTCAAGTATCATTGCTTTGCCCTTAGGTCAGTGGATGGCGATGCCTATTTTGTGTTTGCTGGTTTGGCTTCAATCTCAGAACGGACGATACGATTTTGATAAAATGGACTTCTTTTGACATGTTTCTGCCAAACGGTTATTTGATAAGTGCCCTTGAGTTTTGAACAAATTTCTCCTAACACCACATTGTAATTTTTGCTCTCCGCAACCTAGGGGCTGTTCGAAAGTATTTAAGTGTCTTGAATGGAATGAAGATGTAATGACGTGTATAAGAATGTGAAAAGTTGTATTAGAAATTTAAAAAATATATACTAAAAAAACGAAAATTTATATTAAAAATTGTAAGAAGTTGTCTCGAAATTATAAAATTGTATTCCATTCAAGCCTCTTGAATATGTTGGAACAGCAGAACAGCCGAAGTAAAACAATTGTATAAAAAATATATAGAAAAGCTGAGCATGTAAAACAATTGTATAAAAAATAGATAGAAAAGCTGAGCATGTAAAACAATTGTATAAAAAATATATACAAATCAACAAAACATCTTAGAAAACTGATGTCCCAAAGGAAAATACTATTTGAGTCTTTTATTTTCATAGAAAATAAGAAAATTTCTATTTTATTACAAATATTTCCATTTTATACTCTATTTTAATTTTTTTGATTTTTGTCAGATCCGAGTTCCCAAAGATACAAGAGCTCACTTCTGTCTAAAGCGTCCTTCTTCGTCTATCTGTTAATGATCAGTGAGTAGTTTAGATTCTCGATTTTAAAATTTAAAATATTTTTTCTTTGATTCTGTGAGAATGGATAAAGATCCGTGGACCTATTGGCGGACAGCTGTTGGGCGGGTTACAGGGCAAATATCTCCAACGCACTAAAGACCGATTGTGGATTTGGGATGTTGGGTCCGCCCATTTTGATTGGCCCGTACGCTGGAGTAGAGCTCTAAGTATCAGGAGGCAGCCACGCCCCGCGAATTCGCTTCTCGACGAGAACGAAGACAGCCACAAAAACAAACAAACGAAAAGAAAAAAAAACGCGCACACAGAAAGGAGAGATTTCTCTTCTCTTCTCTTCTCTTCTCTTCTCTTCTCTGCTCTCTCAGTGGTTATCCATGGATTCTCTCACGGCAGCAT
>JAXCLR010000063.1:56482615-56502374 GCA_035584095.1 Annona squamosa | reverse complement strand
CTAATAACGTCATGCGAAAAAAATATTTTTTATATTATTTTAAATAATATAAACAATACTCATTTACATTTTAGATTTTACAGTCTACAGTTAGTGTTATTTTGTTGCGTTTATATTTATATATATATATATATTCCTTATAGCCGCATTATCTACATTAATAATTATATTAACATCATCATCTGCTATCAGAAATACAAATTCTATATAATTTATAAAAAAAATAAAGAAATCAAACCAACAATAATTTATTACTAAACGAGCATATAAAAACTATTATATATTTATTTCTTTATATACATATATTTATAATCATTTATATATCAGGGTATCCAACAAGTGTACTCTACCCTTGTCCTATTTAGGGAGTTAGGTAATGATTTCTACCTTATCTGTACCGATGAGTAAAATTTTCTACTATACCTTACGTAATTTAGGGTCGAGTCGGTCGTATTTAACCCAAGTTGCATCCGTGGTTGTGGGTGGCCTTAGCGCCATGACGTCCAAGTCCAGCCGGGGTGCCTATAGTGAAATCTAGAGTTGAGACAGACACACATGAACAAACTAAAGATATGCATGGCCTTAGCAACTTGGCATGCTATGGTAACTAAAATCCAACGCGACCTTGAACAACAGAAGATACATGCTTGAACTCGCGCAAACTTCACGCGCATGGGCCGCTGATTTAACATGCACTTCTTTTTCAAAGTAGGGAGGCAGATTCCACCATTTCATCATTCTTATCCTCGCTTTTCCAGCTTTGTTTCAACTACCGTCAACTAACTCACATTAATTTTTATTATTTTTTTTAAAAGTAGCTTTACGAGTGCTTTTTTGATAAATGCACTACTCTTAATTTTAGCATAACGTTCCCACATAGCAAACACTGGTACTAGTAAGTTTGTGAGAAGCGTCAACTAATACTTCTCCGTCTTCTCGAAAATGTGGATTTTTTTTTTTTTTTTTCAATATATAACAACTTTCTAGTTTCCACGAGTCCTGTAATTTTGGATGCGGCTAAACACTTAAGTTTTTGAGAAGTGGTTTACTAGTCTGGTAAATTATCTGAGTGTATAATCATGTATCTGCCTTTTACAAAAGCCTCTTAAAGTTTTTTTGATAATTTTCAAAGACGTGGAACAATACTTCGAATACAGTGTTATGCCAGTTATATTCGCAGTGAGGCTAAACACACAAAATCAAAGTCTCAAAAATGAATTTTTGTGAGAAAATTGAGATTATGATTTTCAGCCATCTTTAAGCTTGGCAATAGCTTTGGTTTCTCAGTTTCGAGCTGTCTAATTAGTCATTACAAAAAGCAGCCCACAACTCTGGGCTGCTGACGCATCTTGAAGCCCATCGTTGAAGGACCGAGTTTCGGACGTAATTAGATTGAGATTTGAGACTTAGCAGTGTCTTTTCATATTTTCTTTGAAAATAAATTTTCATGTTACTTATTGTAAGAATTTGCAAAATCAGATTCGATTAATTTATTTAATGTTAGAAAAATTCTAGAAAATAAAAATCTTTTATATTTAAGAGAATTTATTTTATTTAATCTTGATATTTTTAAAATTGAAAATACCAAATTTATTTATTCATGAGAGAAATGTTCTAAAAAATATTTTTATATTTTAAGGTATTTTAAAATCTTTATATATTAAATTGCATTTTTTCGCACTTTGGGCCTTGCAAGTTCTCTAGTAACAAATTTGAAAATTGTCATATTTATATATTAAACCTTATAAATTACATGTTTTGTGAAACAGACCTTTCTGTTAATAACCGTTAACAAGTACCTTCAAATAATAATAATAGTTAAGAAGTGGGTAACAGTATAACCTAAAATTCAAGATAAGAAAAATTACAGAGTTTAAAATGCAAATATACAAACTTCATAGTCTAAATTCTAAAATGCAAAAGTACCCAATTTAAGACAGAGGGTCGGATGGAAGGTTAGTTTGTATATTCACAAACAAGCCCTGAGATAAGTAATTTTTTGCACAAAAAAAATAAAAAATAAAAAAATTCATATGCATTCAATGCATCAGAAGAATTTCATTAAATGGTTGATCCACTATGCATAAGTGTGTAGATGGTGCGAATTTTTTTATTTGAAATTGGAGAAATAGTGGGTGGGAAGAAAGGGATCATATTCTGCCCTTTTTTCTGATTTAAGAATGCAAAGTATGTCTAGTTGCTTGTTGAAGTTGGCTGGCCACCCAAATGGGCATTGCCAGTGAAATTTGAGCATGCATCGATCACAATACGTGTTATTAGCTTATTGCAGACTTGCGGTGCAATAATGGTAATTGCAATTTTTCTCACACAACGTAAATAACATGTACTGGTTATAACAACCCTACAACCGTATAAGTTTTAGCAACAGCAAGATATATTAATTAACACGCTACATCACTACAAGAAAATGGGTAATTAAGACACTCGATGTTGCCATTGTATGTAAAATTTGTCAGCATTGCATAAGTCCGTCCTGACGAGTTTTAGTAATAATTTTTTTTTTAAAAATGAAATTATCAACAAGAGCAATTATCAGATTTGTGGGGGGCGGCGGTGGAATTAAGATATATGTGCCAGATAAGTTGGGGCATCGGAATCCAATAATCGGTTGAATTCATCGCAGCGGAATTAATGGTTAGAATAACTCTTCTGTTCTTTATCAGATCCTCAGTCTATCTATTTTGTGATTACGAGTACGCGTACGCGTAATCATATTCCTATTTTGGTCTTATGGCACGGAAAAGATATTCTTTTCATACCAACGGTCTCACTTCCAGATCATAGATAGGACCAAAACAAGAAAGAATCTGTGCCGTGCAGCAGGTAGAGCTGGAAATAACTATAAATTTTGTACTTTTAGATTTCAGCTTAATAAAAAAAAAAGTGAGAGAAAGATGGGAAGAATCTATTAAGAGCAGATGGAGGTTGACGTGCGTTTAATTGTCTACAAACCCAAGAATTTTAGTGCCAAACCACTCAAGGGGATTTCTTTGATGATTGATGCTGGAAAAACTCAATTAATCAGCCAAACCAAATTAATGAGAAAATTAATCAGCCCGTTGTGGCCTTTAATTGACAGGCCCTAAATTAATCACATGCACACCAGGGAGATCGATCGTGTTGCTTTTCCGTTCGGACGTTGCACTGTTTATTATATTATATGATCAGAGAATCAGATTGCTTTCAGCTGCTCTTTTCTTGCAGATAGTCAAAGGAATATCCAGCTCACAAGCAAGGTCGTCCATGATGGCTTCATGTGTGCGTATTTCCCGTTATGCGCGTTCTACCCGCAACCCTTCACGTGAGCCGGTTGTTGTATTGCATTGCGAAGTTCCTGCGCAAAAATCGCTACTTGCATGTGAGTGGCCGGTGGGAGATGCCCTTTCCCAGCAGAAAAAAATCTTAGAATGCTAGACCTTATGCTTACGACAGATTACGTACTACGTATTGGACAGCTTAGGCGGCTTAGTAGCCAATATGCAACAGTAAATTTGTTGTATGTAACAAAGAATTTTACTTATAATCACAATTAGCCGACATTTTTCCACTATCATATGCCATTGGTCTATGCATCAACGACATAAAGAAGTATCATGTGCGGCAGAAGCTTGTTCGTTGCATATAAAAATTACATGCAATAAATGTTTGCTACTTAGCAACTTTTATATCAAAATTGTTGAATAAAGTATTTTTTACGGAACTAGAATGCCTCAACCATTAACTTTGTAGACACTAACTACTAGCAGATTAGTTCTCATGCATCTGGACCACCGAATAATAACACTTCCTTAAAAAACAAATCCTCCACCAGGATAAGCAAACAGAAAGTCAAAATCCCCCTTCATCTGAGCCCCAATCAACGGAGGTATTAATTGCTATTGAAGAGACAAAGTAACTTGAGGTCTCTTATTCCTTGTTTCCATTGAACAAAGGCTTTGTGCGCAACTTTAGTTTTGAAAATTTTACATCCAAATCCATTTCTGAAATTTTCACGCATTTAAATCATACAGAAGCAGGGAAATAAAATTTTACACTCGCTGATCCCCCAAAAAAAAAAAAAAAAAAAATCCACTTAAGTATGTCTAAGTATAAATGTTTTCTATTTTGGCTAGTGATTTCGTTTAAAGTCCTGACGAGTTTTTTTGGTTTGTGGCTGGTCATTTTCGAGCAGAACAAGTATATATCATCATATTTCAATTCCCACCTATTGTAATCCAAATAGTTGTTTGCTTCCAACAAGAGACGTAAATGTCACGTAGAACGTCTTTGGACAATACTACACAATTCCCTGTGATATCTATTCAAACAGGCCCTCATTTGTGCCATGGTTTCAGCACTTGTGCTCGCCTCCCGGCCCATGAGCTGCCACAAAAATAGTAAAATACAAGTAGTACACATAAATCATCTGTGAACTATAATTAACAACCTGGCCAAGTCAAACAGTTCATGTTTCCGCAAGTCGTGAAATGCAAGTCTTAGGCTCGGAATCCCAAAAACCCGCCTCGAAGGTAGCCCAAAATCATTTTCATTGATCAGGTGCAGTGGTCCCAATGTACTTGGGTTCTAACCAAACGGGCACCTGAGCTGGTGCTGGTGCTATCTTTTTTCCTATATATATTATATGCAAACATCTTCATCACTGGCCTATCCATCCGATAATCACCAGAAGATCAGACCTCGTTCAAGAGAGACAAGAGCAAGAAAGAAAGAAAAAAAGAGGAATGAGGAATAATCTGCTTGAGGCCATTGCGCAGCTGCAGGGTGGGAGTGTGATCTCGGAGCTAAACCAAAAAGGCACAGCTCGCGTGAAGATTGTCCTCAACAAGCGGCAGCTAAGCCAACTGATGTTGTTGATGAGCAGCAACAAGAGAAGCAATAACCATCATATGGCTGCAGTTGCCGCTTCTCAGTCGACCTTGATGCCGCCGTCCTCGACGCTGGAACAGCGGCTGCGTGCCATGCAGAGAAGGCACCGGAGTAGAGCATTGGAGATGACAAAGGGAAGCCGGGGCGGCCCTTGGAGGCCTGCCCTCCAGAGCATTCCTGAGGAGCTCTGAATTGGAAGGGGTTGTTCGATTATACGCAATTTGCAGTGTTGCACCCAGTCCAGTCGTAGGCTTTCCGGATTTGGGTTTTGTGATTATGATCTGCTAGTCAGCTTTACACATTAGGAAATGTAAGACTAATTTCCTCACAAAATGTGGCATGGTCATCTCGGTGAAATTTTTAGAAATGCTGTAGTGACCCCGAATGCCTTGGGCTTAACATTGTGATCATTTTCTCAATCTTAGTGTTTCTATCGTGTTATTCAGATGTTCTCTATCGTTTATGTACACTCTTCATATTTAAGATATGAAATAAATAATCTTCCAACTAAATTTTCATATGCACTGTTATTAAGACAATTTCTCTCTTTTTACGTGTTTGTCGTTGATTGTTATAGGTAATTCTACTCATTTTTTTCTCTTTTGTCATCATGCATATTTTCAGCTTTTTCGGTATTAGTCATTCAAAATATCTGTTTGTTGACATGTTTACTGGCTACTTTCCTTATACTTTATGGAACATAAACATTATTGTTACAAGAAATTCATTTTCGGGCACTAAATAATTTTCAAGATGTTGACTATAGAAATTATACTATGATGCACTTTGGTTAATTTGAATCTAATCAAAATATGATTCATGAAAAATTGAAGAGTCATGAATGTTTTTAGCCCGAGTGGTGGCGTATGTGGTAGTGTGGTACCGAGGGGCCTATGCCCAATCAATGATCTGCTCGAGCTCGACAGGACTGCCCTCCATACGCAAGGGGGCTGGTGCGCCACCCTCAAGCTCCAAGGCTCCAAGCGCCTCCCTTGCACGCGCAGCCGCCTCGATCCAATGCATTCAACCTCTCACCGATGCGAAGCTGCACGCTCGTCTCGGCTATAGACAAATGCCTCAGCATCTCCCAATTCAAACAGATCCTCGCCCAAGCCCTTGTTGCGGGCCTCTGGCGCCGCCACCGTTTTCTCATGGCACGCCTAATCGCGTACTGCGCCACCACCAATTCCGGCGATCATCTTACTTACGCCCGCCTTATTTTCGATCGCTTGGAAAACCCATCCTCATTTTCATACAACGCCCTCATACGAGGCTACTCCCACACCAACACCCCGCTTCAATCCCTTCGACTATTCTACGCCATGTTCCAAAACGGACTTTACCCAGATAAATACACCTTCCCCTTTGTTCTCAAGGCCTGTGCTCGCGCGTCTTGTCTCCCTCAAGCGATTCAGCTGCATTGTCTGATTGTCAAGTGCGGATTTGAGTCTGATTTGCATATTCAGACTTCCCTCTTGCACGCGTATGCGTCGTTCAAGTGCGCTGAGCGTTCCAGAAGAGTGTTCGAAGAAATGCCTCACAGAAGCACCGTGACGTGGAATGCGATCCTTTCGTGCTGTCTGAAGTCGAGCGACGATGTTGGGTGCTTGGTTTTGTTCGGGGAGATGATGAAGGAAGGTGTGGAAGTGAATGATGACACGCTGGTGAGCATGCTGCGTTCATGCGCCAGCCTGGGTGCGTTGCTGTTGGGTAGAAGCGTTCATGGATTTGTTGTGCGTAAGCATGGAAGGTTATCAATGGGGGTCGAGCTGGGCACGAGTTTGGTGCACATGTATGGCAAGTGCGGAAGATTGAGGGGTGGGATTCGAGTGTTCGACGCCATGGATGTCAGGGATGTTTCTGCTTGGACAGCTATGATTGGTGGGCTGGCCGTGTGTAGTTGTGGGAAGGAGGCAGTGTCACTCTTTCAGAACATGGTAGAAGAAGGGATAAGGCCTGATAGCGTCACGTTCACCAGTGTTTTGCATGCTTGTAGCCACTCCGGCATGGTTGAAGAGGGCCTCAGGATCTTTGGCAGCATGAGAGATGTTCATAGGATTGAGCCCCGGATAGAACATTTCGGGACTCTGGTGGATCTCCTTGGCCGTGCAGGGCTCGTTGAAGAGGCTGAGAAGGTTGCCAATTCTATGCCCATTGAGCCCAATGGGATCATTTGGGGCTCTCTTTTGAATGCTTGTGTGATCAACGGAAGACTTCAAATGTCAGAGAGGGTCTGTAATCGTGTGTTGCTGTTAGGACTAGAAGGCATAAGTAGTTCATTTTACGTGGCCATGTCGAATGTGTATGCTAATGCTGGGAGATGGGAAGAGGTTAATAGAATTAGAGAGATGATGGTTGAGAAAGGGGTGAGGAAGGCGCATGGCCAGAGTTTGGTTGAGGTGGACGGGGTGATGCACCTCTTTCTTGTAGGAGATACATCACATCCCCAGACAGAGGAGATGTATGAAATTTTACATGGAATCACAAGAGAAATAGCCCATTTGTTAGCATATTTTAAATTTTGATGATGAATGTGACCTTTGGAAACTAAAATGAAGTTTTAAACCCAACTAAAAAGAATCAAACAGAGAGACCTTTGGTCTCCATTCGACTGAACAAAAACTAAGAATCCAGGAAAAAGACCTTTGGACTTCTTTCTTTTCTACCTCCGCCAGGATGAAAATGTGATTTTAGACACTAGAGGACATGTTTGGATGACATCAGATATCTTTTCAGTTTCAAATTAAGCAGGAAAGAGATTTCCAGACGGGCCACCTGAGGCTTTATTCATTCCATGAATGCATTTAGAAGCGGGAAACTGAGCAGGCCTACACTCGGAAATGGGTCATTGGAGTTTCATGTAACTCTAGGGCGGATCATATCCATCTTTGACAGACTGAAATTAAATTTTATACGTCATCAGGATTGTTGGCTTGCTGTAGGTGAATCATTCCACACCAGTTGATGAAGGCATGTTTGAGAGAAGTGGTTAATATTCTGTTATATTGGAACACAAAAGGAAAAGAAATGGAAATAAGGAGAAATTTCAAAAAAGATATGAATAAGGATATGTTTTCATAAGAGATGGTATACCAGAAGGGTTCGTCCTCATTTCTTCCATATTTTCAATAACAATTATTGGAAGATTTAATTATTATCTTGACCTTTTTCTGAGAAGAAATTGTATTTCCTTTGATATTATGTGTTAAAATGGTGTATTTCAGACACAGCCTTTCTATTTTTTCCTCCAACCAATTCTATGAATGCCCCATAGTCATGACCATGTAAGGGAATCTTAAAAGTTTGTTTGTGAGCCCAGGTTTGCATCTCGTGTGTGTATATATATATATATATCAGCCAACTTTTTAGATTTGTCTGCCATTGGACTTTTTTTTTTTTTATGAGTATTCATACAATACAATCTCAACTGGTATTACAATTAAATTCTGAGACATTCTTACAATTTGCTAACAATTATCTACTACTTCTAGACTTTCCCACCAGTGGACGACTCTCACAAACTTGAGGAGACTTGCAACGCCACCACTTCAGAAATGCTGCGGGAGAGATTTGAACCCAGGACTACCCACTTGTGAGGCCATGTCCTGCACCACTGAGGCACAACCTGCCATTGGACTTGGATTCAACTTAGGCTGTCATTTCTTTGCTGAATTGAAATCCACTTGATTTCCATCCACTAACTCGCAAGCATCAATTCTCAGACGGACATACATATACGAGGATATGCGCCGCTTAATTTTTCTCTCTTTGTGAGGCGAGTGGCCAAGTGGGTCCAAATTTATAAGGGCGTTGTTTGGCACTTCGGCCATGCATTTTAGAAGGCCTCTCCCTTTTTTCTCAAGACGACGGCTGTACTAGGCATTAGAAAAGGTTTCCTTTTTTTGATATTTATTCATATGATGACTAGGTAATGACGAAGAATAACTTCAGGAGAACAATAATAAAACAAATGTTAGAACTCTGATATTACACATCTAAACTTACTCATTGTAAACTACAAAGGAAGATTGAAGATGTGTGATCCTGTTACCCGAGTTGTCACTCGAATAACGTGCTTCCCAAAGTCAATACGTAACAAATTTACATGCACACATTTAGATACATAATGGGCTTTCATTTCATTTTTTTTTAAAAAAAAAAAAAAAAATCTGGGTGGAGGCTAATATCTTTGTACGATTTTGAACCTTTGACCTCTTACACATTTGCACAAATTGTTAAATACGTTGACCTTTGGCTTTGCTTTTTAAGGCAAAACTAGGAGAGAAGAGATTGGCTTTGTGGAGGGGATAGAATATCATGCCCAGTCTGGTCAAAGGAAGGTTTCCAACAAGTGCGTTTTCTTCGTGTGCTCGTATTATTGCAAAGCTGGCAGTAATTCCAAGAAGAGGAGGAGGAGGATTTATGGAGGGGTTAGGCCCCATCATGTATTCAAGCATCCCTGATTAGGGATAGCATATCAGTCGGTTTGGGTGTGGGTGTGGGTGTCCCCCTCTCCAGTTGATCTTTGGTTTTTGTGCGGTCAGCAGGGGCTTGGGGGCCACAAATGGACTTTTGTAAATTTAGAAAAATAAGAAAATAAAACTAGGAGATAAAGAGTGGGCATCGGATGAACGTAAAAATATCATTACAATCGTAAGTGCGGATCCATTTTTTCAAAAGCAAAAAGCAAGCTCCCAAATAAACGAGGACTAAATCGAATGATTCGTGTTTGCTCGACCGCCAAACATGACTGTGCAGCGATAGGTCTGTAAAGAGCTACGTTTTTTCCTTTTTTTTGGTTCAATAAAAAAAAAAGTACAAATATATAATTAATGTGTTTGGGAATAAGTAAAATTTTTAATGAAAATTTTTAAAAGGTAATAGTCGTCAATTGATGTGATATGATAGAGGTAATAATGAGTAATAAAGATGATAAAGTTAAAATAGATAAGTTAATTATGTGAATAGTTGTCTAAAAATGATTGAAAAGTGGGGTAGTTATATAGAAAAATGTGAAAAAATAATTAAAAAAATATAATAGTTGTGGAAAATAAAAAGTTTTAAATTAGAAAGTTTTAACTTGACATTTTTTAACCTTTGCCAAACATACCTAATGTTTACCTTTCTGAGATCATATTAATATGTTATGTGTCTTATTTTCTGTTGTTTGGGAGGTGGGTTCCACCTAGAACGTGACTGCTTGGGGTTGAAAGTTGGCCCATGTGGACGGGCCATCAATTAAAAAGACGGTTGGGCGACACAGAAATAAAAGCCATGCCCTATGGTAAATACTAGCTATTGTTCATGCGTGCATGTAGCCACCCATTTTTTTTTTTTGATTGGAGTATATTTACAACATATCTCAATTCATATTATATTCAAAGTCCTAAGACAATTCTAACAATATTTCCAAAGAGAGACCACCAGGTCTCAAATATCAAATGGGGAGACAACCAACTCCTAACTGAATAAGGAGGACCACACCTGCCTCCACCTTAATTTTGGTTCGAAGTCCCACGCGGGACTCGAACACGCGACGGGCGAAAACGAAAGTCTCGTTTCGCGCCCGTCCACCAAACGAGCCGCTGTAGCCACCGATTTTGAAGTTTGACTTTGAAGCAGGTGATCACCCTATTCTTTTATAGCCATATACAACAAAAAAGATTGCGACCATATTCATGTGCATAGGATATATTATCCTATTGAGATTATATTGCCCTCTTTCAAAATAGAAATGGATTAATTATTCTTGCTGCTAATAAGGTCCATTTTTATTTCTTATCTTGCGCTTTTCAAAATTGTGACAACTGAAAGCATTTCAAGAAAACTTCTCACCTTCAGCAGCATTTAAAATTATAAGCGATTAAATTCAAAACGGACTTGTTTCTATGTATATAACCGTATTATATAGAAGCGGTTTCATATAATCCTCTTAAATTTTAAGATTTTGATGTTCGACGGAAAGATTTAATCCATTCATTATATTTAATATCATTTGTTTAATTAGGAAACCAAATTTCATTCAAATTTTATATGTACAAAGACCATGTTTACTCAAAAATAAGTATATTTATGTGTAAATTAATAAAAATATTTAAATCTATTCACATAGGTATTATAGTATATTAATATTTTATAAAATTATTTAGTCATATAGTAATGATATTTTATATAGTTTAGATATCGAAAAATAGTACTTAAAATTTTTTATTTAGCATTAAATAATTTTATTACGTTGATTTCATATATTTGAAGATGGAACGCATGTACAATGATATTAGACAAATAAAAGAGTTTTCCTAATAATATAAGTGATGCTAAAGACAATAAATAAAGTGGATTTTTTATCAAGTATATAAATGTTAAGGACGAAGGAGATTACTAGTAGCATATTTAAATTCCAAACTACTGTATTTAACGTTATATGCCACAACTTTATTCATATTGAGTAAAACAATAATATTATATAACATCCAAATTTATCAATATGTAAGTCATTGCATTTGCCTAAAGTTAGGACTTTTTTAAAGTTGGCTGCGTATAGCAATTTCAATAATAATAATAATAATAATAACACTAATCATAATCATAATAAATGCAGAAAAAATATGAAATGGGCTGCAAACGATGATTAGATTCGATGGCACCTGACGCACTGTAGGAATCACCGGTAGTGGGTACTTGGCGTCGTATAAAGCTTATAATGAATTAAAATATTAATAAGTGCAGCAAATTTTTTTGGAAGCATTTAAATTATAATTGGTTGCATATATATTTATTTAGTTGGCCTTAAATACTTAATCAGTTGTAGATATTTGACGAGTAATGATGACATGCGAGCATCAACTTTTATTTTTAATATTTTTGAATTCATTTTTGTGTGGGCCGAAGTGTATTTTATATACTAAAAAATTTACTATTTTTTATTTTTTATACAAATTTTCAAATATAATTTTTTTTTTTACCTATCCACGCTCCTTGCATATGAAAGGGGTAAAAATTTTTATTTTTGAAAATTTATAAAATTTATATAAAAATTCAAAAGGGGTAAATTTTAGTTTATTAACTAAATACACTTGAGCCCACATAACAATAAAAAAATCCAAAATAAATAAAATGCTAAGGGTGTGTTTGGGAAGTAATAAAACTTTTGGATGAATTTTTTTTAGTACGAAAGTTGTTAAATTGATAAAAAAAAAATAATGTGATATGATATGAGTAATGATGATATATAAAGAGAATAAAATTGTAATAGATACATTAATTGTATAGATAGTTGTACAGAAATAATTAAAAAATAAGATAGTCATATAAAAAATGTGAAGAAATAATTTTAAAATCTAGTAATTATGGAGAGTGAAATGTTTTAGTTTGAAAAATTATTATTAAAAATAAAAAACCCTAAAAATGATAAAAATGGTGCATTGCAGGTTACTCTAACTTACGATGCATCGCATGTCATGATTGTATTAACTACCGGACATTTAGTGTTTATATTACTTGCAACCAATGCTATATATAACCATTTACATTTGATTGCAAATACAAATAATATTGAAATATAGTTGCTTATAATTAAATGTAAGTACAGTTGAAAATTGTTTGCCAAAAAGTTGGATACATATCATGATTTCTATTATAGTGTCAATTCCTAATTAAATTCGAACTTCAAGAAAAAATTGATTTTCGAATCACACACACATATATATATATTTTATTGCATATGGCTTATAATGATATGCACCAGAGGACCGGCCTAAACCTAAACAAGAAGCAGACTCTATGGCAATCAAATCTTTTCAGGGCACTTTGAAAGAAGTAGATTTAATACTCTTTTCCTGCCCAAATGATCACGCCGTCCATGAATTAAAAAAGCATACTCCAGAAATTGGATGCCCGAAATGGACAACTATCTACTCCGAAATGGATGATTCTCGAGCTGAAAATAACTCACCCCCAGAAGAATTTTGGAGTAACACTACTAGTCTACAATTACACACTTAGGATGCAGCTGTTCACATGGGTGGAGGGGTCCACCGCGTTGCACTGGGGTAGACTTTTGTAGGTGCCGTCCTTGTTTTCGGCCACATCACAAATTGCCACCTTCTTTCGTGCACTGGGCCATCACTATCACTGATATTTGAGCTCTAGACATTTCGGAATATGTCTAGAAATCTCTCTTGCCAATTTCCCATCCTAGGAGGGATTTCGAAAACCCGCGACTTCTTTTTTGTGGTTTGGCTGGTTTCGGGGTAATTTTATAAAGAGTTGAAATTTAAGCATAAATTAAAAATATTATAATAGATTAAAAAAACGTTTTATATATTTTTATTAAAATGAAAATTTGATTTTTTAAAAAGTTTAGGATTAGCAGTTTTTTTCTGTATTTCCGTTTATTACACTTTTAGTGTCCTTTATCAGTCTAGTTACACGGACAATAATTAATCTCTGGGACAAATGAATTTTGATTAATGAATATCAATTCTTCACTGTAAAATTTTTTTTTTTTTCCCAAAGATTTCGCCCGTGCTTCTTCATGCCACTAGACGCTGTTGTTTTTTTCTGAAATAAGCGACCATGGGGAATCAAAACTAGACGCTGGCAATGAACCCATTCTCTTCAGGCCGTTGGCGCGGTGGCTCATTGCAACTTATGAGTTCGCTTTGCAGATAGAATGGCTACAATATAGCGCCTCGCACTCACATGGGGCGCCGCCCATTGGATGGTGACCCCGTTCTCTCCACTGGAAATTTAGCTGCTGTCGGGTTATAATAATCAGTGGCGTGTGGAGCCGGAAAAAAAGACAATCGGCAGCCTGAATATTTCACCCCTCTGATCATTCAAAAGCATCTGGTGGCAGTTTACATTCCAATTCCAACACTAAAAGCAATCAAAGGATATATATATATATAATTTTCAGGTGGAGTTCATACACATATCTAATTAGGATTAAAATTGGTATAGTAACAGAATACATCGTTCTAAGTATAATAGGTGGATTAGATTATAATTTTATGATCATATAAGGCCCATTTTGGGTGCAACTGCACTGTAATTACTGTGTAGTTGCGTTGCACTTGACATAATTTATATATATAATTTTAAATGACTATAAAAAGGCAAAATCGTCTTTTCAATGGAATAGATAACGATGGTTTTAGCAGCGTGGGTATGAAAGGAATTTAGGGTGAAATGTTATGGATATAAAATGACTTTATGAAATATTGTGGGTATATGAAAAATTATGTGCAATTGTTATAAATATAAGAAGAATTATCTTAATCATTTATCCATATATAAATCATACTTTAAATGATTTAGATGTTTAAAAAAACACTTTAAAATTATTATTTATATCAAACTATTTTATTACTTTGAATTTGTACCATTTTCACATGAGGTTTATGAACATATCCAATTTGGATGAAAATTGATATGGTAATAGAATACATTATTCGAAATACAATTGATAGAGTAAATTATAATTTTATCATCATGTGGAACCCATTTCAGCACCACAACACTTAGATATTTATATATGTATATATGAGGGGTGTTGGGGTGCGGTCGATCGCATGGCTGCCCCCATGCGTCTGGCCAAAAAATTTATATTTTAATTTATTTTTTTATAAATATATAGAGCTAGGTGTATTTAACCTAAAAGTCAAATTTTTTTACAATTTTTGGATACTGTTAAGTATTTTTAGTTTTAAATACAGTGGCATTTCCGTAATTTCTTATTCAGAAAATAACTGAAATGTCACTGTGTTTAAAAATAAAAAATACTTAAAAAATTCAAAAATGGTAAAATTTGGTTTATATGTTAAATACATATAACTCTACGTGTTTATAAAAAAATAAAAAAAATTATTTTTTAGCCGGATGCATGGCTGCCCCCAATGCATCTGAACGTATAAAATCACCCCTCTATATACGTATTGTTATCTTGGACCAAGGAAAGATGACACAACATGTGCCTCTTTATTTATTCACTGCCTTTCATATATAGTTTTATACCAACATCTCTCACATTACAGCAGATAATCCTAAATGGCAATGTCCATGATATATCAAAAACGATAATTGTGTGTCCATCATCCCAAGAGTGTGTTTATAAAGTGATAAAATTTTTGAAAAAAAATTGTCAGTGCAAAATAAAAGAAAATGTTATAATATGATGGAGTAATAATGAAAAGTAAAAGAATAAAGTTAAAATAGATAAGTTAGTTGTATAGGTAGTTGTATAGGTAGTTGTGTAGAAATAATTGAAAAGTAAAGTAGTTATATAGAAAGATACGAAGAAATGATTAAAAAATAAGAAAAGTAAAGTAGTTATATAGAAAGATATGAAGAAATGATTAAAAAATAAGATAGTTACAGTTAACTTAACATTTTTTATGGGTTACCAAACACACCCCAAATAAGTAATTATTTATCGACAATTGGAAATTTCTCATCAGCCAAATGAATATTTGTTGGAAATTTGAAACTTTCTTTATTTTTCTCAATGTTAAGTATTTCAAAAGGATCTTGTATCGAAAAATAAAGTATTTCAAAAAGATTAATTTGGTAATAAGAAAAGAATTTTTTTCCCTTTCCCACACGTTTCGAATTATTCTTCTTTTTTCTATTATTATTTGTATATTTCAATTATTTTTCATATAATGAACTTATCAATTTTAATTTTATACTTTTACTCCTACCTAGACCTTTTATGAATTCCACTTTCACGCTTCACATGTGCACCTTTTCTGCAAGATCCTAACAGGGGAGCACGCCATAATGCCATAACTTTGTGCTCCATATACTTTCCATGAATGCTGCATGTGGGATAAGAAAAGAATCCAATATTTTGTAAAACCAAGCTTATTATTGGGTGATGATAATATGGTGATGAGAAGTAATAATATATTTTTTTGCACCGAATTAGCCTGGACCTGTTGTGCTTGAGAAGATTGACTTGTAGCACACCCATTCCATAATCCACACGATACCCCCTCCCGTGGAATCGTGCCTTGGGAGGTCTGCTAAAGTTAACGCCGTGTTCGGCCCTCTAATCCACGTCAGTGGATGATGCTTTCCATCCATACCTCCCCGGGGCAACTTGCGTTTAATAAATCAAAATCTCAGCATCCCATCACAAGAGATTGGCCAAAAATCAAATAAATTTCTTGAAGAGAGATTTCCATCCATCAAAAGTATATATGAACATACAAACCCTGTATCAATCCGGGGGGAAAAAAACCAAAAAACAAGATGAGAAAAAATCAATTAAACTGTTTTCAATCTTTCACCATTGAACATGTGGGCAAAAATTCGGAAATTTCATCCCGCAACATTATTATTTCTTGGCCTTGGAATTCAACTCAAGAGGCCGAGGGGGCGCCATCGTCCTCCTCTTCCATAAGTTGATTTCCTTCCTCGGCGGCCGACCCATCATCGCCAGCGGAGCCGAGTGCGGCACGCCAAACCCGTCGTCATCAATATCGTCCTCGAATTCCTCCTCCTCGCTCAAATTCTTATCGTCGTCCGAGTAATACCCCCGGCGATGAGCCCCCGCCGGCCCTGCGAACTCCTTCCAGTCGAAATCCGCAAGCGTATCTCGCCCGCTGGCGAACCGCTTCATCTGCCCCAACGCCGGCGCTCTGGCCGGCTTGACGGCGGCTGCAGCCGCCACGGCACGCGCGTCGGCTTCTACCTTTCCGTCTCGCTTCGCTGCGCCCCGGCCGCGTAGGATCTTTCCGATATTGAACGACTGCTTCTTGTCCGTCTTCTTGTTTGCTGCTGCTGCTGATGCAGTTTTCTTCTCTGCTTTCGGCTTTGGCGGAGGCGTTTTGCACTTAGCCTTGCACATCTTCTGTTTATGTTTGATCTGTCCGATGCAGGAGACCTTTGGGGAGGTCGGTTCTTGGCCTTCGAAGCTTCCGTTTCTCTGCTTGGTTCGAGCTTCCGCGGGGATTATGGATATAATGGGGCCGGAGAAGGCCTTGTGGTGAATCTTCTTTTCGGCGCCCGGGCTGAAAGGTGGGTTGGAGAAGGACACGCGGGCTGTCTTGGGGAGGAAAGCGAAGATGTTGCTCTTCGTTCTTGAAGGTTTTTCCATGGAATTCTCTGGTGCGAGATCCGATTTTCCGCTTCTTCCTGTATGAGGAAGAGCAGGGGGTGTGGTGCCGAGGGATTTTATGATGGGGGAGCCGGTTTGCGCGCCAACGGGTCAAACAAAGACTCCGTCGGTGCGGGCCCCACTTCGCCCACCACTGCTGAGCTCAAGCAAAGACAGCTTCAATCGCGGGTGATGGGCGCTCAGAACGCGGGTCTCGCAATTATCGCCGTTTAACTAATTCGTATTTCACTCATATGCGCAGTTGCGCACTGCGCATACTTACTTGCCTCATCAAATAATGCACGAGATTCCCAAAATTCATTTTAGAAAATACAATTATTATCACCGTCGATCTTTCGATTATTTTTTCATGTAAAATTTACCTTTTTTACTAATTTTTTAATACTAAAAGTCATCAGTTCTTGTTTTCATGTCGGTTTATCTATTCAACTTTTAAAAATTATGTACGTATGTTAATTAAATAACAATTTAATTATTGTTTAGCCGTTGCTTATGAGGATAATTTAATATTCCATTTAATAATTCAGTACTCTACTTTCAGCTACAATAAGTCATATTTTAATAATTTAAACGATTTAATTTATCTGTATTATATAGATTTTGCTTGTGGCTAAATCACACATGCCATGAAGGAGTATAAAGCATGCTTCTTTCTTTGTCTTACAGAGGCTAAATAAGCATTTAGGACTTTTTTTATTTTTATCAATTCAATGAAATTTCTCCTTTTCAAATTTTTTTCATTTTCAGTATTATTTTAAAGAATTTTTACATATAAGCTTATAAAGTTTGACCAATGTGAAACTTGTATCCTTACTTTTTCCACAATTGTAAATATAACAATAAAGTTTGTATAAATTACAAAGTTGTTTTTCGGTTAGGATGCCAATAGAATTTTTTAGAAAATAAAAAAAAATTCTTTTAGGAACGTACACGTAATTTTTGTAAAAATTTTGTTATTTTATAAAAAAATTTAATGACATTATGACAGAAAAACATGCTTATAATTGTATACAAAATTTGTGAATTTATTGCTATTTTCGCAAAATTAGATATACAAATGTAATATTGATCAAACTTATAAATACATTAGCAAAAATCCTTAATTTTTATTTTTTAATAAATAAAATAAATAAAAAACTTAATTTTCTAATTTCTAAGCGACCTTTTCTATGTCTAATATAATTTTCACTTTTCAATATTATAATAATCTTTTCTCGTTCAATCTATTAATCTCATTCCCTTTACATTCCAGCCAATTGGATTATGTGAACATCCCGTTTATTGGACGGCGGACTTGTTATAAGTATCGAACATTAGTTGTCATCGCGAATTGAGATATTTTTCTTTCTTTTTTAATTTTTTCTGGGCCTGCGCATCAAGTGTTACCGACTCCCGTCGTACCCAACGACAACCTATTTATTATCTTCATGGGCATACGCCGAGTGCAAACAAGCCAGAGCCACGCGGTCGGCACTCGCCCAATAAACTCTCGCGTGTACCGAATTCTGATTTTGTACGTGCCTGCCGACAAAGTTGGTAGCCACCTCTCATCTGTCTATTGTAATATTCGTTTCTCCGACCCGCATTAGTACATGCGAATTTTTGAGAAGTAAACCTATACAGTACAATTTATTTTCTTCAATATTTAACTCAATCACATGAGAAGTAAAAATATTTTATAACTTATGTAGATAAAACAAAATATAACAACACAATATCTTTTTTTGGAATTCGATGTGCTTAAATAATAAATCATTTTAGTTTTATTAAACATGAATTAAGAGATGCTTTCACTATAATGTCATGGATCAGAGTAAAAATCAATGAAGTTCTAAAAACTTCCATCTTAAAACTAACTTCTATTATTAATTTTTTATAATTAATTTAATTATCCTTGTTTATATATTAAGATAAAAATAGGCTTAGAATATCGTTTTAAACATTTTATTAATCATCACAATTATTTTTTATTGGAATGATAAAAGCACATGAGACTAAAATTTCAATATGATATAATTTACTTTTATAATTTAATTGAATAGATTATAGTATATTATGTCTCAATGTATAAAGAAATTAGAAAGTAAGAAACCGGGGGGGACATGATTTCCAATTTCCATGCCTCTATGCGTCAGCGGCGTGTCCGCGTCTTCGGGCACATGGTTTTGCAGGATTAACCAGCGTTGCATATGGCCTGCAACCCGCCTCTCGTCCGGTCCAGCCTACAGAGTCGATATTCATTTCTTTCCCTTTCCAGGGCCATACCTACGGCCAAATGAGATCGACGATCTAGTCCATTATAAAAGCGAGCCCCACACATGTAACGTCTATAATCATTATTCACATACAAATGAATAATTATAAATAATTTTATTTATAAAAATATGCAAACTATATAGGTACATTTACAAGACTAAATATATCCATTTAATTTTTAAAATTGCAAATATTAGGTGTGCAACTTGGGCCGGGTTCGGCCCGCCGAACCCGAAAAATACAGTGTTGGAACTATGAGATTTTCAACCCAAACCCGATTTTTGAGCCCGAACTCGAACCCGAATTCAAATAGGGCTCAGTTTCGGGTCCAGGCAAGCCCGAACCTGAATTTGCATTTATATAAAATATATAATTTATATTATAATAATAACAGATTACTCAGGGATGGATGATAGATGATGGACAACAGGAGTACGGCATGGCAGGCATGGACAGCTCATCGCCAAGACAATCTAACGTTTTAAGTGATTT
>JAXCLR010000063.1:56449040-56467851 GCA_035584095.1 Annona squamosa | reverse complement strand
ATCATTTTCTATCAATTTGACAACTTCTTCTCCTAAAACTTTTCATCAAAAGTTTTACCTCCAACCAAACACACCCTTAGAGTCCTGTTTCTATGTAAGCCGAACATGTAAGCCCTTCAAAATTTAAAATTTTAATTTTTCATTAAAAATTTAAATTTGTTCATTATATTTAACATTATTTATTTATCTAAAAGACAAAATTTTATCACAATCAAGTACATTTATGTGTCACATTTGTTTAAAAATATATATTTATATGTAAACTAGATTATTTAGACATATATTAGAATGTACTAATACTTTATAAAATCATTTATTCACATAGAAGTAATATTTTGAACGGTTTAGATGTCGAAAATACTACTTTAAAATTAATATTTTCATATTTTCATAATTTACACACAAATATATACATTTTTTAACAAGTGTGACCCATAAATATACTTGATTGAAATAAAACTTAATCTTCTAGATAAACAAATGATGTTACATATAATAATTAGATTAGATTTTCAATCAAAAATTAAAATCTTAAATTTTTAAGAGGTTACGTGAGCGGAGCCCTTTTATTTAATGACAGGAATTAGCGGCGTATGGATGACGTTCGTTCGGTGGATAACTCGAATAATGTGCAGGGCCCACGATGTTTTCTAATATTTTTGGGTTGGCTAGGTCCAAATTAAAAATATTTTTTTACAATAGATAAATACGTGGTCTACACTAAAACAACAATAGATAAATTTCAGTGTATTGAACGGACGGTAAGAAGGTTTTAAATGCAGGTGGCTCATTTTTATAAGAATAGGCTCGTCTTAGTCATCATCATCATTAATACTACTGCTCGTCGGACCTTTAATTTCTCCTTTTAAAACTCAGACGATATTAAATGTAATTCAAAATACTTTTGTCTCTCAAAACTTATTGCCATTGAATCTTAATTTTTTTTTCCTCTCTTCATAGATACTCATGGAAAATGATAATAACAGAGATTGGAAATAATAAATTTACCTCGGGTGCCAAATTAAATTCATCCAAAAGCGTGGTAAATGTCGAATCACAAAACAAAAATTACTTAACTGTTATTAACAGCCCAAAAGTCACTCAATTGTCAACATATGATCGACACAAGTATGTGAGTATATGTAAGAGATTTGAGGTTGGAACCGAAGCTGATGCAGTAGCCTTCATTAAGAGTTTAAGACCTAAAAAACAAAAGCTACTCGAACTTCTCAAAGAAAAGTTATCCAGTAAAAAAAAGTTTGAGTGGAGCGGTTTCAAGACATTGGTTCATCCTAACAGTTTTGATTACAGAAGAACAATGAATCGAATCGAAAACCTTTTTTTTTTTTTTTTTGAGGGGAAAAAAAAAATCGTAGTCAATATATGTATGACATGCTAGCTTTTTCCTTGTACATATATAGGAGGAAGACTATAAGCGATTTGAAGAGTCATTGAAGGACGAAATGGAGGAGAAAAAGAAGGACGAGAGCATGACCGAGAAGGACGACAACGGCAAAGAGCTCCGCGTGGGAATCAAAGACTGGTAAATAATCAAATGCTTAAAACTCTTTTTATCAAACACTTTTTAGACCTTCATAACATTCTTCTTAATTACTTAGATAAATTGAAGGCTCATAAGCCAATGGAAAACGCGGAGTTACATATAATCAATATATGCAAATGCATGATGCAGGTGGACCAAAAGCAAGTACGCGTATCTGAACCAGCCTGCAGTCCAATCCATGGCTGATCATCATCCGCGCGAGCGCGCCTCCACTTATATTCCAAACATGTGCCTTTTCCAAGCCCCACCATCCCAATCCGCTGCCTTCCTCAACTTTTGTAGGTGATTTAGCACCTCCAATATTTAAGAGCAATATCATTAGTATCGTGTTTGCTCATGACATCAGGTTTTGGACTTAATTTAAGGTATTGTGTATGTTTACACATAAAAAGGCTCGATAGTTTACCTGCCTGAATTTTCTATAACATAAATAATATTATTAATCTTATCTATTTCAAACACGCGTCATGGACCTCATGGTAGGCTCACATATATAATATAAACGTGGTTACAAGTATCAATGCAGTATAATGATAATTTATTATTACAAGTATCAATAACACTATAATGATCATTTACTGCCAGTAGTAAAGCTTTCCGTCCATCGATTTTTCAGCTTCGATCTTTGTTCTTCTTCACAATGTGAATAACGAATGGAATTTGGGTGATTGATCAGTTTTTGGGGGCCGGGTTGGTTTCAACGTGAGCCGGTGCAGGTCCGCTTTGGCGCGTGAAAATGGGTTCAGATTGGTCATGGTAATCAAAACCTGAAATCGGTTTTTCCGAGTCACACCGGATTTGTGTAAAACGCACTCAGGTTGCACCCTTATTTCAATATGCATGAGCTTTAATTGAATAATACCAGATTCTATCATTAAGGCTGGCAAAATGGTTCTTGGAATTGCATAGAGTTATAACCAGTTGAGCTTTAATCAAATTTCGATTTAATTTGGGACTGTTTGGTAAGATGTAAATTGTGGAAATGAAATGGAATGAAATGGATAAGATAGACGTAAAATAGAAATAAAATTAAAATAGATAGGTTAATAATATAAAAAATATAAAAATATATAAAAATAAAAAGTATCATAATTAAATAATTAATTACGTTGAACTTTTGCATTCCCATTCTCTCTTACCATTCTCAAAATCCCAAACTCTGGTTAAAATTACTTCATTGAGTTCACTACTTCATTAAAAGTTAAAGCTATGTGAAGTTGAAATTAGTTAGTTAATGTACATCTAATCCATTTCAATAAAAAGAATTAGTTAATGTAAATACCGTGTGTGCTTAAAGGTTTACCTGCTTCCTATCCCTCTTCCAATCATATTTTCACAAATGGTAGGTTTAGTCTGACCAGAGAATTTTAACCAAAAGTCGACAAAAGGTTAATCAATCTTATAATATATTAAATAATCTTCCCAAATTTTTGCTATGGTGAACATATGTTTTATACCTCATAATTATCAATTTTACTAAATGATCGCTACTTATGATTTTTTTTTTTTTTAAGATTCACAATCTGTTTGTTCAAAATAATCATATATATCTAGCTGGGCAACTACGGAAGAATTAAATATCAGAGTTGAAAATTAGGAATAAAATCCTTTTTACACTAACAAGGATTGTCGTTTTTACAATTTTTGAAAGAGTATTTTTGCATCCGTGCCTAAAAGTTTTGGTCAAAGTTACGCTCTTTCACGACTTTTGTAAAATTTATATTGAATCATAGTCTATTAGGCCGAACTAAATTTAGACCACTACAAAAATTTTATTTATTTTCTTGCTTTCATTATAAACTTATTAATATAAATATATTTGATGTGTAAATCAAATATTACTAGTTTTATATGGAGCATGATTATGTACATCATAGCTTAAAATACAACATTCATGTATTTTACTTTATCTTTAGTTTTATTTATTTTTCATAAATATGTTTTCCTAATTGTATTTAATATATATTTTTATTTATATATCAAGTTTATCATTTTACAATACTTTTATATTTTTATTTTTATTTTTCAAAAAACATCAATTTCTGGGGGCATTTAAGTTCATTTTTCGCCCTTAAAAATCTTAATTTTTAAAAATAAAAAATAAATATGTAAAAGTATTGTAAA
Source organism: Annona squamosa (assembly GCA_035584095.1). Lineage (NCBI taxonomy): Eukaryota > Viridiplantae > Streptophyta > Magnoliopsida > Magnoliales > Annonaceae > Annona > Annona squamosa. Next base: position 56,464,163 of record JAXCLR010000063.1, on the reverse strand, counting down.
ATGATGAAACTTTATATGTAGATTGAGTATATTTAAAAATATATGTTTATAAAGATAAAATTAAAAATATAACTAAGTGAATGTTATAGTTTAGTCTAAAATACATTTTGACATAAACATGCTCCTTTTTAGACATATGCATATATTTTTAAAAATTTTAAACATAGAGGTACTTTTAACCATTTTAATTGTTAAAAATTACTAAAATAACCATAAGTTTAAAAATCTAAAAATATATATACTAATGTAAAAATGATAAAACTTGATTTATATGTTAAATATATGTAGATTAACATATTTATGAAAAATTTCTAAAAAATTAAATTACTTAGCTCAAGCTATTAAGATAATGCCTCATGTATACTCATATTTACGAAGTTTGTCTGAAATTATAGCCATACTTACAAACTTTAAAATTTTTTTAAAAATAGTAAAATACTTCTATAAATAAATAAAATTATAAAATATAAGAAAATACATCTACATACAAAAATAATTTCATTTTTAAAATAATCCTCACATATTAAATAGATTAATATTCCTCACATTAAAAATTGATTTATTTAATGTTAGCAATTATTTAAAAAATAAATTATTTTAAAGATATTTTTTATATTTTATATTCTATTTATTTACAACATTATTTTAAAAAAATTTAAATATACCTACTATTTTTTACCCTAATCCCTGATATATTCACTATGTTTTAAAAATCTCAGATATACTGATATACCCATTATTTTTTCATATATTCCCAAAAATGCTCACTTCGTTAAACAAGTTAATGTTCATTCATTTAAATACTGGTTATATTTTTCTAAATGCCAAAAATACCCCTAGTGTAAAATTATAAAAGATGAAATAAAATGAAATGGGAATGAAATTAGTGCTCTCCTTGTTTAAAATGTTTGTGCAATTTAGGTAACCATGAATTATGATTTAAAATTTTGAATCTAACCTTACATTTGATGGCATATTGGAAATTTCACAAATGGACCAATAGCATTTATTAACGTCTATGAAAAAGTAGGCATTTTTTGGATCACATGCAAATGTAATAGATATGTTTGGAATTTCTGAAATATAATAAGTATATTTAGAATTAAGGCCAAAAGTAGCAGAGATATTTGAGAAAAGCTCCTGCTTTAAAACTGTTTTAAAAGGTTGATACTCGTGTGAGAGTATGGCAAAAAGTAAGTTTACAAGCAGGGAGAAAGTTGCAAAGTCAAAATTTACGAGGACAGAAATTGCAGAAAGTAAGTTTACAAGCAGGGAGAAACTTGCATAAGTCAAAAGTTACGAGGACAGAAATTGCAGAATTGGAAAAGCTTAGTCTCGTGAAAAATCCCTTTAGAAAAATTTAGATACACGAGAGTTCTCTCCATCGCGGTTGGTAAAGTGGGTCGGGTTCCGACTCAGCCCAACTGCCAATTCCTCCGTTGTGCGGTGCAGTTGGATATCTCTGCGGAGGCCGTTGGACAGCGGTGTCCGTTGTACGGGCTCCCGCCTGTACGAAATTCTCTCCATCGCCTGCTTCCACAATCACCATCTTTCCTGCCACACAATCCTATCCTGCGCCTGCGGCCTTCCAACTTCCAGTCTCTTCAACTCCAACCATGGCTGCTTCCTTTCCTCGCATCTTCTTCTGCGCCTCCAACGGTCTAAGCACAGAAAAGGGCCGAAGAACCAAGCTTCGCTCCGACACAGCTCACCGGAAGATCGCCAAACCACCCAACAGTGGAGCTTTTCGTCCAGCTCCCAAGAGAACTAGAACACATTACTTGGACCCCACCATTGCCCACTTCCTACGCCTTGCCAAGTCCGGAGATATGGACGCTGCTCTTGGCCTTTTCGAGGAGGCAGACAACCCCATGGATACCTTCCTTTGGAATGTCATGATCAGAGGGTATGCGGATAATGGACTGTATGAGGAGGCAGTTGAATTTTACGGATGGATGGCATTTGTAGGTGCGCCTATGGATAACTTCACCTTTCCCTTCGTGCTCAAATCTTGCGCGGGTTTACCCTCTTTTGTGGAGGGATCCAAGGTTCACTGCAGGGTTATCAAGATTGGGTTGGATGCGGATGTTTTTATATGCAATGCGCTCGTTACGATGTATTCAAAGGTCGGGCGAACAGACTATGCCGAGAAGATGTTCAATGAAATGCCTGAGAGAGATGTGGTTTCTTGGAATTCGATGATTTGTGGGTACGCTTCTAGTGGGGATGGATGGAAATCTATGTTGTGCTTTAGGAACATGCAAGCGGCTGGAGTCAAAGTGGACCGGTTTGGTATAATTGGGGTGCTTGCTGCATGTGGTCTGGACAAGTCAAAGCGGCATGGGAAGGAAATCCATTGCTATGTAATCCGATGCCGGTTTGAACATGATATCATGGTTGAAACTTCACTTATTGATATGTACTGTAAGTGTGGGGCTGTGGATTTTTCTGAACTTATAATAAACAGGATGCCTAGTAGAAACATAGTGTCTTGGAATGCACTGATAGGTGGATTTGTGCAGAATAACCGACCTGATGATGCATTTGCTTGCTTAAAGAAAATGCAAAAGGTTGATCGCATGTATCCTGATGCAATTACATTGGTGAACTTGCTTCCTGCATGTGGCCAATTGAGAAGCCTTTTACAAGGAAAATCAGTTCATGGAAAGGCGATTAGAAGCGGGTTTCTTCCTTTTTCAGTTTTGGAGACTGTACTAGTTGACATGTATGCTAGTTGTGGGGACCTGCAATCAGCAGAATTTCTGTTTGAGCAGATGAGTGAGGAGAACCTGATACAATGGAATGTCATGATTGCGGCTTATGCACAGAATGGACGAAATCTCGAAGCTTTGAACCTTTTCAATGACTTAGAAAGTGTACCTTTGCAACCAGATGCTCTTTCCATCGCAAGCATCATTCCAGTGTATGCTGAAATAGCATTGCCACGGTCATGCAAGCAAATTCATGGCTATGCTATTAAAAATAGTTACAGCTTGAATACTTTTGTTATGAATTCTCTTGTTTATGCATACGCAAAATGCGGTGATTTGCATACTGCAAAGAAGATATTTGACAAGATGCAGTCAAGGGATGTTGTTTCATGGAATGTGATTATCTTGGCATATGGAATTCACGGTTTTGGTAAAACTGCTCTTGAAATTTTCTCTGAAATGCTAGGAGGAGGCACTGAACCAAATGAGAGTACATTTGCCTCAGTTTTGTCTTCCTGCAGCATCAGTGGTATGGTCAATGAGGGATGGAAGTATTTCAATGCCATGCAACAGGACTATGGCATCATGCCTCAAATTGACCATTATGGATGTATGGTTGATCTACTGGGTCGCACTGGAGATCTTAGTCAAGCTGAAAGTTTGATAACGACAATGCCTTTTACCCCAACAGCTAGAATATGGGGATCTCTATTGACTGCAAGCAGAAAAAACAGGAACATTGAATTGGCAGAACTTGCAGTGGAACACATCCTTGCCTTGGAAACTGATAATACTGGGTGTTACATTCTTCTGTCTAATATGTATGCTGATGCTGGAAGGTGGGAAGACGTCCAGAGGTTGAGATCTCTAATGAAGAAAGAAGGTTTGCAGAGGACAGTAAGCTGCAGCATTGTTGAGCTCAATAGTGAGGAGTGCAGTTTTCATAATGGAGATAGGTCTCATCACAAAAGCAACATGATCCATAGTGTTTTAGATATTTTGTCAAGGAAGATAGGAGAAAATGACCATATTCCTAGAACCGGATTCAAACCCCAAGACATAGTGAGAAGAAAAGAAAGCATGCCAAACGGTCATAGTGTGAGGTTGGCTATTTCTTATGGCCTGATCTCCACAACATTGGGAGCTCCAATCCTTATAAGAAAGAATGTTAGGATATGTGATGACTGCCACAGTGCCACCAAATTGATCTCGAAAGTTACAAGTCGGGAGATTATAGTTGGGGATTCGAAGATCTATCATCACTTTAACAACGGACAATGCTCCTGCGGAGACTATTGGTAACATAGTTCCTGATGCTATTTTTCTTTTCTCTTTTGCCCAACGTAGTGCTGCACCCCGATTGAAGATGAGAGCTCCTGGAGATCCAAAGGTTTTTTTGTGAAATATTCATATGAACCGCTAAATTGATACTGAGATCTGTCTCGTTAGCTTGAACTGTAAAACTAAAAAGGACGGAAAATTACTTATGTATTGTGAATATTAAAATTAAAAGATGACAACTTGTGTACAAGAGTTTGCGTCATACCACCTTCAATATGCATTTTCTCACATATGCTTGTTACTTACATTATCTTCCATTTCAAGATCTTCGTTTTCTGCATTAATGTAGGTGCTAGTTAGGGCTGTGTTTTGTTTTTATTAAGGGGTGTTTTTAACATTGCACACCACCAGACGGTGAGTGACAGATGGCACTAGGGTAGAGGGTTTTAAATGTAAAAGATGAAACTTATTAAGGTCTAATATGCTCATACGCAAACTTAGGGGGGTATGTCGCAAATTTCCCGTACGGAGTCAGTCCTTCCTTGATTTTGTGCACTCATGCTCTGCTAGCTTATCGGTAGAATCGTCAACCGCACGTAGTGACCGTTTTGCCTATGGATGAGATCGTTGTGGTGCCCAATTCGAAGATCCTGCCATCCCTCACTGCTGCATCTGCTCTGCATTTTCCCGGCGGCGAGCTTGTGGGTGAACACCTGATTGAAAGTCATGGACGACAGAGATATAATCATCATCAGTTGCGGAAAATACAAAGAAAATCAGAATAATTAGACTAATGCAGTTGGGAGCTTAAGACAATGAATCGAACAGAATGCTGCCGGAGTGGTTCTACCAAGGAGGCTTGGTCGAGGGCATTTTGAACGATTTTTTCGGACTCGGAGTTGAGAGCGCTCAGAATCACTCCTGGGAGAGGAGGAAGAAGCGGAATTCGTGGGTGCGGAATGGATGGGAGGGGTGGAGGGATTCGGCTCAATCTTCATTCATGCCGCACAGACACAAAGCCGTCGAGCTCCAGAGACATTGGGGACGGAGGATGGCGGTTTCTCATCGAGTAAGTGGAGTAGCATTGACGGGTTTGAGGGCTGCCTCTCATTTTCTCTGCGCTCGTAAATGCTGTCGATCGCACGGCTACACAAAAACAAAAAAACTCGTTAGATCCAATGGCTTCAATCCATCAATGTTAATCAAGCAATTAAGGAGCGTATAACGGATAAGGGCTTAATTAGTGTGTACATGCATTTATAACTCAAAAAATTTACTTCGATTGAAAATTGATGTATTACAAATATTTAATACATTTGAGAGTTAATAGAAACTGTTGAACGGGTTACACAAAAAAAAAAAAAAAAAAGTTAAGTTATATTCCACGTGGTTTTTTAAAATATAGAAGAATAACCGGTTGTAGTTTGAATGGAAACTACAACCAGTTGTAAAAAATCATGGAAAGTGATGTAGGGCTTAATGCTTTTGGATACATATATTCATTTTTTAATTTTTTTTGAAACTTTTTCCATAAAACTGTTAATCTAAGTATATTTAACATGTATTTTAATTTTTATTATTTTTGAATTTTTTTAAAAAAAATTCTGATTTTTAAAATGCAAAAAAAGATCTAAAAATGGTGAAAATTAATACACATGTTAAATATATTTTGATTAATATTTTTGTAAAAAAATTTAAAAAAAAATAAAATAAGTATATGCACTTGGGACAACACGAGAGCATTAGATTACGTTCCACAGATCATAAAGTTTGGATCCAGTGCACCTAAGTGCGCTGAGCTGCCGTGCATCCGAGTACAAAAATTTATTTTTAAAATTTTTTTTATACAATTGTTAACATGTGCATTAATTTTTACTATTTTGAAATTTTTAGATACTTATTTTTTATTTTTGTAAAAATCAATTGCATTTTCGTGATTCAATTCACCCAAGAAATATCAAGTTATTATCTTCACCGCAGACTGAATGCCCCTGGTTACATTTTTACCCATTTTTTATTTTTTAAAATTTTTTTATAGAACTGTCAATTTAAATATATTTAATATGTGTATCAATCAAAAAATTACTAAAATGCTACTAATTTTCAAAAATTAAAAATCAATATCTGAAATACTCTAAAAATAGTAAAAATTGATACACATTTTAAATATATTTAGAATAACAGTTTTATAAAAAAAAATTTAATTTTAAAAAAATGGGCTAAAGCACCTGGTACACTGTTTCAGAGCCTGTATTTCTCTGCTGTTTGGAATAAATCTTTACTAATTGATTCACGCCTGCTAATTAATTGGTGTATAAAATGGATTGAAATAGGATCATTGTGGAAGTTAACCACATCGATCCGCTCTTATAGGTTGATCTCATGCAGGTTTCTGTTCAATATTGAATCACATAGCTATATCATAGTTAAATTAAATGTGATGTTTGATATTTGGCTTGAAAAACGGAAAGAGCAAGAAACTGATCGAGGCGGAGAGAAATATCAAGTTGGAAACTAAATGCAGGCAGGCATGCAATTGCAAGAGAGCAGTTAATTTTTTACAGTGGAATTAAAACGTAATAGGTTTAAAAGAGTTCGAAACTGGTATATATGGAAGAAGCAGCGGCCTGTATAGATTATAAATCCTAGCACGGAGCATTCAGCTTCTAATCCCATTTCGTTGTTAGTAGGTAGGTAGAGCATGGAGTACTGGGTAGGAGGTATGAGGCGCAAGGATCTGGGTCTTGCGTTGCTGTTGCTGATGATGGTTTCTAGCTTGCCGAGCGGAGCTGAGTGTGCAAAGTTTACGTTTTCCTTGTCTGATTTGAGCCTGGGGAAAGTGTTCAACGAAGTAGTGGGACGCGTGAAAACGTGGGCGAGCAAGTTCTTGGAGGCGGAGAAATGGTGGAAAGGTCTTGGGTTGAAGCTGGAGCAAGCCACATTTCGCAGCAAAAGGCACTTCAACCAGTGGTATTCGTGGCTGAAGCGTGCAGTGGCAGCGCCTTTCACGGTGCGGAACCCGGCGGTGCGATGCGTGAAGGCAGCTTGGAACGAGTGCTTGAAGCGGAACAAGGGGTTGGCGTTCGCCAGCGGCCTCTGGTGCTCTTGGGTCATCTTCGTCGAATGCGACATAGCCGAGAACACCTTTAAGAGAAACTGGGGCAGCTATGATCCCCTTTTCAACGAAGGCCGGGGCGTCCCAAACTCCCGTCTCTACCATCATCTCAGGAAGGATCATCAATACGGCATCTGATTTGTTCTCTCTTCTTTTATCAATCAAATACTGCTGACATATGTCTCCGACTGTTCTTCTCCCCCTAATATTAGCAATAAAAGTGACATGGAATATAACTTCCATTGCTATGTATGTAGTTTCTTAATTAATATCTAAAGTCCAAGGTGAGAAATGGGGCATGTGTTATGTATATTAACCAAACTGAATTGACATGGGTAGCATCCGCTCGTTATATATCACATCCAACACTCTCTCGCTAGCGCTATTGTTTCTTTCTTTTTGACCTGGGCCTTCTGGTTCTTAGCCTCTTCATCACCCCGTTTGTGTGTTTTTTGTTTCAGCTATTGCAATCTCTTCTCTGAGAAATATTTCAAGCAAGTCGGATTCAATAAATATCAAAGGAAGCGTGTTAGATTGGTTGAACGATTGCTCGGAAAACAAAAGAAGAATAACCACGGTTTTTGAAGGAATTGCACATGTAGAAATTTAAAAGAAAATTGACCTAATTTTATATCATTATCCATGTCGAACACATTCATCTGTAAAAGTGAAATATGGTAACTTCAGAATAGGATTAAATGGGCACTACCATCACGGAGGAGATTATTAAGCACCTACCCAAAACATATTGCGAGATATAACTCATCCACAAAAAAAAAAAAAAAAAAAAAAAAGGCAAGGTATACATGACGCCAGTGCCATTTCGTCCAACCTGTAATGACTCTCTGGAGTCTTCTCATTTTCTTAAACTATTCCAGCTCTAAAATTTGAGTAAGGTTGCTAAAAAATCCGTTCAAGGCCCTCCTACCCTTGTCTTTTTCTTGGACTCTCTTGTCCGTTTTGCTGGCCTCATTTCAACTGAGTTGCAGCATTCCACAGTAGCACATTGCGCAAAGGCCAGAATCAGAACTACTCCAGTCTCCTTGCGCGTGACTCATGTGCCGTCCTGCTCGAAAACCAAAGACCAAGTCACACCTACAGGCATTTCATTCTTATGAGTCTAACGCAAACATGCCATACTCTCCTGTTATCATACACCACCTCCACCCAGCTACAAATTCCACGAGACAATCACAAATCAATCACGTCCATCCCTCTGATGGTTTCTTCAATAAATAACTAGGATCCAAACTAACAAAGAGTTTTTTTTATGTTGCATGCAGTTTCAACATAGTTAACTGTTTTTAATAATTACCAGGTATTTAAATTAATTTCATTTTTTTGACACAAAAAAAATGCCTAATTGATCATTAGCACTGACGTTTGAGGTAACATGTGTGTTGGGAGGTACATCTACTTAGTTGTGTTCTTTGTATTCAATTCAATCTGAGTCAATATAAAAAGGCGTTTGAACAATTCCATCATGGAATGACTTTTCCCTCTTAATTAATCGTAATTGGATTGCCGGCATCAGCTCATTCTAATCTTTTGCGGGTCATCAGTCATCACCTCTCTCTCTCTCTCTCTAAGAAAGAAAGAAACTAGCGGACGGGAGGGTGAAAACAAAGGAGGAGAGACACTGAAATAGTTTCCTTCATTGGTGAGAATTTAACAAAATGGGGTAAGGTTTTGGCCCTCAGATATATGCTTTTCCACTTCTTTTAATCTGTACTAATCACCAAGAATGACATTCGCTTCAAATCAACTTCTGTTGGAGCAAACTAATATGTGTTCTTGTTGATACAGATTGTCTCGGGAATCATCACCCGCAGCAGCTAGCCCTCAACTATCACAACCTCACCAGTCGGGAGGAGCCGGCTTTAGCCAAAAAGTTCTTTGGGTAGTGATTCCTGCCGGAATTGCAATCGTTTTGATTGCATTTGTGCTGTTTTTTTGCTTTAGAAAGCGCTGTTTTTCAAGGATTATTTGCAGACGAGCTCGTAAAGGTAGGATGGCTGCTCCTTAAATATTCGTCGACTTGCGAATTAATGAATATTCCTTTGATTTCGTTGTCCACACACAACACTAATAAGATTTGATTGATGGGGAAGCAAAAACAACAGTATCTCGCCACGCCACCATAAATTTACGACGATTCCCACTGCAAGAACTGGAGAAAGCTACCAATAACTTCAGCCGTGAATGCTTACTGGGGTCAGGTGCATTCGGTAAAGTGTACAGAGGAACTTTCAAGGGTGATGGAACACTTGCTATCAAACGGGCACACGCCGATTCTCACCAGTCCCTCAGTGAATTTCTCAATGGTACCCAAAAAAAAAAAAAAATTCCTCTTGTTTTATATTTCAAATTTTCAATGTAGTTGTACATATAAATTAATGTTATTCAACTTACTTGGCTGTCGGCTGGTTGAATGCTATTATTGCATAAATGTAAATATTTTCCCAGCATAAACATGATTTGATGAAATCTTCCTAATCAGTAGAAGTGGAGCTGTTGTCAAGAGTCAAGCATCGAAATCTCCTAGGCTTGGTTGGTTTCTGTGACGAACTTGGTGAGTAAAAATTCTTGTACCTTGCAATCTGAACTGAGTCATCTTTAAACTCTGATAATTCTGCAATATTTCTGGTCGGATGTTCTCGATCGCCCACTGGTGCACAGCCAAACCATGCAGGCCGGCCGGCTAATGACCAGCTATTCTGTGAGAAAAAATTTCTTTTCAGGAAAGAGGTCATGTTAATATATCAAATAAAACGCTATCTTTTATGGGGAAACGTTCGTTTCGAGTGTTAATTTGTGGATATTGCAGGCAGATTTTTCATTACTGAACAAAACCACCAGTACTCCATATTGGCATGTTCAACGAAAAAGATGGACTGAAGCGACAAACTATCCAAAAGAGAAGTTAGAATAGAATTAAATATATGCTATTATTTTACTATTGAATAACTTGTTTGACTTCACCAATCCCTCTGCAATACTGCATGTGGAGATGACTCAACTTTGGATCAGTATTTGTGTTGGGTTGGATAAAAAAAGAAGTTTGAATTGGACTCAACTCAATTTCAAAATTGGATTGGTATCACTGTGGAGGTCCTAGGAAGACATGGGAAGAAAAGAGCAGAAAGCAAAGGACATTTCACAAATATAAATAGTTTTGCGGATTATAACATTGTTGCAATCTGATTTTTTTTCTTTTTTGGCTCAGAAAAAATATATTTATTGGACTAACAAAACTTTTTAAGCTAAAATGTCTAAATAATATGGTTTCTTGAGGAACCCAATTCTGATAATGCAGAAGCTTCGACAAACAATGAAGAATTAGGAATTCGAAAGTCATCGGTGATTTTCTTGTAGCGAATCTCAGGAAAAGAATTCCCAACATACGATTACATCAATATACATGATATAAACAGAGCTGCAGGCTTCCAAAAGCAAAATATGGAAAAAAGGCCATTCTATTAATTTTGGGAGATGTATCTGATACACTTGAAATCATATGCAGGCCAGAGAATACTGGTTTATGAATACGTGCCCAACGGTTCGTTGTTTGAATATATCGCTGGTAAGTCCCAACTCAACTTGTATTGGCCATCATACTGAAAATGCTTGTCTCAACCGAAACTGTCTGCATCTTTTCTAGATAGCATATACACAGAATAGATAACTTGTATCGGCTGATAAAACCCAACTGAACTTGGTCATCGATCCGATGGTCAACATTGGATAATAAAGATCCCTGACAGATGATTATTGGGTCGTGCTCCATCTGAGCCATTTCTAATATATGTCGGGATTCATAGGAAGAAGAGGGGAGACTTTGACTTGGAGGCAGAGGATGAACATAGCCGTTGGTGCTGCTAAAGGTCAGTTTTCAATCACCACCATCACTTTTTAAATGCTGTGAGGCCCACAAACATCTGATGGGGAGCTTTAAACATCACAAGTTAGCATAGATGGACCACCCACCTCATGATTCAGCCATGGAAAGATTCAGCTGCGAGGAGACCATGATAGGATCTAAGATCAGAATGACCCCCAGGGGTTGGTACACGAAAAGCTCTATCTGTTCGTCAGAAACCCTCTTTATAGCAATCTTGGATGCCACGAAACCATCTCGTGGATGGTGGTTTAGGGCCCATCGAAAGCTGTTTCTCTTCTGTTTTATACAGCAGGGGAGGGGATATATGGGTGATCAGGTTGCGACTGCTGGTGCAGGAATCGCTCATCTCCATGAAGGAGTGAAACCCAGCATAATTCACCGGGACATCAAGCCAAGCAACATCTTGATTGGCAACGGGTTCGAGGCAAAGGTGTCCGACTTCGGGCTGGTGCGCTCGGGGCCAATCGGGGATGCCTCTCATGTCAGTAGCCAGATCAAAGGAACCCCAGGCTACTTGGATCCTGCATACTGTTCTAGCTACCACCTGACCCCTTTCAGTGATGTCTACAGTTTTGGGGTGATACTGTTGCAGCTGGTGGCTGCTAAACCCGCAGTTGATACTCAGAGACAACAAGCTGAGTATCATATTATTGATTGGGTATGTATTTTGTCCAATCATGTTATCTAATTTCTCGCTATGTTCAACTCAATGAAAATATTTTTTTTGAAAAAACATCATATAATTATGTTACAGGTACGACCAAGCATAGAATCAGGTGCAATAGAAGAGATATTAGATGAGAAACTGCTGACGATGCAGTCGTGCAACAGGGAAGTGATGCTGAAAGTGGGTGAACTGGGGCTCAAATGCGTGGCTAAATTACCGCGTGCACGCCCAACAATGAACCAAGTGTGGCAAGAACTGGAAGCTGTGCTTCTATCCACAGATGATGACAACCCTTCTTCGATACTAGAAAACACAACATCAAAGGGGTCTTACAGATCAGCCACTTTTGAAGACTCTCAGCAATCTGTGTGCGTCAACAGAGTGGGATTGGAGAGATTCCACGTCGAAATGGACAGCATTTCATTCGGTAGCACGAGCTTGAGGTGCTTGGAGACGAATAGCATCAGCAACATCGATGTAGGCAAGCACGATTTAGTAGAAATAAGCAAGGAATCGGAAGCTACACACCACCAGCGATGAGGTCTCATTAATGAACAAGGGGACGAGTTATCACGTGTAAATTGCACATTTGGATGTAATTATTCAATTGTTGCAGTCAGTAGCAAAATCCAATCACAATCCCAAGTATGTGCTTCTCTTATGAAACTAGATGCAATCCATATGCACCCTGATTTCCTTTTTGTAATTTTTTTTGAAGATGTCATTCATCATATTCTCGAAAACTAATCTTATGTACCCGGGTATAAATATCTATTTTTTAATATCATTTTTTGAAACTTTTTTACACAACTATTAATATAGGTGTATTTAACTTGTATATCAATTTTTACCATTTTTTGAAGATTTTTAGGTATTTATTATGGATTTTTAAAAGTCATTAGCATTTTAGTAAATTTAAATTATAAAAATGCCTCTGATTTTTAAAAATATAAAATAAATATCTAAAAATTTCAAAAAATGATGAAAATTGATATGCATGTTAAATACACCTAGATTAATAGTTATATAAAAACAACTTTCAAAAAATAATATTAAGAAATGGGTATTTGTACCCGGGTGTATAGAATCAGTTTCTCATATTCTCCTCTATAGATATTTGTATGATATTGAATATCATTTTCTTCAAATTTATATATAATACACAACAAGTGCAAATTTATACAATTATTTATAATTATATTTTTAATATTGTAGATTATAGAAGTTTTCAATCAAGTTAATTTTTCATGTTTAGGCTACACAAAGGGTGTGTTTGGTTTTAAATAAAAAATTCACTCCTTTTTTAATTATTTCTTCACATTTTTCTGTATAAATTACTATATTTTTCAATCATCTCTACATAACTATTCATGTAACTTACTCATCTGTTTTAATATTATTTTCTTTATTTCTCATTATTATTTGTATCATATAACATATTTTCTTTTATTTTAACAACTTTTTACATTAAAAGCTTTTCATTCAAATGTTTTATCACTTCTTAGATACACTCAGAGTTTAAAATAAGATGCATAACTTGAATCTTTAAAAAATGAAAAAAAAAAAAAAAAAAGAGGGAAACCCTCGTGTATTTCCAAGAATAGCATAAACAGCAGAACATCATGAGTGGGACACAGAAGTCTCGTTTTTGAAGTAGGAACCATCCAAAACAAGCTTCTTGGAGCTCTTCTATGAACACAGATGGTAACAAGACCTAGCAGCTGAACGGAGAATCTATTTCCATTTAATCACAGCAAAAAGAACACTTCACCGACAAATTTTTAATTTGATAAATCCATTGCATTATTTACAAAAAAAAAAAATGTATATACAAGATACACGCCGCATACGATTAATTACAGCAAATTAAAGCCTCAGTGCCTCAAAGTCAAATTGGTCCCCATTTGCCACAAGAAGTATTGGCTCCATAAGCATCAGAAACTCTGCCACCTGAAACCATGTTTCCAAAATCTGTTTCATGGGATTTGCACATTGGAGAAGCCCAGGAGACAGGAGTGGAGGGTTTGAACCGGGTGCCTTTTGGTTCGAAGTTCAAAACATGCAGTGAAGCTGCCGCTGTTGCCGACGCGACTGCTGGGTTCTGTGGGGAGTATGCCATGGCCCTCTTGTTGGAGTTGACTGTTATCGCAGAGAGGGAAGTTCCTTGCTGTTGTTGTTTCTTCGATAGGGGTGATTGGGCCTAAGCAGCTCAATCTCAGGAGTCGTAGATGAGGTCCATCTGGTAGCGGGTTCCGCCCCTATCCTTGTCTGAGAAATTCCTCGAATACGCCTGTTAATTTGAACACGTGCAAAATGGTTCAGCATGGATTAGTTTTGTATATGCAGTTAGAATTCTGATTTGCATCAAGGGAAATAGAGAATGACTCACAGAATAAACATGCAGATGTCAATCCAGATTTCTTTTGTTTTGGGTCTTAGAATTCTTGTACATATGAGAGAGAGGCCAGAGCAATATGATGAACACGTGAACAGAGTTTTCCCCGATGATTAGCACAACAAACCTGAGCTCTGGCTATGAGCAAATACCTTGCAACCTTAGAGTATCAATCTGCTGCTACGAGATTAATGTCTGTAGGTGGGGCACTCTTTAGAAAACAGAAAGCAATATTCAAATAACCACTACCAGCATGGCTTTGACCTTTTTAATAAGACTTCGGAAGTCGGTATCAATGCGTAAAAGACAGACGAGCTGATGTACCTCTGGCTTGAAATTTGACGAAAAATAACTCCTTTCCACAGTCAGCCGACCTGAATGAATGTTATGATCCACTCCAAAGAGTTCAAGCCGCTCAATAATACGGTACAAATCATCTGGCTTCTTGGTTGAACCTTAGTTTGCAAGCCACCAGGAAATTTAGAAACCATGTGATTTCAAGAAAATGACAAGCCCCATTTTCCATTTGCCACCCAAGGAGATTTATGGGAATGCACACTACCTACAGATCTAATGACACAAACCAGTAGCAGCTTTAAGATTTGGGACCTATGAATTGTACTCAAAAGTGGACAATGGTCATCTTTGCCCTGGACTCCCCATGAACATGAGATGACACGATGATTTTCCAACCAAAATTTTCAAGTGCCCCAATTCTCCACAATTTGATGGCCGGAATCATGCTCTGGAGATGATTATCGTTTATGTATCTCATAAACGATTTCAATTATCGAGGATGAATGGAAAGAACCAAAAGTGCCAATACAAGACACTCACTAAAACACATTGTAAGGTATAGATGCAATCACTGTGCGAGTTCACCCAGAAAACTGTCCGGTATACTTGGTAAATAATCTGATGAAGCAGCTGAGAATTCAAAAATAACAGTACCAACCATAGGGGGATTCTTCAGCAATAACTATATCAGTATCAATATTTGGATGGATGATATGGCCATCAGTGCCGCGCCCACCAGTTCCTTTAATACCGATC
>JAXCLR010000063.1:56424490-56448939 GCA_035584095.1 Annona squamosa | reverse complement strand
GAGGAACAGGAGAATACAGCCTCAATAGTAAAAGTAATATCAGATTTATAACAATCAAAGACTAACAAAACGAAAGTTGAATGGCCTATAAATTTATCCCATTTCACTTTTTCACTTTCCAAGTAAGACGGCTAAAAGTTACAACCAACTTTTGAATGTTGAAACAGAGGGTGGGAATCATGCCGCAAGCCTGGTGCTGCATTTCCTTTATGAGTCTTCACCCAAAGTATATTCTCACGCCTCCGAAATCCCCGTTGTAGAACAAATTTGAGAAAATAATTGCAAGAACAAATGGAAATTTCTTCTAGGATATGAATGGAAGTTATAAAATAGTATCAGGAGAGAAGACAGTTGTCAGGATAAGGACCATTCAAAAATCCAGTTATTCTTATACAATCAAAATGCTATTTCCCTGGAAATACACCATGAATACCTGCTTTAGACATTTGCGACCTTGCCTGAGACCCACACAGTCACCAATCCAAAGAAAAATAAACGGAGTGACAGTAATTGCATGCTAAAATAATGAAGTATGTAAGACACTAAAAATTCAGAGAACAAACGGTTTAACAGTTCGACAGGGAGCTAAAGTTGCCTGATACATCATGGGAATAGCAAATGATAACAGAAAACCTCAATCTTTAGATTTCGTATATCTTCACAATCTCAATATTCCATATTGTCAGCAACACCTGGAGCCTGATGAACACACTCTATCCAAGGAGGATCAACAAGAATGGCATCAAACTTCGTGGGAAAGAACTTAACCGAAAGCACATGCAAATCGCACTTGAAATACATACGTGGGAACGCAGACTTAGTGACAATCTCATCTTTCTTCTGGATAAGTTCCCTCAGTTTTGGGCAGTCCTCCAAAACCTTGGTAAGTTCCAGCTCCTTGATGAAATTCTTAAGGACGCTTACCATCGTCAACAAAATCTTGTTGAGTAATCATTTGTGCTCTCCCCTTGAACGAGCCTTACCTGATTCTAGGACTCCAGTTCATGGGTTTTTTGATCATGACCGACGCCCAGCAGGTCCCATGGCATTAAACCCGCGAGCAGACGAGTTTCTAGAAATTGGCCTAGAATATTCACGTCAACACCATGAGCTCCTCCTGGCCAGACAATTAGACCTGCAAATGCGGGGGACCAGCAGCTGGAGACATATTCAGGCCAATTGGCTGCATTAACACAAAAATTTCTAAGTATAATAGATTTTAGAAAAATTCTTTAAATTTTAAACAAAAAAAAAAATGCAAGGACGCCCGAGGCACTTTAGATCACAGCCCATTAAAAAAGGGAAAAAATGAATTAAATAAATAGAACCTTTTTAACAAAACATGAATTAAATACTTAAAAAATAAGGATGCTAAAAAGGTTGGAATTGTTAAATTGGATAAAATTCATATTAATTAGATAATCCATGTTGGAGTAGCGGTTGCTTCACGCGTTGGAAACAGTCAGCCGCCAGTTCACGGAAACACTTGCATACAAGCTTGCCCGGGAAAAATCCGAAGGAAAGACAGACGCTCAGGCCCGCCCAGCCATCTATCAGCAATTGGGCCCGCACTTGTCTCATTGTTATTATTATTATCATTCGGCAGAGCGGGGCAGCGCGGCAGAAAGACTCTGATGATATGCACTTGTGCGGCTGCGAAAATGGCTGCCGCTCTCTCCACACCTTCGCCCAAGCCCGCCCTCGTCTGCCGTCCCCAAGCTGCCGGTGCATCCCCTATCTCCGACCGCCGTGGTCGGGTGGTGACTTCATCGCTGGAACAGTCTAGGAGGAGGAAGAAGCGGTGCTGGGGCGTCTCCCTCTCCCCGCGCCCCAGATTAGCGCTTGGCACCGCCGAAACTACAACGACGACCAACACCGCCACGTTCGCCGGCTACAGGGCTGATGATTCTTCCGCCCCTTTCGAGATGTCGTTGGAGAGCGCGCTCAAGCTGCTCGGCGTCGCCGAAGGAGCTTCCTTCGAGGACATCCTTCGCGCCAAGAACGCCATCCTCGCCTCCTGCAAGGATGACCAGGACGCTGTTGCTCAGGTTGGGTTTTTTGCGGATCGGAAAAGCCTCCTTTTCTCCATCTTTTTAACTTGAAAAAATATGAGATACCTGCGACATTGTTTAATGGGATTGTATTTGCTTTATATTCCTGGTATTGCAAACGCGTTATTAAAATGATAAATTTTTTATAATTATGAATTTTCTGGTGGAATTGGAGTGTCTTGTCATCTCCAGTTGGAGCTACATCACAAGCTGAATTATTCGTATTCATGTTCAATTATCTGTTTCATTATGCATCGATCCCGTAATCTTGCTGTGATTCATTCTTCTGGACATATTATCCATGAAAACGGTATCTTTGTTTGTATCAATAAGATGGTAAAACCTGATAGGGAAAGCAATCGGAGCAATGAGATTATTGTTACAAACCGGAGTTCATTAAGGATTTAAATATTATCTATTGCTTTATTTCTGATTTAGTGTGTATAGGGAATAATTAAAACAGAGATCATGTATCATTTAGATCATTTTTAGTTAATTTATATTTTTGTACAAATTAATTATGGTTTTATTTTGCCTATCAGTTCTTTATGAACAGATCAGCATTTTTTTATCGGAGATTAGCATGTATTTAGATTTTCAGTACTTTTTATGAATTGAAATATACTAAATTTTTTTGTCTATTTTCTTTCTAAATTATCCTCCATTCCATCCCTTTCTATTATTCCGAGTGTTCACTTCTTACTTCTGAAGTCTTCCTCCTTTTCGTTTGATCAAATTAGTCTTGTTGACTTCTTCTACGTCAATACCATTGCTCGTATTTTCAGGTAGAGGCTGCATACGATATGTTGCTCATGCAGAGTTTGTCACAAAGAAGAGCAGGCAAAGTGGACAGAAGTATTCGATATGCTGATGTCAAACCAGCAAGGAATGCAGGCATGAGTTCATTGCCTCAATGGGTACAAGCCACAGTTAAAAATGCACCCATTGCAGTTGAAACACCATCTTCTGGCATGATCAGCATAAATGCTGGGGTTTATGGAGCATTAATGGTTTTCACCTTTGTCAGTGGATCATCAACTCCTGGAATTGCTCCATATGCTGGGGCTGATGTTCCTGGATTGATCTTGGCCACCGGTTTTGGTGCCTCATTATATTTTCTGACCAAGAAAAACGCTAGCCTAGGTGAGGGTCTACCAATGTATCTTTTACTATTTATTTAGCTCTCATATCTGGCAATCCAGAGAAATGATAGTTGCTGAGAAGGGATTGTTTTCTGAGTGCCCTATCCAGCTGAGGGGAGTATATTACTGGTGTTTGAAATCTTGACATAATTGGTGGCTACTGAAATATGAATTCTGTATACCTCTCTTCTGAGCTGTGAACATCATTTGTTGATGGATCCATTGCATTGATTCAAATTCCAGCTGATCCCTGCAGGCCATTAGGATCTGTCACTATGTTTCAGCTTTCTATTTTCTGTTTTGCCTGTCATCCCTTCTAGAGAATGTACGGGTCTACCCCATAGAGCAATGGACAGGTTTGGGCTGTCTATGAGCCGTTTCATGCAGAAATATTGGCACTGACACTATTGATGCTCATTTATCCATCTTAACCATCATATCTTCACCATTAGAGTATGGGATACTTAGCAATCCGTGTCGTTGATTAAGTACTCACTTGTTGTCCAGTACATTTTTGCTTTCATACTTGTGCCTTCATCATTGAAATGCCACTTCTGGAAAAGATCATTTCTTGCAATCAGATTATCAAACTTGGTGCATTTTTCTGTTTGGCATGATCATCCTACAAATCCACAGCAAACTTTGTGCCTGCATACCCAAATAGGATCAAATACATATTACAGACTACGGAGGTTAATTCTGCACGTGTTTGAGGTATACAGTCACTTGAAAATATGATACAAACTGTACTCTATGTTGCTCAAGTTCTCGTATTGAAAGACTGTTGTATGATGTTTCGCATAATGTGGTCTTGAAATGTGATTTGCTCATTAAGACAGTCTCCAGCTGGAAATCGTCAGCATACTTCTAGTTTCTACATAATTAGACATAGGTTGGGCATATTTGATTTATGTTTAACTCATTGCTCTACCATGAGCAGAATTTTGGAGAAGTCCCAGGATGCACATTATATTTATCTCTTCTTTGGATTCCAGAAGCTTTTCGTTATCTATTTAATTGTAATCATCTTGTGGTAGGAATTGTTGCATTCTACTAATTGGCATATACTGCTGGTGTAAATGCACGTGCCTGGGAAGTGTTTCTTACCTGCAATTAGAAGAAAGACAATTTATGACTTCGTTGGTTTGAATGATTCTGTAACATCAGGAGACCTGTCACTGCAGCAGGTCTCAGTAGTATTTGTTCAGTCCACGAGATGCACTCATATATTGTGTAGCATGTTTCTCTAGGCAATTTGAGTGCTGTCAGCTTTCTAATATTTAGAACGCATTTCATCAGTACTAATGGATAATTGACAGGCAGTTCGATTTATAGCATACATTTTTCTAGGGAAGTCTGCTCATTGCCTTCTGTTTGATGCCTTTCCTTCCAAAATGTTGGCCTTATGTATCATCTTCTGCATGGTTGGGAAAGGATCAGTCAACGACCATGAACAATTTCGTCATTTCCTCTATCTATTTGCTTTTTTTCTCGAAGCTAGGCTGTGTTATTGATTACTTGTAATTGGCTTTAAAGCCAGCATAGTATTTCACCTGCCCAATCCCAAAATTGAAAACCAAAATTTAAGGTGGGTTCAACAATAGGGCTCCAAGTATCCATCATCCCAAAAAGAAGAAGAATTGGACATTTTGGGTTTGCTTCTGAATGTTATCGAAAGCCATGGGCTTGCTTCTGGATTCGAGCAAACATCAGGAAGGCAAAGCTTGTGTTCTTTCATTCGTAGCCAATCTTAAGTCACTGACAGATGTTCACTGCTTCTCTTCCAATTTCTTGCAGGAAAAGCAGCATTATTAACCGTTGGTGGACTTGTTGTTGGTGCTGTGGTAGGATCTGCAGTTGAGAGCTGGTTACAGGTAGACATTGTCCCATTGTTTGGTATACATTCGCCTGCAGTGGTAGTAAGCGAATTCATTCTCTTCTCACAGTTATTGGTATCACTGTATCTGAGATAGGTCTATTAAAGAATCATTGTGTGAGGAATTTGGTAGTTGTAATTAGGTACTGTAATGTACGGGGGTAATGTGGAGCAAAGGGTACGGGATTTCCATCTTTACAGCATGTGAGAATGTCAAAAAAAGCAAATCTCGCGTCATTTGCAGGTTGCTCCAGAACGTTGACGCATGTGTACAGCTTTTATACGATTTTATTTGGGAAATGTTTAGCATAGGGATTGTCTTGCATCTTCACAACATTTGAGCGTGTAGAAAATAGTAAATCGCTCCATTTGCAAATCATTGTAGAGACATAGTAAATCTTGCATCGTTTGCAAATCAGTGTAGAAAACGTTGCTGGATAGGTACAGTTTTATATTTTATACCATTCTATTCAAGGGTTTGCAAACGGTGGACATTTGATCACCCCAAAAATCATTTTGATGTTTCATTTGCTTAAAATAAGCAAGCATAAGAATAGAGGCTTATAATGCCATTTTGCGCCGCTGTGTAAGTTACGTGTCGGTTTTTTTTTTTTTTTTTTGGGGGGGGGTTCCCACTTCTTGTTAAAAAAAAAACTGTTTTCTTAGGTTCTGTTTGGCCGTGAGGCATCAGTCGGACAGTACTTTCCAAGATTTCACGAGTGTTTAGCCGGAAGACAGAAGTGTAGTATCGCTTGGAAAATAGGCAAATGTTAAGAAATTTCTGCTTTTGCACGAAGCAGCCCCTCAATGCAATCTGCTAATATGCGTTGAATAGGATTTTTACTGTTTATAAACGCTACGGTAAACAGGCCCTCACAGTTAAAATCACCTATGACCGTTAGATGATTTCTGAAAAATGTAAATGGATTGGAATCGGTTCGCGATGGCATCAGTTTGGAAACCTTCTTAAATTACTCCTATAATTATTAGATAATTTGGACTACAATCTATTTCTAAAAAGTACTGCTGAATTTAAAATTTAATCATTTCATCAAAAAAATATTTGGTGAATTTTTAATTTCTAATTTATCTAAAAATTTTTGTTTACGTCGATTTAACTTCCCAGGAGGGCAGTGTTTTACATTTATTATTTGAGAATTTCAACTACGTTCCCACGAAACACGGTTTACCCTGCTTTACTATCTGGTGATTTTACGACAAAAATTAGCCATGAAAATGACAAAAACGGAGCTCACAGCACCCATTCAAACGGATTTCCAATGATTTAGGAAACCCTATGCCGTTTTTTGATTATGCAAACCTAGTTGAATAAAATAGAACGTCCCAGAATGGTGTAATAGCAATAATACTGCCATGCAACACCGTATTTTCTCCACACCCCCTCGCTCAAGAGAAATGTCGGCAGTAACAATAGCAATCATACTGCATGCTGTTGTACCAGCCTGGAGAGCACCTATACGGCTACAGCACCTTTTCCCAGCACCCAGAAATGAGGAAGGAGAGGAAAATAGAAGCCAGGAACTTAATTTCCAAGGGTGTTTTCACACAATTTACAATGCCAAAGACCCCAAAAGGAAATGAATAGCAACAACACCTGCCCTAGAAAATAATGTTACTGTCACTTTTAAAAGCTTCCTTTGCCAGCCCATCAACTTCAACAGAAAGAAAAATAAAAATAAAGGATACAATAATCCTAAATATGAGTAGGGGGGCCGTGGCCATCTCTGCATATACGTGTATATATCAACACATTTAAGAGTATATAGAGCTGCAAGCTGATCCCCAACATCTCTGGGTCACCATAAGCTAGCCTTGCAGCATGCAAATTGGTCTCTGTTAGTACAACAGTTGTTCGTGGATAAATTGGCACCCATCAGCTTGTGCCGTGTTCCATGGGGGTTGCACATGGAGCGAGTGAATTTGCAGGTAGGTTGACTCCACCCCCTCTAATAGACAGGGTGGAGCCTCTGGCCTTGCTTATGAGGTTTGAATCGAGAAACACAACAATAACTGTGATGTCATCATGGAAGTGCCGGCGTACCCCACGGTCAATCTTCTTCAAGTCTGAGTATCTCATTTCCCTTTTCTTGGCTGCCTCTTGCAATGCTGCCTTTACAAGTCTCCTTGCGCTACCCTGAATCAAGAAAATGCAATCTAACTTTTAACCCACAATCGTAAGCTGTTAAGCATATAACAATTACAGGATTCTGAATCATAAGTTGCTGAATGCACAGAACAGTTTTAGCAACAGAGGACATCATCATCATAATCATCACAAGCTGCTTTCCACCTACATCAAGTTAGCTACATTGATTCTTGTGTCATTTCCGACAATCTTGAGTATGTCCTCGGCATCAGGGACAAAAGTCAATCAAAAATATCCCCTTAAGGGAGACACAAAATGTTGCATAGACCTACACCACGAAACCCCATCCATGAAAGGAAATATTTCCCAGGCACCGCAATACAACCTTTAGGGGTTGTATGTGCATGCTTGATAAATTTTTAAGCGGCCATGCCCTGCACTAAAACTTGCACACTTTAAAGTATAAACACTGGTAACCCAACTGTTCAGATCTATACAAATGCAGATTCTTTATATTATGAATCTGTTGAGTAAAGATAAAAATAAAAAACAGGATAAAGACTTGGACGAAGAAGATTGAATGAATCATGCAAATATAGCAATCTAAAGTAACATCATATTGAACTTAAAAGTTTACTACTAAAACATTTCGCAAATCAAATTGAAGCATTATTAGGATATGATAACAAAGGCACACCTCAGAAAATTCATAAAGGCATCTTTAGTATAAGTTAACAAAGGCAAACCTAAACGGAATTTACCTAGGCATCATTATCATATATTAACAAAGGCATGCCTCAACAAAATTCACAAGGAATCTTAGCATATATCCACAAATTTAGGTTAGGTTTTCCATATGTATGTATATCTGTGGGTAAAAAGTCACACTGGACTATGACGTGACTAACCCACCCTGGCCCTGTTGTTATATTGGGTGGAATTTTAACCCCACCTCCCGTCTCAGGTCAACCAAAGTACCTGCCCAGCTTGGTCAAAAAAGAGGTCAGGTTAGGGGCACATCGACCAAACCCAATTTAAATTCCTAGTCATTCCAACGAATCTTGAAAATATTCAATAAAGGGGTGCCCAAATTTTTCATAATTTTATCATTCCTAGTTGCGAACTACAAAAATTAAAGTGAAAGGAAGAAAAGTTGCTTGACAAGTTTACCAAGTAGTGAATTATTCCCATTGGAACTAGTTTCTCATTTCACATCATACACGAGCACAAAATGAAAATAAGTAGATTTATTTGGAAAATGAATCATTATCCATTACTGATCGTGAAACTACAGGCAGGACAAAATCATAGTTCAGTGGCTGTTAAAGGAATTAGTTATGCAGCATGCTAGTGTCGAGTCTAAATTTAACTAACAATAGTATGCCGAATGGATGAATTTTGCAACTAAAGCATCGCAACAATGAACCTTGGACAGTGGCAAAAAGGATCAATTTGTCCAATTTACTGGCGCTGTGATCCTTCTAATTAGACTGCAATTCACAATAGAAATATTACAGAAAGAAAAATATTTTACTTCCCATCTCTAATAAAAGATCTATTGTGAATACCAAGGCAGGGGGTTGTTCCAACTAATTATGAAAGAAAGGAAAATAATTACAAAAAGAAAAAGGATATGCCTAACTCTTTATGGCACACCCTAAATGTTAATTTGTCCAGGCATATAATATGGGACGACCCTCTAATGTTCAAATTAAATGCACGAAGTGTCATAGTTCATCGCATCCTTTTAGATAAAACATGCCAATTGCCTCACATATACTCCTTTTCCCTCTTTTCCATTTCATTATTGGAGAGACCGAAGAAGTTTCCAGATGACTTGAGAGAGAAGTAAGTCACTCATATGGGATTCCATCTTGGAGATGAGAAAGGGACACATATTTATGATCAATTTGGGGATTATGGAAAAAGTTAAGGGGAAAAAAAAAAGAAAGAAGTGCAGGAATAGTGAGAACCGATGGGGGGATAATGATTAGAAATGAAATCAAAACAACATCTATTGAAGGGGGAAAAAAAGGTAGAGAAGTGCAGGAATAGTGAATCAATCAAGGATGATTATTATAAATGAAATAAAAACAATATTTATTGAAGGGGCCAAAAAAAAAAAAGTTAGAGAAGTGCAGGAATAGTAAATTGATGGGGGATAACGATTAGAAATGAAGTAAATGAAAACAATATTTACTGAAGTGCTTTCCATATGTATCTGTAATTGAGCTCGCAACCAACAATTCTCGAGTCTAAAGTGATAAAAACAGCCAATAGATGAAAGAAATATTAATCAAAGCATCCTTGAACACATCAAAGCTCCTCCATTGGATGTGAATCAACAACAACAAAGATTCTTACTACTAAGATTTACAACAGCAAAGATTTCTACTACTTATCCTTACTCCTGCAAGAAGGAAATAAGTTACGGCAGTTTGGATACAGGAACACTACAACAAGCATCACTTGCAGAGTGTTCCATAGAAGGCCGAAAATCAGAGTTCACACACAAAGTGTTTAATTGCAGCTTTTACAAGTAGGTTTCATGTCAAAGAAGGTAAGAAGAATAGGATGCTGCTCATAAACAAAGTTGACTTGTTTAAAGCCCATTCAGATTAAAATTATTGTACAAATTAAAATTGGACATAAAGAATTAGCATACCATCTGAACCTACAAGCCTTAGAGAAACCTTTATAGAGCCATAGATGAGCATCATGAATGAGAGCTTACACTACGTGGATGATTCTGAACAATGTCGACAGCTTCCTGATTTGTAAGATGCTCCCAAAGCCCATCAGATGCAAATATAACAAACTGATCATGTGGTTGTAATGGATGCACAGAGATGGATGGCTCAGAACTCAGTATTGGTCTGTGGAAAGGTTCACGCAGCCGAAATTTAGCAATCAAAGGCTCCCTGTTATATTCCGACTTCTTTAGGTATACATCACCAATAGATCTAGAAACCTGTAGCAGATACGATATGTTATAAGAAAAGGATTAGAACACCATTACATGCTGTTCTAATAGTCTGAAGCTGAAACCATGCAGAGGCAAATAAGTACCATCATTAATAGGCTTATTCCAAAAGACATCTTCTCAGAAAGATCAGATGCACAGTACCGATTTCTAACGCAAACGCCAATACACAATAAGCATCCAGACTCTTTCACTGGGAAGGCCTTAATGATAACGTCTAGAGAGCCTCAGACAAATAAATCAGACTGGCTGGCCCTCTAATTAGCTGGACCAAAAAAAGGCAAGTGGGGGAATGAGGATGCAAATTTCAACCCCACAAAATGTTTCACCATCACAATTTCAAATCTTAAGAAATAAAAAGGGGATATTATTAAATGTCCTATTCAAACCGTTTCATTTGTAAGATAAATACTGTTATAAAGATGCGGCTATATAAAACAAGTACTATTAGCCATCCAGAGTTTTAGAATACAAAATTACAAAAATAAAGCCAAATTAAATCAAAAATAAAATGCAAATCTAGCAAAAATGAAATCCACATATATGTATGTATAATTAAAAATATAGCCCTCATCCAACAGCCATGCATATCTCCATATGCAAATACAAGGCAGATAGCCAAATGGCTAGGTGAGGCTATATTAAACATTGAAAACATTGTCTTGTATCCTCCATGTCACTATCAAATAATTGGAAACCTACAACAATAACTATTTATAGAAAATGATGCAGCTCCGAGTACTGGTGGAAGCATGGCTTCCATTGTAATCCAATGTAATCCGCAAAAAAAAAAAAAAGCGAAGTTCATTAGAATGTAAGACTACAAAATAGCATATTACGAATGCTTCCTTAACAACATACATACATAATAATGGTATCCAAATCAAGCCATCATCTTCAATAAACAAGATGAAAGAATTCAACTACAAGAATCATACGCAAAATGAATGACGTGCACTCCACATAATGTAAACTGTTGACACATGACACAAATATGATCTTTCAAACCTTATGATCATTTTCAATTTTGTTATGTGCTACCGACGAAAGCATTGGATGAAAAAGGCTCACCGACACTTATTCATTACCCGCAAAATAATATGATTGACATCTGTGGCCATGCAATGCAAACAGTAGGAATGAAAATCACTGCAAGCCTATTTGCAAAACCTGTTGTATCCAGTGTGCACAGTTCTATACGCAACCTGTTGAATATGCAACCAGTTCTGCAGTGAACTACTCTGCTCAATTTTCTACAGTGACCATAGAGAAGAGTCAGAAGACCACAGTCATTCCGCCAGAAGTTCACAAAAAGACCTTTGACAGCATCTGGCACAACAAAATAATAATGCAACAAACCAATTGAGTGCGATATAGCATTGCATTTGATGTAAGTTGAGCCCTATGATTCACTTACTCCTTGATGAGATAAGATGGAAGAAAACTTTTTAGCCTTGAATGGAAATCCATTCTTCTATTTCAAATATCTTCATTCTTGAAGTGTCATATACATGCCGATCCCCAGGATACCGAGAACACCTCCACATCTTAATGAACTACAAATCGTTCAAACCAGATAACTGCTGCATGATGGAAAGGAGGATTACCTGTATAAGGCCTTTTACGCGCCAGACATTGTGCTTTAAAACAACAATATGTGAGTCATCTGGGTGCATTGCCTGAAGTTCCTGCCTAACAGACTCAATGCACGCATTGTGCTCAGCTGACAACTGGACAGCCAGAACCTCTCCAGTTGCTTTGACTAGTCTTCCTAAGACAGCCCGTGAATCTCCAAGGTTCGCAATATAAAGTGTTCCATTACTAATCACACCAACCAGACAGCAAGATCCAACTGCAGCAATCTGGGGTTTTGTAGACCACTGTCTGCTGACAATGGAGAAAAATCCTTCTTCTGTTGCTTGAAATGCCTTTCTTATAACATCAGCTGACATTGTCTGCTGCTCTGATGTAAATCCTGCAAAGAAACAACACTTCAGCTGCTAGGTAATCTCGCAGAGACAACTGCTTGTCAGTTTCAAAGCATAAAAGAGAAAAAGAATGAGAGATCCAGAAGAGAATATGTCAGTCAAACGGGTTCCAAGTTGAGGTTTGAATAGAATTTGCATGAGCAGTAAAGATTCGATTCAGGAATTGAGAGCGAAACTAAGCAGATACTCCCTCCAACCAATCACAGTAGAGAACCGAAAGAGACACAGCCAACTTATGAAAACCCGGCTGGATTATGGAAGCCGAGTTTAGCCTGAGATTTATGAAAATCCTGAGGAGATTTGACATACACAACAGAAAAACCCCAAATGAACTGAAAAATCCAATAAAAGATGAAAGAGAAATGCTATGCATCTGCGGTTGCAAAAACATCAAACAATTCAACAGGTTAGAGAAGCGCCAATACTGATGGATGGATCTATAGCACCATGACACCAAGAGAACAGACAAAATGCATTGACATGAGATCACAGGAAAACGATGCTATAAATACCGGAGCTGAATTGAGCGGCTCAGAATTTGGGGTTTTGAATACTTACTCTTAAGATGTTGGAAGAGGTGATCGCAGATATACCGAGATGTCTCCGGCCCTCCATGCCCATCGTACACACCAATGAAAGTACCGTGAGGCCCAGACTCGAGTAAGCTCAATGGCCCTGTCTCAATCTGGCTCTGATCTTCCAGCAGGTTATTGGCCTGAACAACAGCCATGGAGAACTCGCCGTTCAAGTGCTGGCCGGTGTCTTTGTACCAAAGAAGCCCATCTTGGCGTCCCAGGGCTTCTGATCCGGCATGAACATGGCGATCTGACGACGGGCGCCAACAGGAACTCAGAAAGCTCATCAACCCTGCTAACATCCCTCATTTCATCCAGCGAGCCGGTGATTTCTCCTCCGCATCCGAAGATACGCAATTGACCCAAAACCACTAAAAAGACTGAAAACAACAAAATCCACAAAATTTCCAAGCAAAATTCACATAAAAAAGCAAGCAGAAGGAAAAGCCCAGGTGTCAGTTGAAAAATGCAATGAAAAAGGCAATTCTCCTGGCTTCTCTAAAATTCAACCAACTCATTTTCCCTCGGAAAAACCCGAACATAACCAGAAGATGGCAGAAAATTTATTTCAGCAAGAAGAATAAGGAAGGGAAGTTTTTTTCTTCAATTGTTCAAAAAATACGAGAGAGCCCATCCCCCTTTGCCACACTGAAGATGCCGAGAAATCAAAGACCTCAATAATCAACAAAATCTATTAAACGGAAGGACAAGAGAAGAGGGGAAAAGCCATCTCTGCTCTCTCCCCTTTTTTTTTCTTGACAAAATTCTCTGGTCCGGCATTCCAAATCGAAAACCAAGGAAGACCCAACACCCAAAACCCACTCTTCTGTTTTCCTCACTGCAAAAACCGCATAACACAGACAGTAAAGATACCTCCAGAAAACGATATTTTTAGCTGGAAAAAAGGGGAGAAAAAACAAACAAAAAGCAAAACGCAAGAAAATTTCTCACCTTCTCTTCTTCTGCTGCTCCGTTTGTTGTTACCCAATCTCCAGCAAGCATCCGATTTCGTAGAGAGATAGATCTGCAGATCTAGAAGATGATCTGCGGAGAGAGAGGAGTCGGGGCGAGAAATAATAGGCTTTTTTGTGGGTGCGAGTCGAAATGGCGACTGGGAAAAGTGTGTGTGTGTGTGTGTGTGTGTGTGTGAGAGAGAGAGAGAGAGAGTGAGAGAGAGTCGGGGAGGAGAAAGATTAGGCTTTTTCGTGTGAGATAGACAGAGGGTCGAAATGGCGAATGAGAGAGAGAGAGAGAGAGAGAGAAGGAGACAGAGGGAAACGGGGCAGAGGGGCAGAGGAAGATTAGGCAGATTAGGCTTTTTTCTGTGTGTGAGTTGAAATGGCGAAAGGGAAGAAGTGAAACTCATGTCTCTCTCAGTGGACAAAAGCCATAAAAACGAAGACGGGGCCAGAGGTCCGGTCCAGCAAAGCACCGGCCCCCACCTTAGACGTGGGCCCCACTCGCCAATCACCGCATATGCAATTATGCACATGTACAAGGGGACGGCATGTTGAGTTGGGGAAAAAAAAAAACCAGAGAGAGAGAGACGCACAAGACACGGCATGTCGTCGCCAGGGGTAAAATCTAATTTATCTATCACTTGAGAAAAATATAAAATCGTATTTACCTGGGATACTATCTGTTTTATCGTGAAACTTTGTTGGTTAAGTAAATAGAAAATTTTTAAATATACGTGATAAATGAAAATAAATATATAATGTGCATTTAGACCATAGAAAAGAAAACTGGAATTGAACATTTAAAGCGTAAAAAAATTGGATATAAACTCCATGTTAATTGTGTCTTTGGAAAGTAATAAAACTATAAATTTTTTTAATGTAAGATTTTTTTTAATATAAGAAAATAATACGGTGTGAATTGAGTAATGATAAAAAATAAATATAATAAAATTAAAATAGATCGATTAGTTATATGGATAATTTGTATAAATGATTGAAAATTGCGGTAACTGTATGGAAAAATGTAAATAAATTATTAAATAATGTGATACTTGCGGAGAGTGAAAAGTTTTACATTGAAAAATATTTTTAATTGGTATTTATACAATGTAACAACTAATATTACAATAAAGCACACAAGTAGGGTTACTGAAAAGAATTTTTATTGGTATGAATTGAAAAGCTTTTTGTTTAAAAGATTTCATATGCATTTGAACACGACCTAAGTATGACTTTTACTCGGGTCGATTTTTTATGTAATATTTTGGTTGAATTAGTTACGTAGTGACTCAAAATTGAATCTTACATGAAAAAAGAAATGGAGGTGCTGGAGGTTTATAATTGAGTTTTAAATTAAATATGGTGTGATATGTTTTAAAACTATATGACTAAGATGCCAAGCCAAATACATACACGAAAATATATAACTAGTAAATTGGATTAGTCAAACCCATTGCAATTTACAAGTAATGAAACATGTAGCAACTAGCCTCCCATAGTTTTTATATTTTTCTATTGGTTTGTTAGATTTCGAAAAGATAATTTTATACCTCAAAACATATACCTTTAATTCATTTTGTACTTACAAGATGTCACAAATTCCCCTTCTATTTGTAAAATTTTATACTTAATTATTTTCACATGATTTTACCTATCCGAAATTTATCTAATTTAAACAAGTGAGTTATAATACAATATTTCAATCAATTGATACGATAAAGTAATATTTTACCACCATTAATTGAATCATATTGTGGTTGGATAGTTTGGATTTTTTTTAAAAAAAAGTTCGATGGCCAAAATCGTCTTGTTAATAGAATAAAAACAAATTTTGTTTTAACATAATGGATATGAAAGAAATTTAAAGTAAAATATTATGGGTACATGACTCATTTCCGAAATGTTATTGGATGTGATGAATTAAGAGTAATATTTTCTGTTTAAAATGAACTTTTTCTTGAATTTTGTATGTGGACCACATATAATTTTTAGATATAAGTTTACCGAATTTTTGGTTTCTGTATGGATTTTTAAATTTGTCAAAAATCAACATTTTTCGCCGCCACATACGGCATAAAACTGTAGATTTCTGAAATAAGAAATATATTTTCAGATAGTAAATTCTTAATAAATATATTTTAAATAGTAAATTCTAATATACAACTAAATATCTGCGAAGCCACATGAAAATGAAAGATTTTTAAAGATAAAAAAATAAAAAATAAAAAAAACTCAAAACACATGTATGTCTAAACGCTCGGTACATCATATGTGTAAATTGAGTCCTCTCTCAATATCTAGATCTTTACAGTTAAAAAAAAAAAAAAAAAAAAACTTGCAACTACAGGAAGTTCTTAAAATTGTCTTTCTTGCAGGGTTAAAAAAAATCCATGAAAAATAATTATAGATTAAAAATTTTTAATATATAAAATTGTAATTTCCAAATCCATGCATTGTTTGCGATGCATCTTGGTATAAATGCAATTTGGAGATTTTCTCAGGTGGAATTTTAAAATTTGCAAACAATAAAAATTAAACTAAAAATAATTTTTGTTATATACTTACCGTTAGCGTGGAGACCCATACTTAGCATTGATTTTTTAATTTTATAATATTTTTAAAACCAAATCATTCATTATGATTGAAAACTCATATTTGTTTATAGCTCAGTTTTAGCTCCAATTTCCTTCAATTTTAGTATTTTGATATTTAATTAAAAATCAACTTCATCATTATATTTTGATCATTTGTTTAGCTGCTAGAGTAAGTTTCATCACCAAATAAATACGTGGATTCCAGTTGTTTAAAAATATGTGCACGTGTAAATTATGAAAATGTTTAATCCATTTCTATATGTATCACAATGTAATCATGATTTATAAAATTATTTATTCATATGATAATGATGTTTTAAATGGTGTAAATGTTGAAAAATAACTTTTAAATCAATAGTTTAAACCATATATACTTTCAATTTTACATATTCGTAAACGAGGATAATGCAAAGTTATGTTAGAAAAATGAAATCATTTCATGATCATATAAATGACAGTAAATAAAATGAATTTTTATCGATAATTAAATTATTAAAAATAAAAAGGGTTGCATAATGGAGGGGTTTTATAAAAATAAAGCCTAATTTTTTGAATCACGAATAAATGAACGTGGATAAATACTGTAATCTAGACTTTTTAAAAATATTTTAAAATTAAAACCCAAGCATAAGCATGAACTCTTTGTACGTGAGGTAGGCATTAAATTAGTTGTTGATACTAAATACTAAATTATTAGCCATATAAAATAACTAAAAATGATTTGCATTGTGTAGTTTTACTAATATTACAAATGTATTCCTAAGTTCGTAAAATTATAAATACACTCATAAAATTTAATTATTTTGCAGGCCTCTTCCATGAGTGGCATGGGATATACACGGAATATCAAAATAGCCCTTTGCATGTTAGCTAAATTACCCTTTTCAGATTCTAGAATATTTTTAAATGCACGCGGGTGCCCTTTGTTTTAGTACATCCAGGTTTATGTAATCTATTTTTTGAAACTTTTTTTTATAAAAATGCTAATTGGCCTCACAAGTAGGTGATCCTGGGTTCAAATCTCCCCGGAAGCATTTCTGAAGTGGTGGCGTTGCAAGTCTCCTTAAATTTGTGGGAGCCGTCCACCGGTGGGAAAGTTTAGAAGTAATAAATAATTATTAGCAAATTGTAAGAATGTCTCATAATTTAATTGTAATACTAGTTAAGATTGTAATGTATGAATACTCATAAAAAAAGTGTATTTGACATATGTATTAATTTTTACTATTTTGAATTTTTTATATTTTTTGGATTTTTAAAAAAACCAATGGCAAAATTACTAAAAATGCCACTAATTTTTAAGAATTTAAAAAAATAAAAAATATCAAAAAATGTTAAAAATTATACACACGTCAGATAAACTTAAGTTAATAGTTATGTAAAAAAATTTTAAAAAGATTATTTGCACCGGGGTGCAACAAAGTTAACCGCACTCATTGCACCTGCTCTGATTCCACGTATTCCTGCGGCAAAACAAGTGTTGTTCCCGCAATGGTAGCCTCCATCCACCCCGCTTTTTATCAAACGCAACCGGTGTACTTAACCTTCGAGCGCTGAGGTATATTTAACTTATTTTTTATTTTTAAAAAAATATTTATACAACTGTTAATTTAAATATATTTAACATGCATGCAAGTTTTTTTTTTACAATTTTTTAGATTTTTAGATTTTTTGGAATTTTTAAAATAGGTGTTGTTTTTACAATTATAAATTACTTATTGCGTCAGGTGTATGTACTGAGATCCATCGTTCACTGTAGATTTGGCATTGCAATAAATGCACGCGGATAAATATGATAAATTAATATTTAAATATTATTTTAAAATTTAAAACCAATAATAAGCATGAAGCCCTCGTGCATAAGGTAACCACTAAGCAAGAAGCCCTCGTGCATAAGTATTAAATTAATAGTCATATACAATAACTAAAAATAATCAACTCGATTAAATAGGTTCGAGATGGTTTAGACCGTTTGAGAAAAATTCATCGAATTCTACAATTCTGAAAATACTCTAAAAACAATTTGATATTTAAAAACGAGTTGGTCACATCTTATGAATTATTTTGAATTGATTCGTCAAAATTTAAAAAAATTAGAAGTGTCGACTAGTCATTTCGCACGTAATTCTAAACTAGATACGTGGACCCATTTGAGAAATTTGGAAATATTTTTGTTAACCTGAGTTTCATAGAAGTAATTTCATGAATTTTTTTTATTTTTAAAATATTGATCAATGATAGAAAATTCAATTTATTCATTATATTTAATATCATTTGTTTATCTATGAGACAAAGTTTCATCCCAATCTAATATGTGAATATGTCACATTTGCTCAAAAATAGGTACATTTATGTGTAAACTATGAAAAATATTCAGATATATTCGATTATATATTATAATATAACAATACTTTATAAGATCATTTATCTACGCATTATTAATATTTTGGATGATTTAAATATTGAAAAATTACTTTAAATTTGATATTTTAATATTGAATAATTTTATTATATTGATTTTATATATTTATAGATGAGACTATATATAGTGAAATTAAAAAAATAAAAAATTTTTCAAAATACTATAAATGTTGCTAAATACAATGGACAGAGTGGATTTTCTATCACCTTCAAGCTTTTAAAAATAGGAATTTCCTATAAGCCTTCTAATAATAAATATTATCAGATTTTTATTTATAAATGAGTAACGGAGACTTCTATGCTCCCTCTTTTTCTTTTTATCTTATATATATATATATATGGGAAATGATCCAGTGCATGCGACTGCACCGTGCAGTTGCAGCACTGTGGGCCCCACCTGATCATTTCACATAAATCCACCCCACTCATTGTATTTAGAATTGTTCACTTTATTACCATACCAATTTTCATCTAAATCCAACATGTGTGTAGTCTCCATCTTAAAATAGTGCAAAATCAACGTAATAAAATAGTTTAATGTAAATATCAAGTTTAAAATGGTTTTTTCAACATCTAAACCGTCTAAAGTATGATTTATATATGGATAAATGAGTGTATAAAGTTTCTTTACAATCTAATATGTGTGGGGTCCATTTTACAGCGGACTACACCGTTAATTACTGTGCAGTCCGACTGCACAGGATCAGTTCCCTATATATATATATATATATAATGATTTCGGTATCTGTAGCATTTAGAGGTGGATCCCAATGCCCAAAACGATCGACTTGCACCGCTTACAGGTACGGATTCAATGTTGCGCCACCATTGAAATATCAGTGGTACACTTTTGTTTGCATGCGTCTGTGCGTGCCATGGTCATTTTAATTTTAATTATATCCAACTAGTTAACGACTTTTATTTTTATGCATTTAGCTAAGATATTAAAAAGCCCCAACTAGAATGATCTTTTCACCTTCCACGCAATATAAGATCGTCGTCGCCAATGTAGATATTGCAAAATATAAACTATGGTATGGATATTGCTAAAACAATTTTAAAATACAAAAATTTTAGGTGCAACACGGGTCTTCGTATGTTGCAAACAAATTTGAATAACTTCCCTTTTATTTTTATTTTTATTTTTTTCTATTTCTACGGTATCTTCGCTTCTTTTGAGCAATACAATTCACATGCATTTCATTTACAAATTTCTACCAACTCCTTTTGAAATTTTGATGAAAAGGAAAACCTTATTCGCTCTCCCCTATAACATGAAAGGGAGATTGGATAAGATGATCTGTGCAATTCATTGCCAAAAAAATGTTTGTTCAGATTTTTCCTTGTATTACATGAGGGGGAATGTCCCACCATACATGTTGATCCATACCTGAAATAGACACAAAATCAGCTAATGCATGGGCAACTGCATTTCCTTGCCTGAGAACATGATGCACCGTTATGAAATTGGAAGATTGAATAATAGCCTTTAGTTCATCAATCACCAAACCTGCCGAGGAAGAGATGGAACCCTCCGAAGAAAGGAAATGGACAAGTAGAAGGAAATCCATTTCAATCTGGAATTTCGTCAGGTTAAGCTGGAGACCCCATTTGACACCACAGAGACAGACATAAGCTTCCATAAGTAAAGGTTCCATCGAACCCCGTTGTTTCCAACCCTTAGCCCCAATAAAGGAGCCACCAGCATCCCTGATGACCGTAACAAAACCCATCGACGAGGTCCGGCGAATACATCGAGCATCGACATTCATTTTGAAAAATCCATCCAGAGGTGTGATCCATCTAGGAATCAGAACCCTATCGGTTGCACCCCCAAGAGTGAGAGGGGAAACCCTGCGATATTGCTCCATATATTCCACGCACCAATCAAGAGTTTTGGAAAAGTCCAGTTGGGTGTCGTCCGCCCTTAGAGCATTTCGCATATACCAGATCCTCCAGCAGCAAAGAATAAAGAGAGTAAGATCAGCAGTCCTATGCCGTATCACCATAGAATTGATTAGATCCTTTACAGTGGTAGGCGAGGATATAAACCTGGCAGCCTTGATACAAATCCCGCTGGTTAGAGCACATTCAGTGAATAGGTGGTTGTTATCTTCGGTGCCCACTCTGCACAAAAAGCATACTGGATCTACGTCAACGCCCCTTTTCCACAAGTTGAGTAGTGTCGGAAGGCTATCCAGGTAAAGTCTCCAGGCAAAATTGGTGATTTTAGATGGAAGCATTGTTTGCCAAATTGCCTTGAAAACAAAGGGTTGGGGGGAGGAATCAAATCCCAAGCGGAGCACCCTGTAGGCGGATTTTACAGTGAACCCCCCATGAGGCTCAAATTTCCAATATCTCAGGTCATCCCGATCAGGAGAGGGGAGAGGAGTTTGACATATCACCCTCCATTCATTGTCCCCCGCTGCCGCCACAACGCGCTCCATGTTCCATGACCGAGTGGCCTCATCGATAAAGTAGCTTACCGTGACATTATCTGGGATCGCTGAAGGGAGAGGTCCTGCCTTAGTAACCATGGTATCTAACCAAGGGTCGTTAAAAAATTAGACCTGCTTCCCATTTCCAATCCGCCACTTGCATCCGAACCGAATCACATCTCTAGCCTTGAGAATGCTCCTCCATGTGAAAGAATCAGATGGTTTTACATGGCAATCCCAAATATCCACATTAGGAAAGTACTTTGCTTTTAGAACCTTGTAGCACAATGAGTTGGAAGAAGAATTGAGTCTCCATACCTGTTTTGCGAAGAGAGCATAATTGAATGTGCTTAGATCCCTGAAACCTAGCCCCCCTGAGAACTTAGTTTTGCACATATCCTTCCATGCCACCCAACTCATCTTGCGCTTACCACCATGCTCACCCCACCAGAACCTGCTAAGCATTCCGTTAAGTTCAGAAGAGAAAGATTTCGGTAGCAGAAAGATACTCATCGTGTATGTTGGGATTGCCTGTGCTACAGCCTTGATGAGAATCTCCTTGCCACCCCATGAGAGTAGCCATCCTTTCCAACCTTGAACTTTCCACCATACCCTTTCCCTCAGTCCCTTGAACATCATCTGCTTGGACCTCCCTAACCAGGCTGGAAATCCCAAGTAGTTGTGAATTTCCTGGCCCATAGATCCCAACAACGAGTTTATATGCTGCCTAGACACCGTGTCTGTATTGGAGCTGAAAAAAACAGCAGTCTTATCCACATTCAGGACCTGTCCAGAAGACTTCGAGTACCGTTGAATGATAGTTAAAAAGTTTGTGACATCGAAGGAAGAAGCACAAAGAAAGATGATGACATCATCCGCAAACAGCAGATGGGTAAGAATAGGCCCCCTAGGATTGATTTTGATTCCGTGGATGCTAGAGCAAGCAACCGCATGGTTAATAAGAGCAGAAAGGCCCTCTGCACATAAGATAAACAGGTAGGGGGATAGCGGGTCTCCTTGCCGCAAGCCTCGCTGAGGTTGAAAGTACCTTAATTTAACCCCATTAACATTCACCCTGAATTTGACAGGGGAGACACAAGAGAGGATCCAGTTAATCCATCGCGGGCAGAAATTCATTGCTTCCAATATCTGCCTAAGAAATGTCCACTCAATTCTATCATAAACCTTAGACATGTCCAACTTGATTGCCATTTCATTCCGCTTCCGACCTTGCCTTCTGCGCGGATAATGAATAGTTTCGTAGGCCACCAGCATATTGTCCGTGATAAGCCGGCCCGGGACAAAGGCGCTTTGGTGCTCACTAATGACTTCATAAAGGCAGTTCTTCAGCCTATTTGCCAGAACTTTAGCCAAGATCTTATAAACTACATTGCACATGCTAATTGGGCGAAATAGGGATAGCTCGTAAGCTCCAGTCTTCTTCAGGATCAAAATCAATGTAGTATTATTGGCGGAGCTGAGATGATCAGCTTGGATAGCGGGATTTGTCTCCTCCAAAAACATTTTGCACCATAGAAAAACGTCCTAGCGCACCGTATTCCAGTGTTTTTGATAAAATCCAGTAGACATACCATCCGGGCCCGGAGCCTTTGCGGGACTCATTTGCTTCACTGCATTTTCCACCTCCACAAAGGTGAGAGGTAAGGTGAGGTTATGTCATTGTTGGTTTGATATTTTGTGGAAAATAAGATCTGAAACCCAGGAAGCAGTTGATGGTGTGGATGAAATGAAGACCTCCTGAAAATGATCCATTGTTAGCTCAAGTAACCCCTCTTGTTCATACACCCATTGACCATTCTGATCGCGCAACGCTTCAATGAAGTTTGAGCGCCTTCGGTTAGAGGCCATCTGATGGAAAAAACCCATATTCTTATCCTCAGCGTGTAGCCAATGGGTTTTTGCCCGTTGCCGCGATAATTGTTCCTCGTCATGAAGTAATAAGTTAATTCTGGATCTTACCCGTTGAATAGCTTTATCTCGTTGATCAGATGGATTCCGGGCCATAAGCGACTCAAGTTCCATTTGGTTCTTACCAATTTCCTTCCTTAGGTTTCCTCTTTTCAGTTTGTTCCATCTGGATAACGCTTTACCGCATTCCTTGATTTTCCATCCAAGCAGCTCCGATTCATCCAACAAAGTATTGGGCGCAGAACTCCAGGTACGGCTTACAATATCATGAGCTGCCTTATCTCTTGCCCAGAAGAGTTCATATCGGAATCCCCTTGGAGGTTTCCGTTTGCTCCTCCTCGGATCCAAAACCCGTAGAACGGGACAATGGTCCGAAGTGGCAGCAGAAAGATGAAAAAGTTTGGCAAGAGGATAGGTTGATGTCCAGTTCGGCGTCGCTAGCCTCCTGTCCAGCCTGGCTTCCACCCGATGGGGTCCCCTTCTGTTGTTTCTCCAAGTCATAGGCTGTCCAACAAACCCCAAATCCATTAAGTTACAGCTGTCTATCGTATCGCAGAAGAGATCCATCTGGTTACGGGGTCGCGTTCTTTGGCTGTGGTACTCTGTGGGTCCCATGACCTCATTAAAGTCTCCCATCACTAGCCACTGGTTACTTGACCCACCTCTCAATTGCTCCAAAATATTCCAGCTTAGATGTCTTTTAGGTGCTTTCGGATGACCATAGAAGCCCGTGAATGGCCACCCCAAAAATTCCGTATGTATGTGGTGAGCCGAGAAACTAAGAATGTTAGCAGGATGATCATTGTTCCAAAGAAGGGCAAGACCTCCTCTCCTTGCTTCAGCTTCCACCACAAAACAGTAGTCAAAGTTTACCTTCCTTCTAATCCTTTCATTTCCTTAGCTGATCTCTTTGTTTCATTGAGGAAGATAAGAATGGGGCCTTGTTTCCTGACCATTTTCAGGAGGCATCGAATTGCACGTGGGTTCCCAAGCCCACGACAATTTCAAGCGAGGAGAGCCATATTAGATGAGGTGGGGCTGAGGTTGTCCCTCAGCCTCCACCTCCTTATTGGATGATGCCCCCATGCTCTGCCGCTTCTTGTTCAGTGGATTGAGATAAAACCTCATGCCTCCTCTCTTTTTGCCTTTTGTGTCATTTGAAGTCATCTTCAATTCGCGGACCTCAGCCTCCATACCTCTAGCCTTTCGTTTCCATCTACATTTTGGTTTTGCAATTGTTTTAGCAGTCAGATTGTGAGGACCAGGTATTTTATTTTATTTTTATTACAACTTTTCTCTATTTATGAGATAACTTATGAACATGCTAATAAGAATTTTACGATATTAATGGATACATAACATATATGGGCATGACATTTAGGGAAT
>JAXCLR010000063.1:56394920-56424390 GCA_035584095.1 Annona squamosa | reverse complement strand
ATTCAATGATTTTCTTTCTATATGAATGTCCTTATTATATGAAGATGTAAGTATATAAATATAGAATTAAAATATTTATGATTATCAGGTCATGTTTTCATATTAACCCTTGTATATTAAGGGGAGATGCTGCCGAATTTTTATTAGAATCTGTAGCCCCCATTGATTAATTATTGAGTATTTCTATGAATGGGGCATTACACAGATCCATCCCCCCCCCTCCATAGGTGCCTGAAGATGAAAGGATTGGTTGCTTATATTATCTGCCGGGTCCAAGGAGGCCAGTGTTATGTTGTCCGCACGTCTTTTCCCATCAGAGTTGTCTTCACCTTTGGTAGACCACACACCACTACCAGAAGGACAGCTTGAGTGTAACGGACAGCCACCTAGAAGCTCCGGTCCAACCAGTTCATGTCTCCGTTCATAGCAAGGAGGGGTAAAATCTCTATCCATATCTGCACACAAATGAATTCTTGCTGCCTCCTCATGATCTGTGCTTTGGTCGGAAGTTGGGGAGAGATTATGGGCTAGCCGTGGAAGGGCAGATTTGCTGTTCATATCTGCACATCCTGGAGTTCTCGTTGCCTCCTCAATATCTGGGCTTTAATCGGGAATTGGGCAGAGATTGTGGGTGAGCCGCTGAGGGGAGTGAGAGATTATCGTGGCAGAGGTTGTCGTGGCAGATACCCGGAATGGTTCAAATGAAACATTGCCTGGTGAGCCCATCTGAGCACCATCAGACATGTAGTGGGCGTGTCTGGTCCCAGTGTCTGGTTGCCATGGGTTGTCCGCCATCTGAACTTGCCGCTTATCCAATGCTGCTATCAATTGCGGTCCTCTGGAGCTGCCACTTGGGTTGATTGTATCATGGCTGGACGAGTGGTACAGGCCCTTGCCTGCTGCCATCATCGTTCTCCCTCCAAACCCACCCGCATCCCACGAAGGAGCATCTAGATTGCCAATGTATTTCCTTGGCATCACACGACTGCCGAGCTGGTCCTACACCTGAAGCCTCATTGGTTTTGTTCATGCTCTTAACCAGCTTCCATACCTCATATCAGCCTCAAGAACGGGCTCTTTCTTCTTGGAAAGCTCCCTGCAATCCTTGAATGCATGTCCCATAACTCCGCAGTAGAAACAAAAAACTAGGAGTTTCTCATATTGGAAATTCACCCACTGTTTCTTTTGTGTTTCCAATTGGATGAAGATGCCACGCCTCAACGGTTCAATACACTTTACAGTAACTAGCAGCTTCACTTCAGTTTCATTCACAGATACCTCATGCAGTTCGTCAAATGACCTCCCGATGCAATGCCCCAAATAGTGCTTATTTGCCAGAAATGGAGAACCAATAACATGCACCCAAAGGGGCGTTTTCACAAGCACCACTTGGGTAGTGGAAACTGCTTCTTTCAGAACTTCTAACAGCACTAAATGTCTGTCAAAAAGCCAAGGATGCCCCCCCCAATATTCTCTTCATGTCATGGTGATCTGAGAAGGAGATTCTGTATAGATTTTCACCAACCTCTATGAATTGGAACGTCCCACGAGTCCTCCAAATACATCTCATAGAGGATTGAAAGAACTTCCGATTATAGGATTTTGAAGACATACCGAGTAGATAAGGGTGTCGGCCTCTCCCAATCGATTCTCTTCATTGCCTCGCTGGAGATGGACATGGTTTGGAGCTCCGCCCCGAGTAAATCTCCCTCGCTGGGGTTCATCATTGACGTCGAGCAGCTTACAAGAGATGTCTTCCACACCTACAGATGTCTGCTGCCCTGTCCCTTGATCCGTGTAAATCACACACGCTAGAATTAACCTCCTCCTTTCGGACTTGTTGTTTTCGCCCGCACTTTCGTGTATCCGGTGCCTATGATGAAGAAGACCTCCACCCCGTTCCAAGCGTCACACACTGGTGGCCTGTCAGAACGACTCGGGGAGACATTCACATTTTTAACTCCTTTTGAAATTAATTTCTTACATTAGCAGAAAAGAGACCAACACTACTAAAACTGAACATACTATTCTTGTTATGAGTCAATATCCTAATAAACTAGCAGCAATGCAAGGACCGGTGCGAAATGGGAGACGGTGGGAGATGCACGTAATTTTAAAAAGATTAATGATCATGTTGGCCCATGTTAAATAAATATTTTACTTAACACATCTTAAAAAACCCGTTTACAATAATTTTTTCATTTTTCTTTACGCACTTGTTTATCCAAGTATATTTAACATATAAATTAAGTTTTACCATTTTTGAATGTGTGTATAGTTTTTTAGATTTTAAAAAATAGGTTTAAAATATCAAAAAATATATACACATAAAAATGGTAAAACTTAGTTTATATATTAAATAACTTGGATAACAAGTGTATGAAGAAAAAATAATAATAAATTGTTGTGAATGAGTTTTTTGAGATGAATTAAGTGAAACATTTGTTTAGCCTAAGCTAATAGGACACCTGCTCTTTTAAAATCACTTCCTTTTTAGCTTTCGATTGCATATACTGTAAAATTGATTTTATGAAATTCGTTATAAATAAATTGAACCTTAATCATACAAACAATAAAAATGTGACAAATGTTTGACAAATGAGAATTGATGTATATATTATTTTTCAATTTATCTTTTTTTCTTTTAGGAGAAATGATAATATATTCGAAAAAATAGATGTAGCAAACTATTGTAGACAATGAAGTAAAAAAAATATTAGGAGAAAATTATCATTTTGCTAAGGAGTGATCTAGCATACCCGCGTGGAGATTAAAAAAATAGAATAATTATAGAGAGTAAAAAGTTTTATATTTAAAATTTTCTAATGTGACCAAAATGCCCTTTATGCATGTGTGAATTACACGTAACCAATTCCATGTTGAAAATGACCGCAATGTTATTATAATTAAAATTCATAAACTACAAAAGTGAGTCTAGTAAACCCCTCTCCTATGTACCTCCCATTCATATATAATATCTAGATAATTGATGAAAAATCTAATTCTTTTATTATATTTAACATAGTTTACATTACTATAAAAACTCTTTCATTTGTCGATATCACTATATATAGGTTTTATCCACAAGAGTGTAAAATCAAAATAATAAAATAATTTAATATTAAATATCAAATTTTAAATGCTATTTGCAACATCCAAACCATCATAAATATCACAAGTATACGGATAAACGATTTTATTAAATACTGTTACATTGTAATACATATACAAAATGGATCTAAGCATTTTTCTTCATGTACACATAAATGTACTTATTTTTTGAGCAAATGTGGCCTATACGCATATTGAATTTAAATTAAACTTAATCTTCTAACTATGCAAATGATTTAAATGCAATAACTTGATTAGATATTCCATCAAACATCTAAACTTCGAAAATGTAGGGGAAGCGTGCCTGTATTTAATTTAGTGCACCCGAATGCAAATATTCGTTATATATCTTTTAAAATTACACAACCGTTAGTCAAAATGTATTTAACATTTATATCAAGAACGTAAGATATCTCATCGAATCAATGACATGTATAAATGTTTGGCTTAGCCCACATTAAAAAAACTCATTCACAACAATTTTTTGTTTTTTATTTAACACATAAACTAAATTTGACTATTTTTTGATATGTGTATATATATTTTTGAGATTTTTAAAGATAAAGATATTAAAACGTCTTTTATATCTTTATATTTAAAAATCTCAAAAAAATATATACACATATCAAAAATAATAAAATTTAGTTTATATATTAAATATACTAAGATAAACAAGTATAAAAAGTAAAAAAAAAAGTGTTGCAAATGAATTATTTAATGTATGTTAAATGAGACATTTATTTAGCTCGGGCTACTAGTATTAATTCTTTTTTTTAACATCACTAAAAAGGGCTCAAACTTCAAAAAATAACAATTCACTTTAATACATTTTTGTCAATGCGTAAGTGCATTCCCATACCTATCTTCTTAATTAGGATTATTGTTTCAGTGCACTAATATGTATTTAATATATTTTTATTATTTTTTAAATTTTTCATAAAATTATTAATGTAACATGTGTATTAATTTTTAATAATTTTAAAAATTTCTAAAATTGATAAAAACTGATATCCATATTAAATACACTTAGATTAATATTTTTATAAAAAAATTCAAAAAGGGAAAAAAGAAGTATTTGC
Organism: Annona squamosa; assembly: GCA_035584095.1. Classification (NCBI taxonomy): domain Eukaryota; kingdom Viridiplantae; phylum Streptophyta; class Magnoliopsida; order Magnoliales; family Annonaceae; genus Annona; species Annona squamosa. Next base: position 56,420,200 of record JAXCLR010000063.1, on the reverse strand, counting down.
ACCGAAAATAACCGCGTGCACCTAATCAGCGCCCTCTTAATTATATATATTTAAAAATAATAAATAGTGCAGATGTCATAAATTAATTCTTCAAGCCATTTTTCCTTTCATTTTTATAAGAAAACGATTACACTTTTGGTTGCCAGAAGAAAAGGAAAATACCCACCGGGCGTACGAGACGAAAAAACTGCGGCGGATACAACATATGCGCGCGCCTCGATGGCATAAATACGCGAGTACGAAATATGATGTGCACCTAACTAACTAGGGGCCCACCAACCTAACACATGCATGCACGCCCACCCTTTTACAAAATCAAAATTTTGAGCACGCTTTTATCGGCATTTAAATATCTGCAGCTCAGTCCCCGGATGGAGATGGTGAATGCACGTGTGGGCTTTAAATTTCTGATCCTATTTTTACGAGTCCAATGATGACTTTTCAACTCTCACGTCCCGGATTGAAATTCGGAGTTTTTTTTTTTTTTTTTTTACCAGTTGAAAGATGGATAAGAACTCGAGACCCATTGAAATTCAGGTTTACCCAACCTGTTCATGATCATCCGATCTGACAGAATGAGATGATATTTTCAGAAGAACGTTTATCATTTTTAGATACAATTTCTCATTTTTAACGTACTAATTTCATTTTTCACATTATTAATATAATTTTTTACAATACAAAATAATTATTCTTCATCTAAATCTGTTATTCAAATATAGAGTGTGTTTTGTAATAAAGAAAAAATGTCATTTGACCCTCAATAATTAATTTTTTATCTTCATAATTATTTTATTTTTCTATCATTTTTACACAACTACAAATACAACTAATTTATCTACGTTAACTTTATTTTCTTTAATTTTCATCATCATTCTTATTATATCACATCATTTTTTTAATTTAAAAATTTTTTATCCAAAAATTTTATCTATTCACAAATACACCTATCGCCTCATTCTAGCTATGCAATCGCCAGATTTAGTAGAACCTAATATATTTCATTTCAATAATATTTTTCTTAAGATGAAACATTATAATATAACAAATTATTAAAAAGGTGCTGATTCGGTAGGGCTACATCGAGCATTTTACGAGTCATTTGTTTTTTTTCAAATATAAACTATTTATTTTGTTTAACAACACTTATTTTATCCCGCTACTAAAAATATATTTTATTAAAAATTTATATTTATATAAAAGTGAATGAATGAATATCAATTTTTAAATACAAAATATACGTAGTATGTAAAATTTTTAATACGCGTGTTTTTTAAATTACAAATAAATGCATGTGGATATTGATGATAAATGGTTTAAATATGAATAATAATTTTAAATAAAAAAGGGAATGACCTGTTGTATTGAATTCATACCATCACTATAATTAAACAATATCTAACTAAAGCGAATAGTACTTGGTGGATAGACATTTAGTTCTTTTGTTAAGTGTTTTTTTTTTTCTCTTTTGGGAAAGGTAAAACGAACAATATTACAATACTTGTTGGGTGGAGATCGATTAGTAAATAGTAATTGTATTACACTTGACTGTGCATTTTAGCCGCGTAAGTTATTATCAACTGCATCCTATATTGCTTTGGTTTTAATCATTATCCTAACGCGAATGTTTTTCGATATTATATTTTATTACCATTATTTGCAACTGCTTAGTTTTTCATTTTTATATACTAGATAAATTTTAATCACTCACTTTTATTTTTCATTACTCGCTACCTTTTCAAAAACAAAAAAAATATGAGAAGTGTGTTCATTCAAAGTATAATGAAAACGAGTATACAAAAATATAGTAAATAACTTCTTTTTTGTATTTTCACCCTCACTTTCTAATTATATTCTCATATCTTTTTAACCACTTCCTCTTATGGTTTCATATAACTTTGTTACTATTTTGTTTCTTACTTTACTCTTATCAAATACATTCCATTCTCACCGAGCATTAAGGTGCCAACCGTTGGTGGTCCAAACTCTATTCGAGACTTTTATCTAAATTTTAGATGAGAGCATTTAGTTTTTCTTAAAAATACATAGGAAAAGTTAGTCTATTTTAATAAATAGATAAATGTTTATTGTTTTTTAAGTCTCCCTTAATAAATAGATAGATGTTTATTGTTTTCTAACTCTCTCTTAATAAATATATAGATGTTTATTGTTTTTTAAGGTAGCTGGGAGTTTATAGTCTTCCGGATGAAATAGCTTGACATGTAATATTAGATATCACACTGTGCAATATCAATAATAATAAAAAAAAAACATTCCATCTCCCTTCCTCATTTTCCATTATCTTTCAACAAGCACACTACATATTCTTCCTCTATTGCGTTCGGCGATGATTAAAGTAAAACTTGTCAACTGGATGTCGTGGATCAAACGTTCCATCGATGCACTTCGAAGGTTTTATTTTAGAATGGGTAAAAAAAGGACTTCACAGGGCGCAATGAAAGTTGCGTAGACGCGGACGTAAACGACTTTTGAGCCAGCAAAGCGATGGGCGAGCTGGGTCTTGCTCCGCAGCGGTCCATTCAAAGATAGACCGGACTACCGGAGATATTCTCGAAGATTTCTGACCGCTGATTTTGCCAACGCGGGGCTACTGCCTGCTCTGCCGAGCACCGTCTAACCGTGCACCTCCGATCTCCGCACGGTGGGCATGCTTTAAAAATAATTGAACAACAATTAAAGAGCCGTTGTTTTCGTGCCTCCCCATCTTTCTATGGTTTTGCAACTTCGTGAATAGTAATTTATAATAATGTTGTTTGAATTTTATTTTGCAAAAACGTTATTTGTTATCATAATTAGTTGATGTAAGATCCAAAACTATAAGTGCACCTGTAGTCATGTACACTGAATGACATATCAGGTTGGCCGTATACAGATATATTTTGCAAACAAATGGCGTATTTGGGTAGTGATAAAAAACTTCTGAATAAAAAGTTTTTGATGTAAAATTTATTAAGGGTGTGTTTGGGAATAGATAACACTTTTGATGAAAAGTTGTAGAGATAAAAAGTTGTCAAATGATGTGATATGATAGGGGTAATAATGAGAAATAAATAGGATAAAGTTGAAATAGATAGGTTTGTTGTGTTGGTAGTTGTGTAGAAATGATTGAAAAGTAGGGTAGTTGTATAGAAAAATGTGAAGAAATAATTAAAAAATAGGGTAGTTGTGGAGAGTGAAAAGTTTTAAATTGACAACTTTTTGTTGTTGCCAAACGCACCCTAAATTAATAAAAAATGATATGATATGACAAGAGTAACGATGAAGTATAAAGAAAATAAAATTAAAATAAATAAGTTAGTTGTATAGGTAGTTATATATAAAAGATTAAAAAATAGGATAGTTATACAAGAAAATAAGAAAAATAATTTTAAAATATAATAATTATGACAAATTTAGATTGAAAATTTTTAGTTTAAAAATTTGTTGTCAAGTTGATAAATAAAGTCATCTTTTCAAACTCAAAAGTTATGGACAAAAGTTTCTGAAATTCTTCCAGAATTGGAAAGTACCTGCAAAAGACCTGTAATTAAATAATACTTAAATACATCACTATTTAAAAACTTTTTTATGCTTCCATCCTCTGTTTCAAATTTCCACTTTTCCGATATGTGTCTCTTACGCCACCTTTTGAATACGAGGTCCAAGCATATCCGTGTAACTGGTGCAAGATAACCTTAGTTGCGGCTTGTAGAGTAGATCATTTAAACACGTTGGCACTGAATTATTTATTTTCAAGCTAGTACAGTCACGAGCCTACGCTAATATTATCGTTGAAAGTCATTTTTGAGTCGTTGAACTCCCCGGTGAGAATGAATGCGACTCCAAGCGACCATTAGTGAAAATTCTAAAGTTGTTTTCTTGTGAAGTATTAATATATTTAAATAAATCTATGGTCCATTTTGAGCTGAATGTATAATGACTTACTCTAAATGTAAATGTATAAGATCATGAGAGGTGATTGAATGCACTTGCGTGCACCCAAGTGTATATAACTTTTTTTTTTTATTTTTAAATTTTGTTTATACAATTGTTAACTTAAGTGTATTTAACATGTATATCAAATTTTATTATTTTTAGATATTTGTAAATATATTTTTTTAATTTTTAAAAATGATCAACGTTTTAGTAATTTAAAATTACGAAATGTGTTGCATTAATAGTTAGATTAGTAATGACATCTTGATACACGTGTTCAATACACTTAAATTAATAATTACATAAAAATTTAAAAAAATATAAATAATGAGCTTTTGCACCCATGCACTAAAGCTAAATGCACTTGAGTGCCGTAGCTAAAACACAATTGAGTGCCTAGGAACAGTCCTCTAAGATCATATCTTTGTATAACATTTTGATAATATAAGTTATAGAACATTTTTAATTAGAAATGGGTCTTATATTATCATAAAATTATAATGTAAAAATAATTCTAATCAATATGATAAAACGGTTTAATGTAAATAATTATTTCAAAGCTATTTTTTAAATACAAACAATCTAAAATATAGTTTATACATAAATAAATAATTGTGTAAAATATTAATATATTTAAGTAAATATACGTCATATTTTGAGTTCAATGTACCATAACTTGCCATATATATAAATATACAAGATTATATCTCATATATATTATTTAAAAATCCGTGGATCCTTCATTTGTACATCAACTTAGATTGGTTTTTTTTTAGGATCTCCATATAGTGCACTCTAGTGCACCTATCTTCAGTGCACTTGGGTGCAACCTATTTTTTAATGTTTTTCAAAATTTTCTATGCAATCATTAATTTTGGTAGATTTAACATGCTTATCAAATTTCATAATTTTTGGAAAATTTTAAAAAATTTTGTATTTTTTAGAATCAGTGTCATTTTCATAAAACTTGATCCACATATTAAATATGCTTAAATTAACAATTATATAAAAAAATTAAAATAAATAATTAAAATAGTTTAAGGGTGTGTTTGTTATTAAGGAAAAGCTGTCAAGTTAAAACTTTTCAAGGTAAAACTTTTTACTTTTCACAATTATCCTATTTTTTAATTATTTCTTCATATTTTTCTATACAATTACCATACTTTTCAATTATTTCTACACAACTAACATATTTATTTCAACTTTATTTTATTTATTACCCATCATTATCCCTATCATGTCACATCATTTGATAACTTTTATTCTATACAACTTTTCATCAAAAGTTTTACACATTCTCAAACATACTCTAAATGCATTTAGGTGCATTTGCTGAAAACCCTTTTTGTACGGTGGATGTTTGGAAAATATGAATTTATAATTAGGTAGAGTATGCACTCATTACCCTGCCACATGGGGTGCGATCAGTTGTTTTTAAACAAATATTTTTCACATTTAAACAGTTTATAATATTAGTCCTAGGTATATAGTTGTCTACGAGACAAGAATCATACTGACTTAGAAATTATAATTCAAAAATTTTTTAATAGAATTTGAAAGCAAATATATAATTATTAAATCTCGACAATGAATATGTCACAGATAAAATTCTAATCCTAGTGGTTATTTCTGGTATAATAGATAAATAAATATGAATAAGTACCCTCCATAAAAAAAAAGTATAAGTAGCATAAATAGTTTAATTTAAAAATACATATTTTTTTTATGGTGTAACAAAACTCTACTGCATTGGACCTAGCTGTCACAAGACTGTAAGTATGGACATCAGAAATCTAGATGTGCTACCACTAACCTAAAGTCGTAATCACATTTAAAAAATATATTTTAAAATGGAGTACAAGCAACCGGTTGAAGATATACCGGGTACGTTTGATCATCACAAAAACTATTTAAAACAAAACTTTTCAATCTAAAATTTTTTACTATTTGAAATTATTATATTTTTTAAATTATTTTTTCGTGTCTTCCTGAAAAACTATTTTATTTTTCAATCATTTCTACTTAATTATCTATATAATTAATCTATCTATTTTAAATGTACTCTCTTTACTTGTGGTCATGAGATTTATCATATCACATCATTTTATTTTAATTTAAAAACTTTTACACTAAAAATTTTTTATCAAAAAATTTTATCACTTCTCAAATACATCCATAATTTTTTATTAATATTTATACGTCATTCATAATTTTTTATTAATATTGATACGTCATAACTACTGATATTACAATCAAGCACATTCACATTTAGAACCTTCCTGCAATAAGAAAAACCTTTCTATAACATCCTTTAACTTAAGAAAAATTTGCAAATACTTCTATAACAGGGAGAGGAGATTCGAACGCTTGACCAGATTACCTTCTTGTACAACAAGGCCGAGCCCTTGGCGGCCAAACACACCAATAGTCATGTACACGTGAGTGCAACCGCTTTGTAGTTTGCATTACCTTGACAGCTAACACCTTTGTAATGAATCGCTAATCAGAACCAAAACGCATTGGGCATTATTTCCGTCAAACTCAGCAAAATGAATCGAGCATTTTTCCCGGCAAATAATGCAGCCGCCAGTCACATCTGTATAATTAGACATCTTTTGCTCTTCTAACGTGTCCCATAATCTACATTGTACATGCCTGTATCAGTAGTTTAACCTTTTCCTTTACTATTCATAATGTTATTCTGTTATATTATATTATTTTATCTCAATTTAAAAACTCTTATACTAAAAAATTTTTGTCCAAAAATTTTATCACTTCACAAATACATTCATAACTTTTTTTGGTATTTATACATAACAACTACTAATATTATAATCAAGCACATTCAGAACTTTCATACAATAGGAGAAGTCAGCACCAGAGGAAAATTTACAATACCTCCACAAAAGAGGGAAATTGTAAAAGCTAATACTCCACAGCATAAGAGAAGAGACTTGAACACTTGACCATACTACCTTTCTTTACCACAACGGCAAGCCCTTGATAGTCAAAAACACCCATATTTATGTAACTTTTCTCAGTATGTTAACTTTTTTCTTTACTATTCATATCTTTTATTAATTAGGATGCTTTTGTTTTGATGTAAGAAAGTGGGGAAAAATGATTCTTGCACTATTTCTTGTATACCATTTATTGAGATTTGACATTTTTATTGGTATTTATATATCATGACAATTGATAGTCAGACACATTCTCAACTCTCATGCTATGAAAAAAATTAGCAAATAACCCGCACCAAGAGGGAATACGTAAACACCCTCACAATAGGGGGAATTTATAAATATTCCTAAATGAGGAGAAATTGTAAATTCACTCTTACAAAGAGGAGACTCGAAAGCAAACTTGTGGACAAATATGCCATTATTGCTACCATGAGGGACTTTCTGATGGCTAGGATTTGACATTTTAACCATGAACTATTCTCTTTTTTTAATTATTATTTCGACATTTTAATAATCACTTTACATATTTTCATATTTAATTACATAAAGTTTCAATCACTATTCCTATTATATTTATCATTTACCGTTAATTTTTTTTTCGATTTTCAGTTCATACTAAACGCTATATAAGATTATGCAATAGTCGCTATTCCTATTATATTTATCATTTGCCGTCAATTTTTTTTTTCTGATTTTTCACTTCATACTAAACGCTATATAAGATTATGTATATAGTCGCTTCATCGACATTTATATTATTTTATCTTTTAAAGACAATCTATTTTCCCCAATAAGAAAATACCAATTATGCAACCATTAGTCCTCCAGTCAAAAATAATAAGGGTTCTATAAGTTCTCTCTTTAGTGTAAGAGTTATAAATGAGTTTGATTGCAATATCATTTCTCACAATATCTAGAAATACTAATAAAAAATTATGCAACCATTAATTACTAATGTACTAAATCTTATCTGAAAATTGGACCCCATCATCATAGGTCCTAAATCTGCCCATGAAATTTGGAATCCAATACTTTTATGAGCGCCCATGCTGTTGTGCGAGGAATGCCAGTGACGTTGGCTGCAGAATAATTTAATACTATATAATACCCGTGATGATTTTGATCCGGTAGCTGCACTAAGGGTTGGGTAGGCAAGAAATCAAAACCCGCGTTCCAAGTTCAACTATTTTTATAATACCCGTCTTCTTTATCGTGGAATCGATGGATTTCAGATTTCAACTGAAAATCCCCTTCCTTTGGCCTATTCCAGTTGGAAGCATACACTCTAATGGAATTGGACGGGAAATTTTTTCCCTTTACAAAACGTTTTTTTATTATCAATATAATTTTATTTCTCAATTTATAACAATTTTAATTTTTATTTATGATATTATCTGTGCCTTTGATACCTAAGAAAATTTTCCTTTTCCAATTTTGTCACACACATTTTCCCATAACTGTTTTAGCTTAAAGTTACTTTTCATACATCTACTCCATTTTTTTTTTTGATTGTTATTCTGTATATTGTGATAATTAATATTACGGTCAAGCATATTTACCATTCTTACGCAAAGAATGGAATTTTTTGTAAATACTCTTGTCATATAGGTGGAATTTAAAACACCCTAAATTCAAGAAGAAAATTACAAATAATTACACCCTTACCTCGTGGGGATCAAAATTGTGCCAGTCACAAGGGGCCCACAGCGTGTATCACTGGGACACTGCCTTGATAGTAATTATTTTAACTTTATCCCTTCTACTATTTGCTATTACTTATGTCATTAGGTTACGCATTTCAAAAGGTCCGCAGCCTCCTCCTTTGTTCGCATGTTTTATTACCAAACGCACGTACGCTATCTGTTTTCCTCAGGCAACTTTTTATTTTCTAATATACAGAAATCATTTTCGTTCAATCTTCTTGAGTAAATCTGCGAAAAAAATCTTATTAAGTAAATCCAATTTCAGTAGATGCTTTTGAATGTACCCTTAATTTATGGTCAGCAGAAAATCTTATAAGGACACATATTCTTTCCGTGGATTCCTCCTAAAACCATGAAAATTACAGGTCTTCGAAATCGGCAAAGGTTCGAAACATGGTATTGCGTAAATGAACGCTGCAGTCAGGAGACGTTGACTTTAAAAAAAAAAAATAAAAACAAAAGAAATCTTTATTGCGGCCGTTAGCCAAGCTGGACGAAGAACTGAAGAAGCCGCATGCAAGATTAAAATTCGTGTGACTGAAATTGTGTAGGAGGGGTGTGCTGACCTTCTTAGACTGGCTCAAGTAAGACTTTCCCAACAATATGCTTTTAGATATTTTTTTTCAGTTTTTTTACAAACATATTAGCTTAGGTATATTGAATTTATAAATCATGTTTCACCTGATTTCAAAATTATATTAATTTGGGTTAGATGATTGTCAAGCTGACTTGAACGAGTCTCATATATTAATTTAAACTACAATAGATTATCAAAAAATAGTCTTACATTAACATATAATATATAAAAATTAACTATACATTGTTATTTTGAAATAAGATTATTATATTATTGCATAAGTATACAACAATAAATTAGAAAGTATTTATATAAAAGAGATTAATTTTTATTCTTTCATGTAAATTTATATTTTAAATTAGATTTAATTAAATAAAATATTTTTAAATATTATATATTTATTAATATGATTTTTAATTCAAACTGAACTGATTTTTATAAGATTAAGATGGAATTAGGTTAAAGTATAAAAAAATTATGATTGAAAGTAATGTTAGATTGAGATTTTACCAGGTGGCTTATGATTGTGTTTATCCTAACTTTGACTTAGACACCCTATTATGTAGTCCATGTTCGTGGCTAGCATATATTTGTTGCAACTTGAGGAATACTGTATTTCTTTTATCTAAATAGCCGATTAAGCATATTTTTATTCACTTAATCGAAATTTAGTATGTTAAGTATATTAGTACATAGTATCCACTCCCAATTAAGGAAAATTCTTTATATACTCATAAATTTTACCCATAATTTTACTTATATTTATAAATTTTTGAAAATTCTTCACATATCCACACACATGCACACCGCTACCAACTGTTAGACCAGCGTAAAGCTTTGATTTTTTGATAATTAAAATTTTTGAAAATCTCCATATTATCCCATCTGCAGCCCTTTGGCCATTTTTACCTTTATTATTTTCTAAATTCCAAAATTATCCATCACCGTCTCTCCCATCTTCGACCGTGAACAAAACCACAAGTTGCATTCAATGAGAAACACGAAAATCCATCTGTTTTTTATATTCCATGTTCTAATGGAAACATAACTCCTCGCTGTTGCTGATAGATGTTCGTCCATTTTTGGCTCCAACAGCCTATAGGAAGAAATTTCAGCGGTCACTTTTAGATCCGATCCACTTCTTCTCATCTTTGGCTCGAGCTAACCATTAGATTCTACCGTTATGATGGAAGAGTTTCCTAGTGATGAACCCTCATTTATGTTATTCGGTCATTGAGATTCGAATATCTTTGTGTTTCCTTGGAAAAATCCTTTTGGAAAGCCAAGCGCTAATTTAATATCTCCTTGCCCTCCAGCAAATAGCAAATAAACGATTGACCATCTCTATTATTTCTAACACCTTTCTGTTACTCATCTTTCCCATATCTCTACATCATGGAATCTGATGGAAACCTAGCATCCGCAGCCACGATTTCCACAACACAGGCTGAATCTGATCCCTGTTTTGATCGGCGACTACCCATCACCGTGATGATCAAAGATCCAGTAGCAAACTCTTTGTCAGTTCTCCATCAACCCAATTTAGCCATCTGCCAGTAGTAATGCAACCATCAACAATAACTACCTCCCTAATCAATGATTCCAGCAAATACCCCTTTAAAATTAGGCATCGATTTGCAAATTTTCGACCACAGTTCACCCAAAAAATCCACCTCATTTCCAACAGCATCTTCGAATCAGTTTATTTGCAACAACCAAGCAAGGCAGCCACACTACATGCCTTCGATTTCTACAGTTACCGACAATTAAAGTAAGATGAACATGACCAAGGCACCACTCCTTAAATTCGAAATCCATCCAAGTTGCTTCAGCGGAAAACCAAAATCAGTGCTCACGTGAAATTCGTGGCTATTGCCAAAATTAGAGATGTTCATGAAAATTCACCCGAAAATGCAACTGTTGAGTAGCAGCAGCGGCAATTGGCGGAGACGAGTGCAGATGGCCGCCAGAGATAGGGGAGATCAGCAGCCTAACGGAGAGGCTAGCGGAGCTGGCGAGTTCGAACTAGGGAAAACAGGATAAGATAATATTTTATTGTTGGGTATATCGGTAATTTCACCAATAAGTTAACGGTTTGCGTAACGGATTAGTAACGAGACGGTACATGTGACATTTATGTTGAAAATTGATACGAGGAATTTTTGAAAGTTAGTGAGTATAAATGGAATTAAGGGTAGAATTCATCGGTATATATGAAAATTTTCCTTTTAAATATTTATTGTTATATATGCACAAACACTCAAACTTTAGGATGGTCAAATAATTGAAATTTTTATTGACTTTCCTTCCTTACTAATACAAAATAACAGTATAAGAAGTTACTAATTATACTTTTCTTCATAAAATCTTAAACGATGAAATCACAAGGTGGCAATCTAATCTCAAGTGCTTTATTTTGTTCGTATGAGTCGTATTTTCAAGGGACTCTCTTTTCATTTGTTCTTTCACTATTATTTGAGTGAGACATGATCCCGTTAGGTTGGTCTTAATAAAGGTTTAATTAGGTTGGCCTAAAAACCATATTTTTAGATATTTTTTAAAAATAAATACTTAAAAATATCAAAAAATGGTAAATTTTAATTTATATATTTAATATACTTAACTTAACATGTTTATGAAAAATTTGAACAAAATACATTGAAATATGTTTTTAGGCTTACGTAAGTAAACCTTTATTCAAGCTGGCCAAACCAAATATTATGTCTATTTCGGTTGTCATATTATAGCTAGGTTAGAATTTCGCTTCTTAATGTTGAGACGGGGGCCATTTCTTACGATTTTAAACGGTTCTATGTCTTTACTTATTACTATTTTTTAATATAAGAGTTATTCTATTGATTTATATTCATATTATTTTTTTAATTAAGCATACATCACATCACATGAATTTTTATTATTTTTCATATTGAAATTTATGGCTTAAATATTTTTCTCTATGATTGCACCTGAACGGATTTTTTTGGATGTGTTTAGCAATAATTAAAACTTTTCCACAAAATTCCTATTAAAAATTTTTGAACCAAAAACTTTTCATCATCCATAATGTATTTATTTATTTTTTACATATTCCCAGACAACTACTTTATTTTTTAATTCATATGATTATTTCAGGTCTAAAATCATCGTATTTTAGACAAATTTGAAAAAATTAGTACTAATTTTTTAATATTTCTGTACAACTATAAATATAACTAATCTATTTATTTTAACTTCATTTTCTTTATTTTTCATTATTATTCTTATCATATCATATAACTTTGTTAAATTCAAAATTTTTTACACTGACTTAAAAATTATATCACTTTCTAAACGCATTTTTTTTTCATGTTCTTTAGTTTCCTTACGCTCTGCGAATCACACTATCCCAGCCGAATTTCAACATCAGGACTAGCTCTCCGTGATCGTCGGTACTTGCATCTATGGTCCTACACCTGTAGAATTTTTTATTTTATGGATGAAATGGTCCTACACCTGTAGAATTTTTTATTTTATGGACGAAATACACCTGTAGAAATTTGATCCAGCACTCCGGCAAACTATCCAGCTGTGCGGTGTGCAACTAATACTTGGGCCTTGGGCCAGGGCCAGGGGTGGGAATCAGGGGCAGGTTACCGGTTGGCCCACCCCGATCCTATTTAATACCCTCGTGGGTTGTATTTTTGATGTTTTTAAGAATGATGGGTCGGAGCATGTCAAATTTTGGATTTTTAAATACCTATCGACCTATTTTCTTATCTCTCACATTAAAAAAAACCCCACTCAATGCTAATATTTATGTTTTATTTAATTATTTATATTTTACTTTAACTAATTAGTAATAGATTGAAGCATATAGTAGTTAAATTTAATATAAATTTATCTTTATACTTGATAAGTTCATAAATTTTTAAAAACTTCTTACTTAACTTGCAATTTTTACTCGAGCCGTTGACTTGATACCGACCCGAATTTTGTCATTAGACCTAGTAGAAAAAAGTAAAGGTCAAACTGACCTTGTCCCAACCCAATATAAAAATAAGGGTCAAACAAGATTTTTGAAAAGTAGAGTCAGGGCTGGGTATAACCTAACCCGTCCCAACCCACCTCGATTCCCACCCTTAGGTCAGGCCTCACATGGACCATGTAGTGAAATCCGTTTCTGCGTCGGACGTGGCTGGGTTGTTTATGAATGAATATAAAATAAATGAACGATTCTTCAAAGGATAAAAATTTCATATATACTCTTGCATTTTATCTCTAGTTTCACTTATAACTATAAATTTTTAAAAAATTTTAAATATATCAACATATTTTTATATAAAGTTCCGAATAAACTCATGTTGTTAAGGATCTATTAAAGAGACAATTAATTCCCTGTAAAGTAATGAATATATTTATTTGTAATTATGATTTTATAACAAAAATTCATATTCTAATGATTTTTAATAATTCTATAAATAGAAAATTATATATTATTTAAATTTAAATCTTTAACTTTGAGTCAGTCAACCTTAAATATATTAAGACTTTAGCATATTTGACATTTTACGAGGGTAACTAATTTCTGATGGTGTGAACATAAGTGAAAATTTAAACAAATATGTAAGTATATTTAAAATTTTTAAAAGTTCATTATATAAGTTGCATGTAGAATTTTCCCTAAAATAAATAAATAAATGAACCAATCATTAATCAAAATTCAAGCCTGGAGGTTCGTGTTAAAATTAAAATTTCCTACCATCTTCATTTTAGAATAAATCTGTTGAATAGAACATATAACAGTATTCTTTTTATAAATCATGCAACAAAAAATTAAGGAGGTGTTTGTTTACACCCAAAATATTTCAAACTAAAATTTGTTACTCTCAACAACTACATTTTTTAAATTCTTTTAATACAAATTACTGTAATTTTTAATTATTTATGTATAATTTCTTACATATCTAACTTATGTGTGTGAACTTTATTTTTTTCTTCACATCGCTATTTTTATCATATCACATTATTTTTTTGATTTCAAAAACTTTTATAATTTTCATGAAAAGTTTTATTACTTTTGCAAATACCCAAGATAATATGAACCACAATCCTATGCACCCGGGTGTATTACATCTATTTTTTTAAAATTTTTTTAAACATCTATTACTCTAAATGTATTTAAATATTTTTTGAGCTGGGCGCATAAAATCAAGTTCGAGACAATGAGCTTTAGGGTGTATTTGGTAATGAATAAAATTTTTTGTGAAAAGTTTTGAAGAGTAAAAATTGTTAAACGATGTGATATGATAGAGATAATGATGAATAGTAAAGATGATAAAATTAGAATAGATGAGTTAGTTATATGCATAGTTGTATAAAAATGATTAAAAAATAAGATAGTTATATAAGAAAATGTGAAAAAATGATTAAAAACTATAATAATAGTAGACAGTGAAAAGTTTTAGATTGAAAAGTTTTAACTTAATATTTTCTATCAATTGCCAAACCCACCCTTAGATGGAGACTTCTGCTACAGTCGATGCAGACACCTGCTGTAGTCAATGCATCATAAACTTGTGGATTAGGATGCATGTATAGTCCTTGCAATACATTGCACTTTACATTATTAAGCCCTATGTCACTTTTTTTTCTTAGTTATTTTCTTTTTATTTACTCATCCAGTTATTTTAATAATCCATTTAAAATTTTAGATGACTAGTTATGCATTATAATAGATGAATAATCATGTTAGTTGGGGTTAAGTAAATGTCTTCCTTAGCTTATCTTAAAAAAATTATTTACACCATTTTTTTATTTTTCTGTATAAATTTATTTATTTAAGTATTTTAACATATAAATTAAGTTTCACTATTTTTGAATATGAGTATATATTTTTTAGATATTTTTAAAAATAAGTTATTTTAAATATACACATTGATTTTTACAAATCTTAAAAAATATATAAACACATCCAACCATAGTAAAACTTGGTTTATACGTTGAATATACTCAAATAAACAAGTGTACAAAAAAGAAGATTAAAAAATATCATAAATAAAATTTTCAAGATTAACTACGTGAAACATTCATTTAATTAAGATTAACACGATCACTACTATGTAATATGCTTTGTAATATTGCCTTATTACACGACACAGTAAGACGGCCATCCAAACGACACTGTCGAGCGTGCTTGTTTTATCTTCTAGCCCTTCTTAATTGCGCGAAAACGTTACGTAACAGTGACATGGTGGTCAATGCAACATACATTTAAAAAAAATATATGGAACATATTTTAAGCAACAAGTAACGATTAGATTTTTAATTTTTTTAATTTTTATTTTTTATGAATACTTGACCTGTAAGTGGACAGCCGAGCAAGCGGATGAATGTGGAATGGGACCATGTGCTTATCTCAGTCACAAGGCAACAAGGGACGTTGCCGACTGCCTCACACGTGTGCCTCAAATATATAACGTGTGGGAAATGGAGGGAGAAGCTGAGGCGATTAACGATAGTTAGTGAGGGGCCGTTATGCTCGCGAAACGACAAGAGCCAGAAAAGGGAAACCAAAGCAGGGAGACGAGTCGGTGAGTATTTTTTCCAGCTTTCTCAGATGCTTTGAAAGCAGGAAATCCCAACAGCCATATCCTTTCCAATGTCTGGTGTTTTTCACAGCTTTTGAAACGTACTGGAATCTCCGTCTCTCTGCCTCCCTCCCTCTCTCTGAATCAAGAAATGGCTGCTGTGGACAAGAAAAAGGATGTGATACGTCTAGAGAAAGAATCTGTTGTTCCAGTTTTGAAGCCGAAGCTTATCATGAAACTGGCCTATCTGATTGGTTTGTGTCCGAACAACTTGTTTTCCTTATTCCTTAAATTCTCATGCACCTTTGTTGTTGTTTTGGATTTGATTGATTTTATGACTTTGTTGTTGGTGGTTTGGATGAATTAGAATTGGGTTTCTTTGTTTTTCTGTTTCTGTAAGTGATTTGGAATTGGGTGATTGATTCGAATTAATTCGACGTTTGGCATTTCTACCTTGTATCATTTCTTGGGCGGTCGTGATCTGTTGATGCTTCTTGTTTGAGGAAATGGTTTTAGATTTCATATTGCGTGCTGTGATCCTGTTGATTTTTCCCTCCTTGTTACTCGATGTGATTTGTGATTGTGTTACTGCATTTGGATGTTTAGTGTTCTATGATTGTAGTCTACACTTTACATCATTAGCCATCATCTTTTGTAGCTTCATTTCTTCACCATTATTAGTTATTTTACATTTTTACATTTTTGCATTTTCAGTATTTATGTGTGATTGAATTAGAAAGATATTTCAGGGACGTGGGACCATTATTTTGATTACTTAGATCTGGGTTTCAAGTTGGATGGCTTCCAAGGCATCGAATCCCTGTCTGTGTTTCAATAGAAACTGAACCATTGCTGTTGTGCATGCATAAGACTTAAAGAGGCCTGCATATAGTAGTCAAATTAGATTTGGAGGCATGGTCTGTTTATAGTGGGGGCCTATCAGGAAAATTCCTCATATACTGATTCCACACAGTTGTAGCAATGAAAGAAATGTGGGGGATTCATGAGTCTTCATTTTGACATTTCACTGGGTGGATGTGCAGAATCTCATAGAACCTTGGTTTGCAATTATAAATCAAGATTTTCTGAATCTTTGGAGGTGTTTGAATTATCGTTTCTCTTTTGTTTTCTTTTTTATTCTAATGAAAACTGTCTTCACAATTCATTTAATTTCAAAGACGTGTTGGCTCTAACTTTGAAGAGGGAAGCCATAGATTATTGGATAACACTTCTTGGAACGAGGTTTTCAATTTCTTGCCTAGTATAAACTTGGGAGTCTTTTAGGGTGATTGGAAAAACATTCATTGACAGATCAGGGAAATCCAACTTGAATTTTTATTTTGCACTTCTTCCCCTTCTCCACAATCATGGTTGTTTCGGCTAGAATTATAAGTTTTATGGACTAAATTTTTCTTAAACACACTGATATTTTCCAATGTCATTCTCTGCATTAGATATGGGTTCATAATCATTTGGTTTGCATAGACTGCAATTCAGTTTGTTTTCCCACTTCACTGCTCTTTTTGCCCCCTTTTGTAGAACACAGTAATGACCGGACCGAGTTTCTGAAGCTATGCAAGAGAGTTGAGTATACTGTTCGTGCTTGGTATCTTCTACAATTTGAAGATCTGATGGTATGTTTATGTGCTGATCTTTTTCACGGTACCTTTAATTCAGTGAATTTATGAGTCGTGATGCATTAGTTCATGCATTGTTTGTGATGCCTCAAGCATGAGAGTTGCGTCTATAACCAATCCTGTATTGGTTTTAATAGGCTGATGAAATAGAGACTTCTTAGGTTGAAAAAACTTAAAAATCCATAGTCGTCAGCACACAGTAAAATGTCAAGGATAGTGGCATCGACCTGCAAAAGGGATGGATGATAAGGAATTCAAACTTCAAATCTAAAAGGCTTTGAGGAAGCCCCATCCTGTGCAAGTCCCTCAGTTGGATGTCCTTAATCTGCAGATGCATCAGGACCATATAGTTCCTTTTTCTTATGAACTATTGTGGATACTTCCTTTCTGGTTCTCTTAATTGGTATTGTTTCAGGCCTCTATTTGACATGCCCAGAATACCTTAGTTACAGTATCTCTCACATATTGGTTTTACCTTTTGATTGTCCTGGATCACTTCATTTCTAATTTTATTTTTTGTTTTACCAGTCACCCACCATTTTCATTTCTGCAACATTCATTTGATGTATATGTTGTTCTTTAACCCCGTAACATTCTTGGCCATGAAGCATAGCTGATCTCCTTGCTATGTTACTAAAATTTTCTTCTAATTCAATTGGAATTGAACAATCACATAAAATTCTTGAAGCACCCTGCCACTTCTTCCAATTTGCTTGAATTCTGTTTGTAAGTCTTTATCAATTTCTTCACTTTCTTGAAATATTGATCATAAATACTTAAAGTAATCAGTTGTTTGTACTACTCGGTCAGACATATTCATTGGTTCCTCCTGTATAAGTTAAAGAAATCATTTTTGTAGCAACTGCACTCCCTCTTTGATCCTGTTTATGGTGGCCAAAGATTGGAGCAACAGAAGTTATCTCCTGAAGAGATTGAGGTTCTCGAACAGAATTTCCTGGTCTATCTGTTTCAGGTCAGGCGCCGTGCACTGCTCACCCCACTGCCTCCTCGACATACTTGCATTCTCTTCTGAAGCTCTTTCTTATTAATTATTGGCATTTGTCTTTTGGATGATATGCAGGTGATGGAAAAGAGTAATTTTAAAATAGTGAATGATGATGAGATTGAGGTTGCACAGTCCGGCCAATATCTCCTGAATCTTCCTATCAAAGTTGATGAATCAAAGGTTCTCATCAACAATTCATATCTATTCTACTGCCCAATCTAAAGTGGATTCTACTATTTCCAACTTCAATTACTAATTTTAGTTTCTCTTCTATCTGCTTAACCTCACTTTCTGTGGATAATGCAGCTGGACAAGAAACTTTTGGGAAAGTATTTTGAACAACACCATCATGATAATCTCCCAGAGTTTCATGATAAGGTATTATTGTCTATCATGTAACATGATTGTGTTATTCCAAATGCCAGCATCGTAATTTTCTTTTTTTTTTGGGTTCAGTCTTACTATATTACATGGTATCTCAACTCATATTACAAATCAAGCTTTTAAATCCTTACATTTTATCTCGTTTTTTATATTACAAATTAGCTCAAGTATCCTTAGACTTTTTTCCTTACTATCAACAAAGGAGAAGACTAAACGCTCTCCACATGGGAGTCAACAGCTCCTACCATGGGAGACAAAGCTCCCACCTGTGGGACTTGATTCCATGACTAGTGGCACCATTGTCAAATGCTGGTATCAATTGGGCTACGTCTAGTTGGCATAGTTTTGGTTTATTAATTATGCCTATTTTCTTTCATATTTCTTTTAATGTTTGTTTTCTGAAAAATGCTAGGCTCATTTGGACGTATGATTGTGTTTGTGAAGTATGTAATTTTCCGTAGGGGGATTGGATTGGACCGTACAACTGATTTCTTTTTCATGGAGAAAGTGGACATGTTGATTGGGCGCTTTTGGGGGTGGCTTCTTCGACTTACTAGGTAAGATATTTAATTATATTTAAGAGGATCTGTTTATCTCTCAATATGCAGATATGCATGGTTCTGGACGATGGTCAGTGACTATTTTCCAGCAACAGACATATTGATATTAAGGGGTTAACCATTTGATTCCTTCCTAATTTACTGCATCTGTCTTTGCATATTAAAATGTTGATCTGCTGAGTTGGTTATTATACTCCCAGGCTTGATCGGATCCTGTCAAGGAAGCAAAGAACACGGAACCCTAACAACTCAAAGAAGAATGATGACATATTTGAAGAGACTCCAGTGCAAGATGATCTATATGTTGAACGGATTCGACTTGAAAACATGGAACTCAGGTTCTGCCAATCCTACTATTTGTTTCCAAATAGACGACATGTGCTCTTACTTATTCTGCATCAACCTGATAACTTATTTGCTGCAAGTTGTTGGACATCGTGTGATTTTTTTATTTTTTATTTTTGATGTCTCTCCAGTTTACGGAACCTGTTGGGCAAAATAACAATTCAAGAACCTACATTTGATAGAATGATTGTTGTCTACAGGTAATGTCTTTCATTCTCTTGGTAGACTGCACAAGGGGATATGTTTCTAGGATGAAGAGAGCTTTCAAGCTCAGCCTTAGAAAGTTCAGAATGGTATTTCAGTTTATGATTTAGGGTTGATTTCAAATGATTAGTTAGTCACGTAATATTTTGTTCCATGATGGATTTTTTCCCCTTTTTTGAAAATTGCCACTTTGTCAACCTTGTTCCTCTCTTGGAAATGCTGACTGCCTGAGCATCTAGTTTGTTTATGGAAAAATGCTGTCAAGAATTGATTTTGAAATTTTCAGTAAGGAAATACAGTGCTTTAAGATACCTGCCTTCAATTGAGGGCAAATAATTTCAGGAGGGCTAGCACTAAGACTGAGACGGAGCGAGGAATATACATAAAGCATTTTAAGAATATCCCCATGGCAGATATGGAGTTAGTTCTGGTGAGTACGTCTGCACAGTTTTGGACGCTATATTTGACTTCGCAGCTGATGTTCTGCTGCTTGCTTTCTTATATAGCCAGAGAAGAAAAATCCAAGTTTGACTCCAATGGACTGGGTTCAGTTTCTTGTTTCCGCTATAATTGGGCTGGTGAGTCTTTTGAGACCTTTTTAGTAGGGTGAATCTTCAATCTTTAACCAGAAACGCACAAATGCTCATCTCTTTGTTTCTTTGCAGGTAACCCTGATTGGTTCACTTGAAATGCCTAAAGCTGATATTTGGGTTGTTGTAGCCATTCTTTCTGGACTGCTTGGCTACTGTGCAAAAATCTACTTCACGTGAGTTTATGTGTTCATAATCACATCTGTTGGTCTGCTGTTGTGAATACATTGATCCAGGTCACAAAGTGGATGCAAATAAATAAATCTCCTTGATTTGTCAATTCTAAGTTCTTGGCCCATTAATGCAAAATTGTGAAGAACTAAATTGGAAGTATTCCACTGAAAGGTTGTTTGTTTGTTTTTTTTGGGGGGTTGGGGTTGGGGGAGCAAATTGAAGGGTAAACATGATCATATCTGAGGTTTTTTTTTCCTCTTATAATGAGATTGATGATATGGTCACATGGCTCAGCCAAACCACATGCTTATCTTAAGATACTAGAAGGTCATAGAGTACTTCTCATGTCTGCAACATAATCACGTCACACCACCCTTGTTCTGTACTTGCCTGCAGTAATATTTCAAGATAATTTCTTATGTGTAGCAATGCCAACCTTCAACAGATCACCAGGTGGTTCCTTTTATGTCAGGTTGTGAACAAAAACTGATGCTCATTAATCATTTTAATACATACAGGCCATATAAGATCTATGAAGAGTAGGATGCCTCTTTCCCTGCCAATTATTCAAATAAAGTCAATAAAGCAGCTGGTCCATATGATCATCGATTTATTCCTTTGTAGTCCAGACTGCAGACTATATGAGTACTTGTCTCTTTTATGCCATATAGATGCTAGGGTTTCATGTTTGTACACTTTATAACCATGCATCTGTTTAAACCTAGCCATGTACTTCATTTGCAAAATGCATATGAGTTGGATGCATCATTTTATCATCCAGCCATTTATTCCAACATTGTAATAATTATGGAAAGTTACCTCAGGAGAACTGTATTTTTGCTATGTATGCAGCACAAAGATCTAGAATGCAGTTCTTGGATCACGTGAATAAATTGTTTTAGTTTTCAGGTCTTCAGGATTGGAATTTTCACATTGAAATTTTGGGTTCTCTAACCTATTTTGTGTTACCACTGCAATGTAGGTTTCAACAAAACATGTCAACATACCAGAATTTAATCACACAGTCAATGTATGACAAACAGTTGGACAGTGGCAGAGGCACCCTTCTTCATCTGTGCGATGATGTGATCCAACAAGAGGTGGGTATAAGTCATAGTCTAGCAGATTTGTTGGGTCTAAGAAACAATAATGGCACCCCCATGCTCCATTTCTAGAAACAGGTTCATTGTTTGTAACAGACTCTTCATACATCTGAATGAATGCTATGAATTAATGAAACATGACAGATCCAAATTACCCTGGTTTGTAAATTGGTTTCGCGCCATATGCCTGATTGAAAACCTGTTAACATTGATTCATTAATGTATTGGATCAATCAATATTGTGATCTACTTATGTATATTATCTCATATATTGGATGTGCAGGTCAAAGAAGTAATCATATCATTCTTTATTTTGATGGAGCAGGGAAAACTCACAATTGAGGTTTGAAAATTTCTAATTCTTAACTACAATAAAATTTTTGTAGATGCAGTCTTGTAGTTAATATGCTTTGTTAATTGAAATATAAGCTTTCCGTGGAAGATTGCTGATTATTTACTTCAAAAATGTTCCAATAGGAGCTTGACCTGAGGTGTGAAGAACTAATCAAAGAAGAGTTTGGTGAGCATTGCAATTTTGATGTTGTAGATGCAGTTCAAAAATTGGAGAAGTTGGGGATTGTTGCTAGAGTGAGTTCTACTGGCTTGTTAAAATGTTTCAATTGTCTTTTAACACACACACAACCACACAGTGAGTGAGAGAGTGAGAGAGGAGTAGAAGCCTCTTGAGGAAATCATGAAGATGCTGTGCTAACACGCACAGTGAGTGAGTGCTTGCCAGACTGCCACCCTAACCACTGTACTCTTTCCATGTGACACACACTTCTTTCTTGTTAGTGGAAGCATCACACAGTAGGCTACTGTTGATGTGTTTTCATGTATTAGGTTCTACTGTTCTTCTCTGAGCAACCTCCATACCATCTGTTAGAAATCCTTTTGGTAGAAAAAACATTTCTAAGCATAGTATATGGTTGAATATCTCAAAGGCTGATGCAAGAACAAAAACAATCACACAGGAAGCATGACCATCAAAACTGTTAGATTCCCTTTCATGATGGTTGTTCTTTTGGAGGAATGGAAATAATAAAAGAAAAGAAAAATAGCTGTTGAAGTTAGAAAAAAGAAAAGATGAAACGTGTTTTCTTTCCTTTATGGATCACCTTTAATCTTAGAAAGGATTTTCTTGAATATGTTACTTGTCCAGCTTTATGATAGAGCAGTAATTGGTGCAGCCAGCCAAGAAAAATATTATAAATTTTTTGATTTTTTTTGAAAATACATATGCGGGCCCTGCCTGGATTTTTACAATGTGAAATGTGGCTATTTTTGAATTATTTGTTATTTTATTATATCAAATAATTCCAAAAATTACCAAATTTCTGGCGAAAGATCTAGTTGAGGCTTGTATGCGTATAAAAAAAAATTAAAAAAATTATTTTTTCTAGTCAGCCACATTGCTGCTAGTCCAAGATTGCCTCCTTTACACATATTCACCAGAATCTGCTCGTAGGAACATCCGCTAGTGCATTATTGCTGATAATGGTCAGAATCAAATGGATACAAGTATAATAAATTAGTAGCTGAGTTCTTTGCGATTTTTGCAGTAAACTTAGTTATCATTTGAATTCCGGGAAATGTTCAAATACAGTTATTCCGCAGCAAATATTTTGTCTTTATTTTGAGAATAATAAGCAATAGTATTTCTTCCCAATAAATTTCAGTATGTTCAAATTTGAAAATATTCTCTCTGTTTACTGTAATTGCAACTGCCAAGTTGGCTGCAAGATTTTTTACATTTTTTTTTTTATGATTAATCGGATAAATGATAAAAAAAATTTATTCAGGACACTCTTGGAAGGATCTATTGTGTTGGCTTGAAGCGTGCCAATGAGATCATAGGCACTACAACTGAAGAAATGGTGTTGAAAGCAAAACAAGCTATTGCTGCAACTTGACGTTGTCTGCTAAGTAAGCCTTTTAACTTGCTGTCCATTTAGTTAAATGTTGGCTAGAACCAATGCGGTACTGTCAATTGGCCCAATTCTGAGCCAGTGACCAGATTGGCTTGAAATTTATTTCTCCTTCAAATATGCTTACCCCCCATAAGGTTACACGTTAGTGGAAACATAGGAGAACATAAATGGCCAACTGTTGCACCTGACTAGTGTTTCTCTGAGAGCGGCAGGCAGAATGGCCTCATTGTCTAGAAATTTTTACTAGTGAGATTCTTCCTTTTCAGTCACTCGATGAATGTGTTTGTAAAAATGTGCACTTGAGCGGGTGGCCCTCACATCTACTTTTCTCGTGTTTCGGTTGGTGATCCGTGAAATAGATGCATTTGCATTTTACTTATTGGTGATGCCAAGTATGAGGATGGCTTTTGTATGGTTTTTTATTTATTGTATTTCGACTTATTGGCAGTTTAGCCTATCTGTACACATGAATCAACCATAATTGTAATTCCATTCGTTTGTTATCTGTAATTCTCATACACACATGATAGCTGTGCAGTTGCAAATTGAATCCTGAGCAATTATTCCAATGGTTTATGTTCCTCAGATCCTTTGTTAGGAGGTCATCTTGTTAACTTTAGTGCTAAAATAGGAAGAACTGGTTGGCTAATTGGTTGAACTGGCTGGCAAACCAAATTTCAAAAGAAACACAGATGATAATTAGATTGGGTTTATATAGCTCAGATGATACCGTTTATGATGTTCTTCATTGAAATAAACAGGAAACTCATTATAGAACGTCCAAGTCGCATAATGGAATTTGTTGTAGCCTATATTTTCATAAAATGCTTCCTGTCTAAACGATGTTGATAATCTGAACAGATCCATCTTGTTGTAATCTCTGCATTTAAACATTCACTGACTAGGTTGCATTGGTGCCTCCCTAACACGGTAACACCTGCTCTGTTGACACTGTGTGGTCTGCGCAAATGATCCAATCCTTCATAGCTCCATAAAAAATAAGTGAGAAATCTAATGCAGCCGCTATTCAAAGTTCAATGCAAATCACCTGAAGATGTCGACATGTCTTCTTGGCTCCACCAATAATTAACCATTCTATTCAAGCTTCGTTGGAACTAGTCCAATTCTGAGTTCACTCTGGATAATCTAATGCGTCTTGGTAATTTATTCTTTCATGAGGGGCACTATACAATAGTTCATGACCCAAGCATCCGGTTGGCAATGAACTACCGTAATTGTGTGCTAAGCTGCAATCTTTACCAGCAAGAAAGAGGAATTACAACGGCAGTTGCAATGGAAGTAGCAGAAAGCCTTCTCATATGGAAGAACTCATAAATCCTTTGGAAGCCATCTTCATCCTTGTCAAATCGTCTACAGTTGCATCTCCAGCTGTGGCTGCTGATGCTGATTTCTTTCCCTCTTTCTTCTCAAAGCAGTAAACAGGGGCTTGCCACTTTGAATCCTCCAGCACCACCCCAACCTCAAATGTCATCACATGAACAGACATTCCTGCAAAAAATCATGAAATTTCAGTCATTTCCAATACTATCACTCGAGAGAAGACCTTCCCGCTGGAAAAATCTAAATGTTAATCCATTGCC
>JAXCLR010000063.1:56378632-56393799 GCA_035584095.1 Annona squamosa | reverse complement strand
ATTTTCTATCAATGTGACAACTTCTACCTCAAAAACTTTTCATCAAAAGTTTTACCTCCAACCAAACACACCCTTAGATTGTAGACGGATAGTACTACGGATAAAATTGAGAGGATAAAAAATAATAATGGTTCTGATATCCAAATGCAACACGGATGGTAAAACCAACAACAGCGATGTGCAAATCTCTTGTCCTGCTTCGAACTACCAGATCATTTCTCTTCAAGTAGAGCCTCTAAATTATATGCATGAGCAGCAGCCCCTGTTTTCTCCTAAGGTTGCCTTTGCATCTGTGACTCAAATCCACCTCAATTTAACGCGGTTGGTGCCGGGCAATTTCAGTAGCAAAATGGTCCCTGAGATGGACCAGTCAATTACATAAAACTAAATATATTTCGGAATTCCTTCAAATTTTCAAGAGGAATAATACAAATTTGAAAATTTGGGGGAGCATAGAAATGAAAACTTATGGTGCTATGCTATCATCCATTTTAAAACAAAACTTTTTTTTTTTATGGGGCAAAACATTAGTTTATTTGTAAAACTTATGGAAATGCGATTTAGACATCTGTTCCATCCAAATATTTTATCATACAATTACTGCACAGATTATGTGGAACTTGGAATTGCTTTCAAAGCATTTTGCAATGGTTTTAGATTTTTCGCATTAAATTTTAATCAATCTAAGTTCTAACCGATATCAGAAATGATCTGTTTGCATATCAGGTTCCAAAAACTTGCCTCATACAGTAGGGGTTGCCCGATCAAAGCGCAACTAATCTTATTCGATCCACGCCAGTGATGTATTGGGACGCAGGAGACAGGAATGTATTGGGACGCAGGAGACAGGAATGTGACCCACTATTGATTTATTAATATAGTTTTTGTATTTTTTACGACTTGCTTAAAATAAGTTTCACAAAAATATAAGCATTTTAATTTTGATTTAGAATCCTAAATATTTAGAGTTTGAAGTTTAACTTTTGAAAGAAAAGTTTTTGATGTGAAACTTTTTGAAATGAGATAAGTGGTATGATATGATTAAGGTAATGGTAAGAAATAGATTGGTATAATGATGAGAAATAAATTGAATAAAGTTAAAATAAATGAGAAAATATATGAGTAGTCATGGAGAAATAATTGAAAATCAGAGTATTTGTATGCAAAGATATGAATAAACAATTAAAAATATGATAAGTATAGAAAATGAAAAATTTTAGGTTGACAATTTAATTATTTAATTTTCAAGGCTCGAAATTTCAGTAAATACTTGGAAAATTGAATTTATAATTTAAAATTCATTTTTATTATTTAAATTCTAATAGTAAGTTTAATTTGAATATTTGGAAAACAATTTTAGGCTTGTTTAATTTTTTTAAAGATATTGAGAGTATGGTTGATAAATGGTCGATAGCTAAAATAGTAAAACACCCTCAAAGTATTTTGTTTTAATTAATAAAAGACTCTCAAAGTAATTAGGTTTAATATATAAGATGTTGCTTTAGGGTATATACAATAAATGTTAGAAAAAAGGAAAGAAAGTGTTGACACCCCACCCGGGGCCCAAAGATGGATAAATGGATTCCAAGCCCAAGTAAATTCAAGACAAAAAAAGGAAATTCAAGCCAAGCTAAGCAGGCTCCTCAACATCCGGCCCACAAAGAGCGAAGCTCCGGCCATCTCAACGGGCTCCATAAAGCAGCCCACTAAACGAAACAAACGGGCTTCGCTAAGCTCTAGCCCACCAAGCCTCAGAAGCGGGCTTCTCCACTATTTTGGGCCTCTACAACGGCCCATCCAAAAGCCATGGGCTAAAGCCAAGCTCTAGCCCATCAAACCAAGTCCATGGACCAAGTCCATGATCCCACTCAAGCCCAAGCCCATGGACCAAGTCCATGACTTCAAGGGAGCCCAAAGCCCACTCCACCATCTATAAAAGGAGGAGCTCTCATCTCATTTCAACACACTTGAAGAGAGGCATCCCAAGGGGAGGACGGGAGTCTGCATCAACGCCCCCGGCATCCCGGCTTCCATGCTCTACGCGCTCCACGCCTCTCTTCCCACTTTCCCCTTTCTATCTCTCCCGTTCTCTTATACTCTTTTATTTTCCCCCTTTTACGCCGTGTAAACCGCCTCGGGTTGGCAGATTTTTCCATATTTGCTTCAACTCGAAGGTCGGAACCCGCTCTCTGTATTATTGGTGCCTTATTTCTTTAAATAGGGGCTGATCTCCCTTTAAAGATCGGTGGCGACTCCATTTTCTTTATTTTTCTTGTGTGCGTGTTTGAGCTAACCCCCCATCTTAGCCGTCATGCCGCCAAAATCCCGAGAAAGCGCCCATATGCCCGTTTTTCTAAAAACTACGAGGCCTAACTCATTTTACCCCGTGTGAATGCAGAAAATCTAAGCCTACGTCGTCATTCAACACGATCCACATCTCCAAGGCCCGGAAAACTCATTCCAAGCCCATCGTAGCGCTCCCGGCGGGTGCTACAAAAAGAGAGAAGGATGGCGGGTAACATGATAGAGATAATTTTTAAAAATAAAGATATTAAAGTTAAAATAAATAGGATAATTGTACAAAAAATATAAAAAATAAATTGAAAGGTAAAGATGATGATAAAAAGGTAAGTTATATAATTTAGGTGCCAAATTATATCAATGATGCGTAAAAAATGGTACACATTTTTTTATTTATTTTACGTATATACAAATGGACCTGGGCCTAATCATGCAAGCCTTTTTAGTCGGTGGCAGAGCCATCCAGGCTACTTTCGGCGGGGACGACGCGTGGAATTGGATGAACAACGTAGATACGAGGCGGAGGATGATGAAAGGGGCCCACTCATATTTCTGGCTTCCTATCCTTCAATTATGCTCCCTCAGGGCGCCTCCGTTCGTCGCATGCCTTCATTTTCCGTTTTCTTGGTTTGGTTTTTCAATCCGAGAATCAAGGAGGGAAGGAGGGAAGGAGGAAGCACTGAGCCGAATCAGAAACAAACGAGAACGAAAAAAAGAGCAAGAGAGAAACTATTGCTGCGGACTGTGATTTCTCTTCGTCTCCTGTCTTCGTTGTTTGCTTGTACTCTCTCTATCTCTCTCTCTCCCCCTCAATTCACATGAATCTCTCCCGATTGGAGAAAGACATCATGTCCATGTGGATCATTGCTTCTCTTTCATCATCATCGTCGTCGTCCTCATCATCGTCATCATCTACTCTGACTGTTACTGCTACTGAGTGATTAGCGGGATTGGATGCAATGACTGGGCCCGACAAGGACGGGCAGAGCCGCGCGAGGGGTCTCGTTCTGAAAGCCATGGTTCTGATTGGCGGTGCGCTCCTCATCAAGCGATTTTCCAAGTCTACCACCCGTTGGGATCATGCCCGGATTGTCGCCGAATCTCTCTGTGGGGAGAAGGTAATGAAGATTCCTCCTTTTCTTTCTGGTTTCTTGTTTAGGGCGCTTGTATGCTAGTGTTATGTTTTAATGATTTGTATCTAGTTTTCGAGGGAACAAGCTCGGAGGGACCCCGACAACTATTTCAATTTGAGGTATAAACATTCCTTTTCCCTGAAACTGACGATTCTGCTATTCGACTGAATGGTTTAAGTAGAGCATTTACTGATGGAGAGTTTTTCTTCAGCTCTTTTGGAAATCCTATGCTAGAAAAACATGTGATTATTGTTCCTCTCCTTATATTTCCATTCCTCATGCACCTCCTCGCAGATGAATGAATTTTCTGCCGTTTTTTATTTTTAGGAACTACTGCGTGTACTTTGTTTGTAAATTGCAATTTTCACTTTTTTATTAATGTCCTTGGACAAATTCCTTCCATGATTTTGTAGAGCCTATACTTTTTTGTTTTCTTTTTTTCCCTAAATTCAGGATTTGGGATTTCCTCTAATCCTGTGTTTCTTTTATCTTTGATCTTCTACAGGATGCTTACTTGCCCAGCAGCAGAGATGATTGATGGCTCAAGAGTATTGTATTTTGAGCAGGTCTTTGTTACTTGATAGCTGTCTTCTTTGTTTTGCAATTTTAGTTCTCATGTCCAAATTGAAATATATATTTTTGACGGTTCGTTTCTGATGCAGGCGTTTTGGAGAACTCCTCAAAAGCCCTTTCGGCAAGTATGTTAACTTCTTGTCTCATATAGGAGCGCGTATCTAATTTGTTGGATTTCAACATGCTTAGCATACACCTTCAGTTTTCCATGCTTGTTGCAATTTTACACCTACTTGTCCTTCTGTATTGAAGGAAAGCATTCCCAAGGAGAGCTTACACTGAGCAAGCTGCTTTTTGTTGCTATCCTCCACTCGACTTACTCTTGCACTTGCCCATCACGAAGGATGCTGCCATCTTATCTCAATAAGACATGCTACCTGGTTATTAATTTGTCTCACATAGAACGCCTGTATGCCAACGTCTCACTAGTCACTGACCTAGGCCATGTTTTTCTGCAATAATGTCAATGATATCTAGAGGATAAGATGCACTCAATAATAATGTTTAGAAAGCAGCAATTTTGAAGTTGCGTTCTCTTATAGCTGGATGCAATTTGAACTCAAATATGTTTTTAATATTTGGAGAATTGGCATCATTAATGCATTATTATTCACATGCAAGCCTGGCAGGATTCTTAAAGAGGCTGATTCCAAGATCTTGTTAGGCATGTCTAAAAGCAAAGCTTTCTGGAAGGAGCTTTGCGGGAATAATCTTTTGGACCATTGTAAAATGGAACTTATAGGCAGAAGTTGTTTAATACAACATGTTTCAAAATCCAGTTCTGGCCATTTTCAAGTTCTGATTTTATTTGAAGGCACCTTTATCTAGGCTTCAAGAGTTAGTCATTATGAATCTGTGTATGATGTTGCAAATTTGTAATTCCTCACCTAAGTAAGTCGAATTCATAAAGAAGATAACTAGTATTGTTGACTGTTATTATTAACTTTTCCAGTTGGGAGGACTATTTGCCTGCTTCTCTCATGCTACTGAAACTTTGAACTAGGTCTCATCATTTACTTAAATGCATTTTTGTTTACAAATTCGGACACATTTCTGTTGCAGAGATTTTATATGGTGAAGCCTTGTCCAAAAGAGATGAAATGTGATGTTGAGGTGAGACCTCCATAGCCCTCGCTGAATAGATTGTTTTCATTAAAAGGGGGAGATTGAGCACATTTCCTTTCACCTTCTGTTCTGTAGTGGGATAAATAACTGTAAAATTTCAGCCCAATTTTTTCAAATAACCATTCTATACACCCAAGTTATTGGAGATTTCTCATCCTTATGGTTTATCAGTCTCCTATCAATGCACAAACAATAGGTAATATAGAATATGTAGGGCATGTTGAGATGAGCAAAATTTTCTGTTGTCTTGTTGTTGGAACTGATTGGACCATTTCTGGAGTACATCTTATGTTCCTGATTCTCTAGCCTCCTTTTGTCCAAATGCCCAGCTGAGTACGCATGCTATAAGGGATGCAGAGGAGTACAAAAACTTCTGTGATCGGCCTAGGGATCAGCGACCGCAACCTGATGAAGTTATTGGGGTAAATGTTGTAGCATGTGAAGATTTTCATTTCTTTTTTGTGTTTGTATGCTACAGAGCCTTATACCAATTGTTGGTTATTTCGATGGTATGACCTTTTCTTTTCTCAAAGATGCAGCATTATTGCTTGTGAAAAATATACTGGTTTAATTACCAAAATGTAATTAAACACCCTTGAATACCATAAATGAATACCCTCAAATTAAGAACTTAAATCATTAAACCGGTACATATAGCAATTTAAGAGGAGCTACAGCCTTCCATGTTATGACACCAGGACCTGCATGCGCTACAAGAGTCATGTCCTCATGTGCTGCATGTGAGAATTCCAATATCAGACATCTCCATCTCTCTCCATGAGGAGAAACTTGCTTGTTGAATACTGCTGCAAAACAATTTCATCAATCTTAGTTAATTTTTCCTCATTTGAGTTTACACTTCTTGGTTGTTAGGTTTTTGCCCTCTCAATTGCAAGACAGTCAGCATATGTTAGAGAATCTAGATGACCAAACATGTGTCCCTGTCTACCAGTTTAACTGATGGATGCATAAATAAACAAGCACTCTTATCATCTCAGACAGTAGTATGATAATTTAATAAATGAGATGAACCGTCAATGGCAGCAATAGAGACTGGTTAGCAGGACCATTGTTCCCTGGTGTCAAACATATAGTTTCTTGGCTACTGCTTAATTCCTGACTTGAGTTCCCTTGCTTTGCTGTTTTCATTCTTTATATGAGGATGGTGGAGAATTTATTTATTGATTTTTGCTTGCTGTGTAGGATATTGGTGAACATTTGACAACCATTTATCTTTCACGTTGTGAACGTGGCAAGCGGTGCCTGTATGAAGGTTCAACACCACCTGGTGGTTATCCTAATTCATGGGTATTCCGCTTTTTCCTAATATGAAAATTTGGACACTGAATGCACTGCCAATCATGATCTCATGACTGATGTTCATAGCAATTTCAGCTTTATGAGGTTCAAGCTTCTCATTAATATTCTTGTCGGCAGAATGGTGCAGCATACTGTACTTCGGAGTTGGCAGTTCATAAAAATAGTGAAATACATTCGTGGGATAGAGGGTACGATGATGAAGGAAATCAAGTGAGTTTTCTTTCATTATTACATCCTTACATTTTTCTGCTCTAAAATTCAGGAAAGAATAAGGAGACGTTACATGAATAAATGAAATAAATGAAAAGGGGACGTGGAAATTTTAATTGAAAATTCCCTTATTTGGAATGAAGAACTTTTTTTTTTAAAAAAATAAAAAATTAATATCATGTCGCCCACCTTGGATGACCATGCCCTTGATGGATGTGTATTCCACGGGCGGGATGCCGTTATCTCTACTCAAAATTTGAACCCTAACCTTCAGCGTAAACTACTTTACACGCGCCCATGTCAGCCACTTGGGCATCCAAGCAATGATGAAGTATTGAGTGTTTAATTGTAGGCGCTTGTGTTTGGATTTTGACTATGTGAGAATTAATTGACATTTCCCTATGTTTGTGAGGTAGGGTTGGCGTTTAACTTTAGGTGCTTCTGGTTTAGCTCCAACATTTTTGACATCATTGTTGTGGTGATTTTCGTCAACATCATCAGAGTAGTATTGCAAATAGTTAGTGTCATCAAGCCAGCCTCAGGTCTCTACATTTAAACTTAAGACCTCAAGTTATCCTCCTCCCATGTCCTTTCTATCCTTCCTTCTGTTATTCTTGTTGTTGTTTAACTTGAGTGAATGTGCTCTGTTGTAGTTCTTGAGCTATATTTATATGACTTCCCAATATACAAATCCAGTATTTTTGTAAATGCATTCCCAACTGAGAAACTTATCCCCATTCTGTGTATTGGCAGTGTCTGTCAACTATGGTATTACATGTTCTGTATGTTGAATCCGGTCATATAACCAACTTCCGTCAAGATGGTATTACACGTCTGTCTGTTGAATCCAGTCATATAACCAACTTCTGTCAAGATGGTATTACACGTGTCTGTTGAATCCCGTCATATAACCAGCTTGGTCCCATCTTCAATTCAAATTTCATGTAATTATAACCATCATTTATTGTTTCTGGACAGGTTTGGGGAGTTAAGGGAGGTCCATACGAATTCAGGCCTGCACCCACATCCACATCATCAGGCTTTGACGACTTGTTTTCCCCTCTGAATTTCCCCCCTCCTCTATCGTTGGAGAAGATGGATTCCTTTGTACTGCAGGAGTGATTGGTCATATGTCAGGTCAGAATTCCTGTTGTTAGAAAAGTCTCTGAGGACTAGATTTGCAACCTGCTGAGGCACCACGGCAACAACTTATATTCCCACTTGTTTATATGCCAAAATGACCAAAATGAAAATGTTAATTTTTGGTACACAAACAAGTGTGGGACTATTGCCATCCGGTGAAAATGGATAGGTCCATACACCAGCATGTTACTGTGTAATCATTCGGGGGGTAGATGCATGTGGCATCTCTATTCTAACACTTCTGTCTTGGTAATTATAATAATTTTTGCACAGAGAGACGGAGTCTATTGGGTTGATGACTTTGAATTGACATGCCCGTTGAGGGAGGGACAGCCTACTGGGTTGATGATTTGGAAACCTTTTGGCGTGCACATTTAGAGAGAGAGAGAGAGAGAGAGAGAGAGAGAATTGGATTGATGATTTTTGAAACCTTCTGTCATGTTCCAGTGCAATGATTATAATAATACGAATAGTTCCTGATGACTAGGCGCTGAACCCCCCACGTAGTGCAATGATCGCACATAGCAGCCGAGAAATTAGCCAATATATGAGCAGCCGACACTTCTATGTGGCCGCATGGGATGATCATAACCCAATGATAAACAATAAAAGTCAAATGTTCGGAATGTTGTTGAAATAGTAGTGCATGAAGTTGTGAAATGGAAGCAAAGACGTGAAATGTACATGCAAGTCACATCTTTCACCGACTGCAAAACAAGCCAGAATAATGCACACCACACAAAGCTGGGGCAACACAAGCATCTAGTCCCGGAAATTACAATCATAGGAAGATGGGGCTTACAGAGCACCTAAGCTAAAATGTACAATTCCTTTGACTGAACACTGCACTGCTGCACCTTCACATTTTTTATCAGTGGTGAAGAGAGCTAGCATAACATCATGATCCCCAACGACATCCACAATGCTTTCGATCCACAAAACTGTCGCTTTTTACCAAGGCTTTAGGTCACTAACTGGACCTCTTGTCCAGTTCAAAACCTTCTCGCCAGGCTTCAGGTAAATGCTCTTATCATGCGGCAACTTGCGAGCCAGACCATTCAATATCTGATGGAAGGCATCACCGGGCTGGACTGGTTGGGGAAAAAGCATTGCCTGCTTCATTGATGGGTTGGCGAGCAGTCTTTGCTTCCGTAGTATCACCTCTGGTGAGATTGAAGTGAGGATAGCATCCAACTTCGGTACATCCTCTTCGGCCACAAAGACGGCGATTTCCTCCCAAGGGATTGCGTCTGCGAAGGGAAGGACAATATCATCTGCTATGATCACTGGTATGCATCCGAAGATAACTGCTTCCACCAATCTTGGGCTCCATGGGGCCCACCCGAGAGGGCATAAACAGAAAATAGCTCGCTGCATGTCTTCATAGTAAGTAGTTGGATGATCTGTGGAGATGTCGAAGAGTGGATTGTCCTTGAAATTCTCCCATACCGATGCCCTCGCACCTCTGTGAGATTGAAGTAGATGATTAATAAGATAATAACAAAACAAATCTAGTAATTCACTCTTCCCCACTATGATATCTTAAATTTTGAATTCACCCGTCTAGTAAGTTTGATGATATGCATTTGTCCAAATACATGTCCAGCATGATGAGTGCCCCAAAATAGCCCGATTTGGCTGTAGGCCACACAAATGGAAATCACAGGAACATTTGGTACGGCTCTGCCACCATTGCCACTGGGAAAGACCATTTAGCAATCCGAACTTAATTTGCAACATGCTCCGACCATTTCACTCACGCATTTGATTGACAAGGAAATAGATCTCTGACATGTCAGGCCATGTGAACACCATCCTTCAATCCTTACCATCGAAGATGGATTAGCTATGTTGACCAGGACCATGCTAGGTGCAGCTGGAATTATCTGACAATGAGATGTGCAGTATCCGCAAGCCCTTGACAGTAACCACTAAACAAATGGGAGCTCCATAACTTGCTCATTGGGCCGAACCAAGGAAAATCCCCCCATCCACAGGGGGGAGCATCTTCCACAATGTAATGAAATGATTGTTGATTTAGAATCATAAGCTCAGTAGAATTGTACCTGGCATAGTAGCCACCTTCTGGATCATTGCCTACATCATAGAACAAACCCCTGAAATATACAAAGATGGAGCGAGGAATATCGGGAGGAATAAAGTGAGCTTGCATCTTCTGCGGCGGTGCGTATGGAGGAATGGTGATAGAGCCATCTTTCAAACAGACATGATTACGCTGCCCAAAAGTCTGAACCAATGTAGCACGCTGAAGCAAGTGAAGAATTCCCCGCTCAATAGCTTTCTCTTCCTACAATCATAGGTTCAAAACATCGAAAATGAAATCAAAACAGATTCAGAACTTTCTCTGGAGCGAAAATGGTTATCACGGAAAACATATAACACCCTGATCCTGCACCCTGCATTATCAGTGAACACATGATTTGGTGAACCAGCCTGCAGACTAATGGTAGGAGTTGGAAATTTTCTCCTGTCTTTGGCTGCGGGCAGGTATATCTGTTAAGGGCCACATGGTCCATGCATGATCCATCTACTCAGCAGATAGGAACTTGTGCTCCCAAGTTACAAGGAATCATTCCGTACTCATAAGCAGCAGGAATCGCCACATCAGTCTAATCAAATTTCTTCTTCCCCTGAAGCATACAGAGTTTCATTCTAAAGACAAATGCTAAAGTCAACCATCTACTTTCCTTTTAACTCAACCTACTTCAGACTTCACAAAATTTCCAGAATTTGCAGAAATTTGAAATGGTTGAGAAACATGGTGCCAATTGGTACATGGGTCAGATCGTCAATTCCTCTCACTCAATGAGAATGAGAAACTAGGATGCAGGAATCGTCAACCAATTTCAACAGAATTCAGGCACAGGAAGAGAGCTCTTACTTGATAGTGAAAGCATGCTCCAAAATCATGAGGAACAACAAAGAAATGGTCTGCTCCTTCTGTCCGATTCCAATAAGGCCAGTTTGTTGAGATAAGCTGTATTGCACTCCTCATCATTCGGGGTGACTTGAAAGGCAATGGAAGCCCATTGTGTGTTAGATCACAAGTAGTGTACACTGGTGTGTAAAACCAATCAGCTTCTTCAGGATACAGTGTCCGCACAGGGCTAGACAACAAGAAGCGATGCATGAAGATCTCCGCAGCAAACATATGGGTAAGGCATCTTGGGTCCTTCTGAAGGATTTTCTTGTTGTATTTGCTTGGAAGCTCATAAACAAACACTTTCAGCCTTCCAACGGGATCATCTTCTAGCACATCACCAGCACTGCCTATTTTTATCAAAATCATGCTATTAGAAAATTGGGATGAAATTAAATGCAGAAGTTAGCAATCTTCACATCTCATGATTGGTTCCCTACATCTTCATTTCAACCATTCTGCCAGAGCATCCTCCAATGTTTTTTTCCAGATGTACTAGGAAATTGATCCATAATAACATGAAACCAACCAATCAACCAAATTGTGATTTATGTTGCATTCGTGTTGGAGATTAGAGTTCCAAATCCCCAATCATGTCTATTACTTAGCTGCATATTTATGTTGCATTCATGTTGAAGATTAGAGTTCCAAATCCCCAGTCATGTCCACTCAAAACTCCCAATCATGTATATTACTAAGCTGCACATATGCAGAATGCATGGTTCACAACACATAAATTCTGTATACACACCTTTGTTGGATTATTCCGCATCAGTTGTGAAAAGGGTCGAATGTTCAGTTGTAAGCATAAGGGAAAACCTCACTACTCAAGACAACTTTTGGTGTTGAAAAGGAACATAAGCACCCAACATTAGCATCAGAACCCAGGATGAAACAATTCCACCCAATATTTAGCAGGAAAAAGCAAGTTGATGGGCATTTGACTATGATGTATGAAGGGGAGATTGTCGGGGTATCTCATATCTATTGTAGAAGGGGTTGAGAGTGTAATTTTAAGTGTGTGGAAAAGCCTAACATCTTACTTCTTGAACTAGCTTTTGGGGTTGAGAAAGCAAGCATCTAACACTAGTATCAAAACCCAGGCCTAGAGCCTCAATGTATGAGGGGGAGATTGTTGTGTTATCCCATACTTGCTGTGCAAGTGGTTAAGTGTTCAATTATAAGTATGAGGGAAAACTTCACCTCTTGAGCTAACTTTTGGGGTTGAGAAGGCTCAATAGCACACCTCAACATTTTATTTTATTTTATTTTATTATGTAAACACCCCAACAATCTTAAGTAAACTAAAAATTAGCAATCTAGTTTGAGAAATCAACTAAGTTTTCTAT
This sequence comes from Annona squamosa, assembly GCA_035584095.1. Taxonomy (NCBI): domain Eukaryota; kingdom Viridiplantae; phylum Streptophyta; class Magnoliopsida; order Magnoliales; family Annonaceae; genus Annona; species Annona squamosa. The sequence goes on along the minus strand of JAXCLR010000063.1, from coordinate 56,381,704 downwards.
CTTTTCATCAATTTGGGTAATATATCAAGTCCTTTAATCCTTTTTCAACCGAGGCTCCCCAGGCTTATTCCCGAGTCTGTTCTGCGTTATTATGTACAGTACAGTTCTAATTGTTATTTAGTACCCAGGACCTTCAGCTACCGTGAATATGTAAGTGGGACACAGAGCATGGTGAAATAGATTAAAAGTTACAATCTTGGGGTACAAGTTAGGCTATTCTTTGCTCATCTGCAAACAAAGTGCAATGTTTGTACTCAGTGTTCACTTCATCAGTAATTAAGGATATATTCCATGCACTCTGATGTGGTCCACTAACTCCTTATCACTTATTTAAGATTTTTCCAGTATCATTCTGTTTTTTTTTTTTTTTTCTAAGTTTGCCCTGATGCATACCCCTTCTCTTCTCCTTAATAAAAATCCATTTGCATGCAGCATGCCATAAGAACTTTCTTCTGGCAAATACCTAATTAGCTCACCAACTGCACATCCAAAAGATAAGAACCAAAAATCAAGGCGTAGTGCTATGGTTATTAGGAACTCTTCTATTCTGCTTCCTCGTACATGTTCTTAATGTCAATATGAGCTTTCCCACCGTCTAACTAATTAAGCCCCCTGTGGCCTTATCAAATGCTATGTCTAAATCAATTAAGTAGGCTCACTCTACTCCTTTCTTTTCATCAATTCCAGGATTATGAATGTCACTTTTCGTTGCCGACCTGTTTGAGCTCAAAAACAAAAGATTTTGTAAAGAATGAAAGGTAGAAGATCTTTAAACCACGAGTGGTGATTGATATACATGAACCTTTAGAAATCACATGGCTTTGAAACATAATAATTAATAAAGCTTCTCTAACATTAAGATAGCCTAAAGTCAGGAGAAAAAAGAAAAAAGAAAAAAAAAAGTATACAGCAAAAGTCCTGAAATGCTAACACCCATCCAAATCTGGAAATCAATTGAAAAAAACTCATCCATTCAAATTGTGCATCATCTTATCATCAATTGATAGGGAAACTATATATATTTAAAGTGATCTAATAATCTGGAATCACCACGTCTACGGCCCAAAATTTTCACCTCTATAAATCTTCGACAACAAATTAGCAGTTTTTATTTTAAAAAATAACAATGCAATTTCCAAATTTTCTTCTTTATAAAATAAATGGCACCTGAAATCCGTTCAGTCTTCTGACGCAGCTCAATCCCCACAACTCCGACGGACAAGAGGACAAGGAAAAGGAGAAGGATACGAAAAACCCGCATCCCAGTCTTCGGATCCGATGGCAGAGAGCAGCAGAGATCGAAGAAAGGGAGGTGGGTCTTGTGGGGATTTAAGTGAAGAACGCAGGAGGAAAAGGAAGAAATTGATTTGTTGGGAAGTCGCGGGGCGAGTGGTTAGGATAGGGCTGAAAGATGGAATCCAGGAAGGGATTTGCTTGCTTTTGAAGAAGCGAGAAGGTGGGAAGAAAAACGATTTGGGAAAGAAGGAAAAAAACAAAAAGAAAGAAACGAAGAAATGAAGTGGAAGATCTGATGCTGCTTTCAGTCGCTACTGGTGAGAAAAGAGATGGATGATCTGGATGGATGGGCAGTCAATCTCAGAGTCTTCGAACCCGCTGTCTGTGCGGGGATTGGACTCGGCTGTCGAGGCTGACGACGTCGGTCCGAGGCGAGATGGACGCCAGGGTAGAATGATGCCTAATCAAGCAGGCTTACTAGGATGCTGGCCCATCTCCATCTCCAACTCCAGACTGACAGTGACCCAATGCAATGCATTCTCCCCGTCAAACTTCGAAAACTAGTTTATGTTATAACGAGTATGGTTGTATGCTTTAATATTCTTTTGTGATTTTTTTCTTCATGAACTTATTTTCCTAAATATATTTAATTTATATACAAAATTTTGTCATTTTTACGGTACTTTTACATGTATACATGTCCCAAAATATGTACACATGTATTGGAGCAGTTTTGTCTCCTTTAACGAATATACGGGAGCTTGTTATCTTCTTTTAAATAGGCGAGAGCTTATAAACTACCTGGTCAATGAGTTTGGTCAATGAGTTTGATATGTAATATCATGATGTAATTAATAAAAAATAATTATATTTTTCTTATTAACAATTATTAGGAGAGTGTTTTTAGTAAAATGTGAAAATTCATCATTTTTTAATATGATTTCACATTTTCATTGCCTTACTTTGTTTATTATTATCTTTTCCTTCCAATAACTTTTTTCGTATTTTTCATACAAGTATTATGTTTGTTTTATCTTTATTTTCTTTATTCTTAATCATTATTTTTATCATATTCCCATCGTTTTTTTTGTCCAAAATATTTTCCATTTTAGCTTTTTTACATTTTTTTTTTAAACTTTCCCAAACATCTAAAGTTTGTTACCGCCTGTGTAGAAGCAATATCTATGTTAATAGAAGCAATATCATCGTTAATAGAAGTTTCGATTTCGAAATCTGAGGGCAGTGGCTCGGAAGCTTTGTTTCTCCATTAATATTAGGAGCTTTTGGGCTTCCCTATTGGTATTTGGGAGGTTAGAATCTTTCTCTAAAAATTTACAAAAATTATCTTATAGTTTGATTTGATTGTAATACATGTGCAAAAAAATATCTAAAGTCTGTTCAATTTACGCTAAAATTATTTTCTAGATCAACGAAATGGGCTCATTAGGTGGGCTTATTGTCAATTTATACCCGTGTTGTCAGAATCGGACCGGACCGGCCGGTTCGACCCGGAACCGGTCCTATGTCCGGTTCGTTTACCTACGGTTCGGTTCAATTACATTAAACCACACGAACCGTCGAACCGACGGTCGAACCGGATGTCACGGTTCGACCGTATGCAACCGGTTCGGCATTCGGTGAATAAAACGATTAAAAGAAAAAGGGCTTCAGCATTCAGTAATGGCAATCGGCAGCTCGGTAAAAGCCTGTATGTAAAATGACGGGATGACAGGTTCGGCAATCGGCAATCGGCGGTTCAACAATCCACTGTCTTCTGCACAAACGGTAGAAATCCACAACCCAAAGCGTTCGATGACAGGGCAGAGCTCCGAACTT
>JAXCLR010000063.1:56368402-56378532 GCA_035584095.1 Annona squamosa | reverse complement strand
TCACCGGTTCGAACCGGTTCGAACCAGACCAGTTCCTTTACCGGTTCAATCACCGGTTCGGTTCTGACAACATTGATTTATACTAATATATATAAGAAATAATCTGTTAGTCTGAGTTAAGTAATAATTTACTTAGCCTTTCTTAAAAAGTTCATTTAATTTAATTTTTTTTACCTTTTTCTCATAACTTATTTATCTGTGTGTACTTAATATATAAATTAAGTTTTACTATTTTGGGATGCGTGTTTATTTTTTAAATATTTTTAATTAAAAATATATTTTAGCCATTTTCAACTGTTGAAATGGCTAAAATACCTATATGTTTAAAAATCTAAAAATATATATATATATACATATTCCAAAATAGTAAACTTTATTTATATATTAAATACATTTATATTAGGATTTTTTTAAATTATACCCACTACGTTTGACCTTAACTCCAAATACACCTACTACGTTAAGAAATCTCAAACATACCCACTACGTTTGGATATATTTCCAAAAATGTTCACTTCGTTAAGGCCATTAAGTAAGTTAACTGTCATCAGTTTACATGTTGGTTATATATTTTTAAATGCCAAAAATACTCCTGCTGTAAAATAACAAAAGATGAAATAAAATAAAATGATAATAAAATTAGAGTTCTCCATATTTAAAACTCTTGTGCAATTAAGGTAGCGGTGAATTATAATATTCAAAAATTTAAATCAAACCTTAAATTTGACGGGCATGTTGATAATTTTGCAAATAGACTAATAGTGTTTGTTAATGTCTGTAACAAAGTGGGCATTTTTGGGATTATATACAAACATAGTGAGTATTTTTAGAATTTTTGAAATATAATTGATATATTTGGGATTAAGGTCAAATATAGTGGATATATTTGAAAAAAACCCTTTATATTAATAAGTTTATAGAGAAAAAAGTTTTGAATAAATATTTTGAGGTAAGCTAAGTAAGCTATTACTTAGTCTTCGCTAGCGGAATCATTTCTCTCTCTTTCTATTTATATATAGAGGGAGAGAGTTGTTCCGTTGTGGCGCAACTGTACCGGAATAACGGTACATTTGCTTAAAAATAGACACTATACATATTAGAATGCAATGAAATTTTACTTGATAATTTATTCATATAGAAATTTTATAGCAAATAGTTTATATATTGAAAAAATCACTTTAAGATTGTTATTTATATTAAACTATTTTATTACGTTAAATTTGTACCATTTTCAGATGGGGTTCACACATATATCCAGTTTGGATGAAAATTATTATGATAATAGAATACATGATTCTAAATATAATTGGTGGAATGGATTATAATATTATGATCATATGGGCCTATTTTGGCGCAACTGCAGCGCTGCTACACCTAAATATTTTTTATATGTGTGTATGACTTAAAAGTTAGAATGTGACGATCGAAAGTATACATCGCCAAAAGAAAAATTTTGAAAAAGATAGATGGACGTAAATAAATTTTACATCAATTAAAATAAGTAAATTTCTTTTTATTCGGAACATGAATTTCGATCGCCAATGTAGAGAAATTTGGGAAGAAGTTGAATTGACACGGAGAAGATTTGTTGCAGACAAGAAAACTAATTACCAAATACAGCTGATAGCAAAGATCTTTAACGGCTCCATTGACATTCACCTACTGCTGCTTAATGCGCTTTTAAATCTTTTTATAGTCATGTAGCGTTAAGATATAAAGCTTAATATTAGATACTTTTTTCCGTTTAGATAACCATAAAGTCAATGTTGGATCACCAAGACACCAACCCTTCCATATATTGTCTGGTGGCACATCTGATTCTCCCACCCGAGCAGATACAACTTATTTATCTTATGGATAGCACCATTGTTGTTCGTAACTTATAAAATTTTGATGAAACGTAGTATATATTATATATTTTTATGGGTGAGTTTAACTTGTGTTTGGGAATGGATAAAATTTTTATTAAAAGGTTGTGAAGAATAAAAGTTATAAAATAGATAAGTTATGTTTGTTGATAATTGTGTAAAAATAATTAAAAAGTAAAGTAATTATATAGAAAATATAAAAAAATGATTAAAATAAAATAATTATAAAAAATAAACAATTTTAAATTGAAAATTTTTAACTTAGACATTTTTTACACATAGTCAAACGCACCAATTGCAACGGGGCAAATAAAGTCCTACACAGTGTGTCTGTTTTGCGAGTCAAACGTATAGAATCTTGAGATTGATGTCCATCTCTTTGCTAGTTCAGCTGATGGATGTAAAGAAAATAACATCCTAATCTACCCATTTAATGATACCATTTAAGTTTCACAGGTGCCACAAGTCGTGATTATTGCTAGCTATCTTTGTAAAGACGGTTTTTCATGTTAGTGAAGGCCTACTTCCTCGCGTTTTATAAACTAAAAAAAACTTCTATAAAACTATTATCTAAGCGTGCATGTATTTTGTTTGAATTTTAAAAACCAAATGTACTTTAATCATTTTTAGCCTCTCAAGATGACTAAGATACCCCTTACTTCTAAAATAGAAAAGAAAAATATTAGCGTCAGAAAATAATAAAAACCTAAATACACTCATTTTTTTATGAAAAATTAAAATTTTTAAAAAACATGTAAATAAGCCGGCCTCATAAGAGTTGCCATGAAACCAGCCTCATTGGAATTCCTGTGACGCAGGCCTCACGGGATCATCACTCATAAACTGATTATGTCACTTACAAAGCATGGCCTTCCAATAGCTCATGAACGCCCAACGGTAGCTTTCCTACTTCATTTCTAGATTTAAAATACGTTAATTTGGTGGAGTAGTGTCTTCAAATTTGTAAAAATGTCTCAAAAACCTTCAATGTAATATGTGTTGAGATGTATGTACATTCCAATCAAAAAAAAAAAAATACGTTAATTTTTAAATAGGGGTTTCTGCATTATTCTTTGGCTAAAATTGCGAGTGTATGATAATTTGTCATAAAATTGCATTTCATACCCATGTGGTGTGGATGACATTTGATCACATTCCGTCGTGAGGCTGAGCACGGTTCGTTAATGGCCCACCCCTACCTGATAGGGAGTAAATGACATAATTACCCCCCCTCGTATATTTTTTTTTGATTGATCGGGTTATACATTACATTTCAATTCAATTCATCTTACAAGTGAGCATTAAGATAATTCTTCCAAGTGTTGATGGGGAGATCACACATTTCCAAATATCAACAGAGAGACTGCACGCTTTCAAATATTAAAGAGGAGAGAAAACTGCTACGCTAAGTTTCAAACTGGAGTCTGTCTGCCTGAGAGGATAGACACCTCTTCTACTACCTGCCTTAGCCGTAGGTGGTTACCACCTCGAATACTTGATTCTATACACGCACGTATTCATGTATGTAAGCATATTCGCATATATTATGGCTATATTTGAAATTAACTCATTCACAGCAGAAGAGAAAAGGCTAGAACACATGCACGAGCCACGTATAGCCGCAACCAGCCACACAAGCTGGTACGCTATGATAGATCACACCGGCAGATTCGTGGCTGGCCTCCCCATAAATGGAGCATTGAAAACACTAGCAAGCAAGAAGCAATGCAGGCTCCGGACTAGGGGTGCACATGGGTTGGATTCAACCCGCAACCCGTTTAACCCAACCCATTTAAATCGGGTTTGGGTTGGGTTGAAAGATGGGTTAAAAAAATTGGGTTGGGTTGGGTTGAACCCGTTTTTGAATTGGGTTGAAACCAGGTTGGAAAGTCGGGTTGTGGTCAAAAGAAAACCAAACCCCTTTTTCCATCCCCTTCGAGCTTTCTTCCTCCTCGCCTTCTCTCCCATCACAATGTCGTTGCATCATTGGTTGCCATTGTCTCCTTCGACGTCGTCACCAGCTCGCCGCTGCTGCACCACCTCTCCGGCTCTCTCTCTTTCTGCCTGCTGCATCGTCTCTCTCACTTGAGCTTCTGGGATTTGGATCTTGGAGAAGATCGGAACTAGAAGAAGAAGATTTAGGTGACGGGAGGGAGGAAAATGCCTTTTCGGTAAATCCTCGTTTTTGCATAGGTGTTCTTCAACACGGACGGTAATAGGAGCACTAATTGGAGCTCAAACCAGCAGCGGCAACCAGAAAAAAAATTTCAATCAAACCATACGAGATGCCTCAAGCAACCATATTATAGGAAAATGGGCTCAAAGCAAGGCTCTGGTGGTCAGATTCTAGGAAAAGTGTTGACAATCTAATGAGTTTCCAACACATGGGGGGATGCACTTTGGGGAAGATGGAACCAAATTGGAGAAAATTGCACAACACTTCGATGCTCTGATTTACGGATGACTATGCATATGCGGGTCCCTTTCTGCCATACGAACAGTTAAATCATTTTGAAATTTCGTAACAAGTAAAACTCCTCACATCATTTATTGAAAATTTTCATAAAAATATAATAATTAGAAATTACTCATAAAACCTTTATTAAATGAACTTTTTTATTATTAACATTTTCAAAATAATATTATTTTGTATAGTAAAAAAGAAAATATTAGTTGAAACAATAATTAGTACGTAATTTAAAAAGTAAAGTCTTTTGTCAATATTTTGGTATGCACATGAACGCATATACATTTTATCTATTTTGAAGTTCAAAATAAAATGATAAATAAATTCTAAAAATCTCAAATTTTACATAATGGAATGTTTAGGTGGGCTCGCACGTGTATGAGAAATTAAAAAATATATTTTTTTTGGTCTTATGCATGTAAGGTTGCATGTGGCTGTGCGCATGTGATTCGCGTCATTTAATATACGTAGGAAAGTAGGAAATTATGATTAATGAATATATTTCAAAGTTAATTTATAAATATAATTTTAATTTAATGAATTATTATAATACAATCTTGTTAAAAAAATTTCGAGTTCATTTGTAGTTAAGATAAATTAAGTTGAAACGCAGGTTCACAATTGGGTTAGGTTTGAAGGTTTTAAAATTTTGTGTCGGGTTGTGATGAACAAATGTTCTATTAGGGTTTGGGTTGGGTACAGATTTGATTAGCATTGGTTTCAAGTTGGAATTTGAATTTTGGTACTGGGTTGATGTAAATCCAATATTAGTTTAGGATTCTTTTCAGTATAATTTGGGAATTTTTTTTTCAAAATTTATTTAAATACCGGGTCAGGTCAGGCAAGTTCGGGCCGACCAAGTATCATGTTGCAACCCTACTTGGGAATTGTTTATGTGGTTTATGCATTAAGCAGTTTTGTTAAAAAAAAGTTTTGAATTTGTTTATAATAAGTTAAATTATTTTGAACAGCGTGTTTATAGTATAATTGGGTTGGGTTAGAGGCTTTTAGAAACGGGGATGAGCTGGGCTGGGTTGGGTTAGGATGAAAAATGGGTTAGAATTGAGTTGGTTTGGGTTGCGCCCCGCTACTCCTGACCATTGATGTAGACCTTACACCGTTTTATCAGATCATACGCACACATAATATATTAAAAAAATGAAGTCCTGTACTCCTTTTCCGATACTATATCCAGTCTGTAAAATGGAGTTTGTCTGGACTTCTTCCAGCAAGATCAGAAGGTGGAGCCGCGGAAGATGAATTTGTTGGTTCCACCTCCCGGTCCTGCCTCCCTGTGGTGAGGGAGTTTTCCCAGCTTTTACGTCAAAAAAAAAAAGGGGGAAAAAGAAGCGTGAATGGGAAATGCTCGAGGGATATTTGGTAATGTATTTTTTTAGGACCGTGGGATGAGGCTGGGAATGAAAAATAAAATATTTTGAGATTTGTGTAATGAATATAAAATGGTAGTTATAAAGTTGGAATTACTAGACTAATAAAAGTAAAATAAAAATAAATAAAATTGTTGCAGGATATTGTAAGGAAAAATGACTGGCCACTTGGGTGCAGTAACTCCTTTCGGCAGCACTACAGCCTCTGTGAGTTCGAGTGTGGGGTTGAGCATTTCTCCATTTATTCGAAATGGGAGTAGTACAAAAGTGGTGGCATGAGTCTCTACCTCGTGGGAGTGTCCACTGTACAAAGAAATTAGTCATATTGTTAGATGTTTATTAGAATATTATATGAAATTTATAAGAATGTCTTATAATTTAATTGTAATGTTAGTTGAAATGATTATAAACATTCATTAAAAAAATAATTGAAATATAAAAATAAAATTATTAAAAGAATAATAATTGTCAGGGAAATGGGAAGGATGAGACGTCTCACTCCATCCCACCTAACTTATCTCCTCTACCAAACATGCCATAAATCATGTCCAAGAAGGGAAGGGATACACTACTTTAATTTATGGGTACATTTTTTAAAACTTCCCCAGCATCGCAAAAAAAGATTAAAAATCCCCACATCTTAAGCTGATCATGCATATTTAATGACCCACAAATCTTCTCAATCAAAATTTCATGTTCGTGAAAAAAAATTAAAAATCGTTTTGAAAGTAAATCTTAACTTGTTAAAATTGTGTATAACGTTTAGGGCGTTTTTGTTCAAGTACAAAATCTTTCAAACTAAATTTTTTTTACTCTTCACAACTACCTAATTAATTATTTCTTCATATTTTTCTATACATTTAATTTACTTTTCAATCATTTCTACACAACTACCTATATAACTAACATATATGTTTTAACTTATTCTCTTAAGTACCCATTATTGCCCCCGTTATATCATGTTATTTTTTCTATTTGAAAATTTTTTACACCAAAAAATTTTCTTTTAAAAGTCTTATCACTTTCTAAATACACCCTTAAATTTTTTAAATTGTCATATCACTTAAAATAATATTTATATATAATAGAAAGTGATTCAATAAACCCATGTGCATTGAAACTTTAGTGTATCTGAACGCAAAACTCTTTTTTTAAAAATTTTTTATAAAACTTTTAAATAGGTATATTTAACATATGTATTAATTTTATCATTTTTAGATATATTTATATATTTTTATTTTTCAAAACGTAGATATTTTTTATTTGTATTTGTACAATGTGACATCTTGATCTTTCAAGGAGACTCATTCACAACCCTTACACTATGGAGCAAATTTTTTCTATAAACACTCTCATGTGAAGTGAAAAGTTCTAAAACGCCCACTTTTGGGGGAGGGGGAAATTATAAAACTCGAATTTCATGAGGACTATATTGAAAATCCTATTTAAAGAGGCAAAGGAGATAAGGAGTTTTGAACAAAGAAAAGCAGGCTAAAAGTCGCTATTGGTTACCAGCAAGTAGCCACCCCATTGACGGAAAAATATAGATATTTTATTCAAATATATTTAACATATTTATTAATTTCTACCGTTTCTGAAAATATTTATATATTTTTATTTTGGGCGATTTGCATATTTACCAATATAGTCTGAAGCTAATTGCAGATATACCCACATAGTCTCACGAATTGCATATTCCCCTATATAGTTTTCTCAAAATTGCGTATTATCCTCACGCCATTAACTGTTATTAATATTTGCCGTTATATTTTAAAAAAGACTAAAATGCCCCCATCTATAGTTTCACGAATTGCATATCACCCCACGTAGTTTCACCAAAATTACATATTACCCCTGTGAAGATGAGGACATTTTCATCATTTTTTAAAATATAACAGCTGATATTAACGGTGTGGGGGTAATATGCAATTTCGGAAAAATTATGTAGGGGCAATATGCAATTCACGAGATTACGTCAGTATGTCTATAATATCGGTGAAACTATATGGGTATATGTGCAAATTACCCTTTTAAAAAAAAACAAGTTAACTAAAATATTCTTATTTTAAAAATAAAAATTATATAAACATGTTTAAAAATGGCAAAACTTAATACACTTATTAAATACGTTTAAATTAACAACTTTACAAAAGTATTTAAAATTTTTTTAAAAAATCTGTTTTGCACCTAGATGCACTAAAATTTAAATGCAATCGCTACTCATATATAATTTCATAACATCCTAATACCCTATTCAATGGGTTTTGAGTGAATTTCAATTTGAGCCCTGGGCAATAGTGTCATTTGGTGCTCATCCGTGGCTTATGTCGTGGTCGAACGGGGTTCAAACCTCGGGCGAGCTTCTGTCTTCTATTTTATTTAGGGGAGCGCACATCTCTCACTTGAATCAGGAGCATCGCCTTCTGCTAGGTGTGGGTTAAAATTCATTGAGATAAAAATGAGCGTTATATAAAGTTAAATAATATAAATGCAGCACTTGGCAATATACATGTAGAATTGATGGCTAGGTAGGGTCACTTGATTATGAATAGCTTGAGGAAATCTGAAATACTTATCATATTTCTATCAAGTACCTCAATCTATTAAGCAATCCTTAGTACACACTCCACGGCACACTGCATGCTTGGTACACAGCCGTTATGAAGTAGTGGTCGGGTCGCCGAAGGAATTAATGTTATTTAATATCGTCAAGACAATAAGACAGACGAGTTTTTAAGGAGTCCAAATAAAGAAATGGATATGCACGGTTGCGAAACAAACAATTCTCTTCTAAAATACTTTATCGGTTCTGACTAACTCATTATGCTTAATTCCAATTGATTATCATTAGCTTTACTTGACCGCAGTACAGTAACGGAGTTAGCCAAGTCTGAAAACAATAGTATTAAATAAATAATTTCATAAATAATATTTTTCAAATTTTATTTGAAATTCACTAGTATTCCCGAAAGAGAAAAGTTTCTTTGAATACCATCTCTTAGAATTTTAGGCAATGTTGCAAAAATAATAATAATAATAATAATAATAGTAACAGTAACAACAATAATAAGAATCGAAAATCGAGGCACATTAATGTTAAAGGAAAATAAATAAAAATTTTGTATGTCAAAAATAAATAAAGTTTTATGTTGATTACGAAGGAACAAACAAACAAAAGTCCACAGCCATAAATAAGGGATGGTGGAATTCAATGTGCTCCCAACGACAAATGGATTAATGCGCCGTTGAACACCGCTTCTTCTGTGCTGGTAGGAACCGACAATGCATCGTTACTTTTTTCCGTCCGTCCGTCCTCCAGATATCTCAATTTCAGCTCATAATTGTATTCTCATCTCTTGACTACGCAACATTTTGACCCAAGTTTTGAAATGACTTGTAGGCGCATTTAATATTTAATTATCTTTGCCATCGCTGCCATCGAATGGCACAGTTGCAAAGAGTTCCGCCTTAATTAGCTACGAAAGATTTGGGACGCAAGTCTTGACTTAAATAGCGTATCTTCTATTTTCATCGTTATTGGTTGTTAATATTATTGAATTTACACTTTTGAAGTTAAAACTGAAATACTTATTTTGGTTGAATTATAAATAAAATAATAAAAAAGTACTTATGTGTATATATATACAGAAATATTCAGGGACAGCGACATTGAAATGGGCCCCACATCATCATAAAATAATAATCTACTCCACTCATTATATTTAGAATAATGTAGTCTATTACCATATCAATTTTCATCCAAATCAGATATGTATATAGGCCCCATATGAAAATAGTACAAATTCAACGTAATAAAATAGTTTGATATAAATAACAACTTTAAAGTGGTTTTTTCAACATGTAAATCATTTGTTATAAAATTTATATATTGATAAATGATTGTATAAAATTTTATTGCATTCTAATATGTGTAGGGTCTATTTTTTATCAAATGTACTGCTGTTCCGGTGCAGTTGTTGTATGTGTATCAAGGTTTTAAGGCTTCCATGCATGTCCTTGTAAAGGCTTTTAGGATTCAACTCTTGTATCAAGCCATTGGTAGCAACGGCTACTTTTTAAGCTTTGATAACTTCTGATAGGGACGCTACAGCTAGGGGTGAAACTTGGTATCGGATCGGTTCGACCCGACCCGGTATCAAAAACAAAAATTGGTTTTATTTTTTTAGATTTTTTCCAAAATAGATCCGGTATCAACCCGACCTGTAGAACCTCGAAGCCAAAACTGTGTTGGCCTCAACCCGGTACCAAAACTCAACCCGGTCCAAACCCGGTGTAATTTATATAATTTTTCATAAATTATACTTTTTTTAGACATGAACTCATTTAAATTTTGAATTTATTTAAAAGTGGATGTAAACTTATTTAAACTTGAGATTTGTTTATATT
>JAXCLR010000063.1:56350866-56368302 GCA_035584095.1 Annona squamosa | reverse complement strand
TGAAAATGATACAAATTCAACGTAATAAAATAGTTTGATGTAAATAACAACTTTAAAGTGGTTTTTTCAACATGTAAGTCATTTGTTATAAAATTTATATATGGATAAATGATTGTATAAAATTTCATTGCATTCTAATATGTGTTAGGCCTATTTTTTATCAAATGTACTGCTGTTCCGATGTAGTTGTTGTGTGTGTATCAAGGTTTTCAGGCTTCCATACATGTCCTTGTAAAGGCTTTTAGGATTCAACTCTTGTATCAAGCCATTGGTAGCAATGGCTACTTTTTAAGCTTTGATAAGTTCTGATAGGGACGCTACAGCTAGGGGTGAAACTTGGTACCTGGTCGGTCCGACCCGACCCAGTACCAAAAACAAAAATATGTTTTATTTTTTTAGATTTTTTCCAAAATAAATCTGGTTTCAACCTGACCCATAGAAACCCGAAACCAAAACTGTGTTGGCCTCAACCGGGTACCAAAACCCGACCCGGTCCAAACCCGGTGTAATTTATATAATTTTTCATAAATTATACTTTTTTTGGACATGAACTCATTTGAATTTTGAATTTGTTTAAAAGTGGATGTAAACTTATTTAAACTTGATATTTGGTTATATTGTCGTTTTAAATTTGGATTGCACTTAAATTAAATTGGAATATTGAACCATTATGCTTAGTATATTTAGATTTAGTTGCTTTGAATAACTGTTATGTGGATTATGTTTAAATTTGAGTTGGCATGATAAATCTATTTCATATTATACTTTCTGTTAGTATGCAAAATCTATTAGTTTAAATTTCATATTATAGTATAAATTTGATTCATATTTTAAGTTTATTGGTATGACAAATGGTCAATTTCTATTTTAGCAATTTGTATGATAAATATTCAGTTTGAATTCAATTTCAGCAATTTGTACGATAATGTTTAGTTTCAACTACAATAGTTAGTATGATATATTCATTTTTTATTTGCTACACTTGAGTCATTTCCATTAGCTATTAAATAGAAATGACCAACTAGTCATAAAATTAACTAATTTGTCGTTTATTCGTGTCTATAGGGTGCTAAAAAATTATTTACAGAGTTCATTTAAAGATTATTGCAGAATTCAGTAATGTTGCAGAATTCTTTGAAATGATGTTACAGAATTCAACGTGAGACTCGATTTCATAAACACAGTTATGTATATTTCAATAATTTTCTTTTAAATTACAATTAAATTTGAAAAAAAAATAGTTTATTGATAACCCGAATTCTAACCCGAAACCAAACCAAAACCAATGCGAACCTGGTCCTAACCCAGTCCTAACCCAGTCCGAACCCAGATTTAATTATTAAGGTTTGGGTTTACTCCAACCCGGTATAACCCGACCCGAGTTGCACCCCTAGCTACAGCTAGAAGAAGCCCTCCTGAAGAAGGCGGGTGGACCAACTAAGAAGAGAAAAACAAGGTGGGCTAGATGAGAGCCGTAGTAGAAAGAGGAGATCCTTCTTCCAAGTTTCATGCCCACATACTCCCTCTTTTCTTTCTCAATTTCTTGCATCTCCTTCGTCTGACCTTTATCATTAGACAATAGAATTGCATGCTCAGTGCTTTTATGAAATTTGTAAAATATACTTCTTAACTTAGCATATGCCTCTACATTTTGAGTATTAGTTATGAAATGAACTCTTTCAGTTTCAAAATGCTGTCAAAGAGATTCAGTTACCTATTATTTGGCTGCATCTAGAGTTACAATCAGGTTTATAAAGTGTGGACAAGAAACTTTAAGGGTTTATTTTTTCAAAAAAAAAAAACTTGTAAATGTTAGGAGATATGATTCACTTTGATACTTGTCTTTACGAGAGAATCCATAATCAATCTAGATGAAAATAACAACCCTAAGATCAAGCACGTATAACACAGATTTACATCAAATAACCTTTTAATCAATAAGGGAAAAATTAAATGAGAAAATTACACATTTACTACAATAGATAGGTTACAAGATACAATTTAGAATGATTCATACTTATTCTTTAGATGCTTTCACATAAATCCTCCATTAAAATATTCTAATAATCTTTCTCACGACGTTTGGAACTACCTTAGAAACTACATGAGAGCTCCTTTGTGTCCATTTAGGCTTATTTCAAGGACTCCAATGAATCACGTTACATACAATTTATATAAATATTCCCACAAAACTAATGCAAACTTTTATGCATTCCTTATTCACTCTCACATGCGAATAATTGTGCAAATAACTTGCATGCAAATTACAAGATACAGATTCTAACAATAACATGAGTAGGTTAAAGATGTGCCGTATGAGAGGACCAAGATTCAAAGTTAAGTAGAAGCATTTACCTCAGTACTCCTCTCTCAAAGTTGTCCTTCATCAATTGCTAACCATTAAGGATGTATGACATGATAAAAAAAAATTCTAACAAGAAATCTCATATTTTTGCATTTTAAACCTTACCTATGCATGGGGGTATAAATGGGTCAGGTTAGAGTTGACCCAACTTTTATGTTATTTATAAAATTTCTTAAAACCTTGTCTATTTTACCAAGTCCAACTAAGATGAACCCAACACTAAACTTAATATTTGAAAAATAAATCAACCTTGAGTTGACAATAAGTTATATCCAAATTTATAATACATCACAAACTCAAGTCATATATGTTGTATTTAAATATCAAATAATAAAATATTAAATTAATAAATTAAAATTAAAATTTACATTGTGCACAATTGGAATTAAAAATAAAACATTTAATTTAGGAATCCCTTTTTAACAAGAAAATAAACAGCCACCCAGCATGTGTTTAACTCGTTGAAAAAAAAATGAGTACAGAACAAGTTGGGTTGGTATACCAAAGCCGAAGTTCAAAAATAAAACCATTACACCCCTATATGTGTCCGTCCATCTCTCGGAATTTTTGGGTTTATTTAAGCTTGTCTTGGGACCTTTTGGTTTATTATAAATGTAACTTAAGTAAAATATCTATAGGTATCTATCAACCCGACCTTCATTTAAATATGATAATGTAGGAAATATTTCTCATGGGTAATAGGGTATGAATAAAGTATATAGCCTAAGTACTTAGAACTAACACATATAAATACTCCATGGTTAATTACCTAAGTATATGGTTATATAATATATATATGTTCTTAGATTGTGCACATGCAATGTGTGCCCAGTGAGGTCCATACACTTGTGTTTTGTACCCTTGAGGACATATGACAACATTCTAAGTCAACCAAAATATTACCCAATCCACCGAGGCATTGCCCTTGTTGTAGTAGCAATAGCCAGTGTCGTTGAGGTCGTGAGATCAAATCCCACATGGGAAGGTGAGAGCAATGATTTTCCCTTTTGTTGGATGGTGGAAGCAATGGTTTCTCGGGTTGGGAGCATGTAATCTACTTTACTAAAGACCGAACCGACCAATGAATAGAATAAGATATTAATAGTATAAGTAATGTGAGAACCAAACCAACTTAAATTGCACCTCAGCTTAGTTTATGGAGTCTATTTTGTGAAACTTAAAAGGGTACATTCTATGCGATTATTCAAATTACCGTGATTACTTTAGAGATTCCCTGCAAGCTTCTAGATTATTATCCGTAAACAATGATTTGGATCGAGTTGGTAGACGGTGGAGATGATTGGGCCTTCAGCCTTTCTTAGTAAAGGTGAACGTGACTGATCTCAGCTACACGCTAGCTCATGCGCAAAGACGTGGGCAGTATGTTTGGCAATTTTATTATTATTTTTTATTGACAAATGTGTTTGGGGAATTTAACTATGCCTAGAAAGAAAATTGGAATTAGATGGGAGCATGAAGGCTTAAGCTGCAAAATTCAGCTCCTTTGAAAGAGTGATGAACCGAGCGTTAATGTAAACCCTATTTCAAACCATAAAAACTCATACACTGTAGAGAGGTGTAACAAATAAGGATTAAAATCCTGTGCAACCAGTTCCGTGAATTCAATTTTGGCTCCATCTCCTCTATGATGGTGATTATACTAAATTAATTGTATTCCCAAATTGAAATTATTTGTTTGATGAAGAATAATCCTATTAACTTGGATTAAGCAAATGTCTAGCTTAATCCATCTCCAAAAAATTCATTTATAATTTTTTTCAAATACTTGTTTATCTAAATGTATTTAACATATAAATCAAATTTTATCATTTTTAAATACGTATATATATTTTTTGAGATTTTTAAAGATAAAAGTATTTTAAATACATATATACATATAAATGTTTAAAAATCTCAAAAAAATATATACACATATTCAAAAATAGTAAAATTTAATTTATATGTTAAAAATATTTAAATAAATAAATATTTGAAGAAAAAACAAAACAGAAGTATTGTAAATAAGTTTTTTGAAATAGGCTAAGCAAGACATTTGCTTAGCACGAGCTAAAATGGTCACTTTTCTTATTTAATTAGTGCATGGAAGAAAATATGTGATAGAGATATATAGCTGAAAATAATAGCCAGCCGCATTAACTATGACAGTATGGTTGACGATCCATGAAAAGGACAGAAGATGATAACCATATGCCTAATTGCTATTTAATATTGATCCGTGTGCTAATGACAAGGAGAGAAAGTGATAACTGATAGCGATTGGTCTAATAGCCGTTCAATATTGATTCGTGTGCTGAGAGGTAAAAACAGCCAAGACAAAATTTATGCTAAAAATTTTTAAAAAGTGAAACTATGATATGATATAATATAGGTAATAATTAAGAGTAAAAAAAATAAAAATAAAACAGATAGAATTACACGACTGTAGATGTAATAATAGAAAAAGAAATTAAAATATTAAATTACAGGTGTGTTTGTTTTTAAATAAAACTTCTCATTCGAAATTTTTTAATCTAAATTTTTTACTATTTATAACTACCCATTCTTAAAAAATTTTTTTTATAATTTTTTATACAAACTATTTTATTTTTTTATTATTTCTATACAACTATTCATACAACTAATCTATTTATTTTAACTTTATTTTCTTTATTTTCCATAATTATCTCTGTCGCATCATATTATTTTCTCTAATTTCAACATTTTTTATACAAAAATTTTTAATTCAAAAATTTTATCATTTTCCAAATCCCCTAAGTATAAAATGAAGTGGATAGTTTGTTTTATTTTTTATACTTTTACCATATGCGAAATAGACCCTCGAAAGCTGGACAGGATGTCGAGATCGTTGATTCCCAACATGTTAACCATGGTTAGGCCTTTGGATGGTCCAAACTCTAAAATCCAGATTGCTGTTATATGTTTATCTCTGGCCCACCCATTGCGTGAGAGCATGGTGTCACATCTTTATCGTCTTAAAGAGGGCGGCTCGAGTAGCTAAGGGATGAGCGCTCATGGCCTACTTCTGATTTTAATATGGATTACAGTTGGAATTGCCAGTGAGTAACCAATGCAGTTGACCCACCATCTAAATCTCGTTGTATTTTTCCTGCATTTTTTTGTCTTTTCGCCCTTTTAAAATCTTGTTCAATTCAACCATCTAAACCCCGCATGGTTGTATGCCCCAGGATATGGCTCTACTTTCTTTTAATTAAGTATTTACTTCTCCAAAACAAAATTATTTCTTGGATTATTTGCTTTATTAGCGTATCATGTTATCATGTATGTTTGATATTTTCTTTAACTTTTTTATAATCAATTTACGATTGCCCGACGTCGACCCGTTGTAATTACATTCACTGTCGATGTAATCGAAGTTTCCAAAGTCCTACATCCAAAAAAAAAAAAGAACTTTTCAAGGTCTTGGTAGATCTTAAACCTGCTCAACCTGATTCATGGCTCGGTCTAACTATTTCGACATAGTTTGGATTAATTTAAGGAATTTAAAATATACTTTTTCAATTACTTTTTTCATATGATACTACTTCTTAACTAACTACTTTATTTTTAAATATTTCTTCACACATTTTCATGAAACTATCATATATATTTTTCAACTCCATTCCCATTTACTCTTAACAGTGAACTCTATAATATCAAGTTACTCTTTCATCATTTTAAAATTTTTTTCCCTGAAATCTCACCCCCACTTTATGAACTTTTAATAAAATAGGGTCCATGAATATACCAAAAGGAAAATTGGATAGATTTTATGAGCAAAAACAATTAAACCGTAAATATCATAAAACATAAAAGGTCGTAGAATGGCATAGACGTATTTGAAAATTGATATAAAATAGTAAAATACTATTGAAATTTTATACTAGTATATAAAATTTCAAACGAAAGGCAAGTTTGTTTATTAGTGTGTTTGGAAAGTAGTAAAAATTTTAATAAAAAATTTTTAGGGTAAAAGTTTTTAAAATGTAAGCAACTGATGTGATATGATAGTAATAAAAAAGTTATAAAGAAAATAAAGTTAAAATGGATATGATATGAGTGATGGTGAGGAGTAAGGATAATAAAATTAAAATAGATAAGTTAGAAGTATTAATAGTTGCATAGTAATGATTAAAAAATAGAATAGTTGGATGGAAAAAAATGAAAAAATAATTAAAGAATATGATAGCTGTAGAAAGTGAAAAAAATTTTATTAAAAATTTTTATAAGTTACCAAATACCTTATGTATATAAAACTTTTCAAACTAAATTTTTTTATTTTTGATAGTTATATTTTTTAATTATTTTTTCACATCTTTCTAAATAATTATCGTTCTTTTCAAATATTTTTATACAATTATTCAGTACTTATGCAACTAATTTATTTATTTAAAAATTTTTATACCAAAAATTTTTCATTATAAAATTTAACCGCACACTAAACACCCGTAAACAAATCTTAAAAAATTAGTAGCACTAAGACAACAATAAATTTGGCACGGAGTGTAGGTAACATTTAATCTCCTCAAATATTTATGTGGGAGTGTCCACTAAGAGGATTATTAAGAAAATTTACAACATTCATATATGTTTGTAAAATATTGTTAGAAAAATTATAAGAATATCTCATAAATTAATTTATGATACTGGTTGAGATGATGTCAAAATATAAAGAGGGCTAATTTTTAGCGGCTAGGCGCATGGGTGCAACAATGCGTCCGGCCATAAATTATATTTTTTATTTTTTCAGTTTTTGTCAGAGATTTATGAAAACATCACTATATTTAAATATCCAAAAAATAGTTAAAATATTCAAATTTGGTAAATTTTAGTTTATAGATTAAATGCAAATACATTTCTATGTTCATAAGAAAAACTTAAAAATTTTAAAAATATATTTTTTAGATCTGCCTGAGTAAGGCATAACTTAGGCAAGCCTAACTTGATCTTCGGAATATAAATGCCCATCAGAAAAAAAATCTTAGAAAAGCAGCGGGTACGGTTTGGGTGGGAATTGATGGCCGCTATAGAAGTCCAAAAAAGCATACCAAATAGGAACGTTTCGCATACGGCAGGCAAAATGGTTGAAGTCACGGATCTCGTGGGTCGTCTCAATTCCAAGCTACCCGCAGTTAATTCTGCTCGATTATTCTTTTTATTATACATTGGAAGCTTACAAAAAATCTGCATCAAGAGTATATGATAATAGAACAACCAAGAACGTCAAAGAAATTGACGGTTCCAGAAATATTCATTTTTCTAGTCGCTCTGGAAAAAGCAATTCTCTTCGGTCACCTAAAAATAAAATCATAATAAAGGCCTGAACGGGGTGGATCACGTATTAGTTAGGGTAGATGAGCATGAACCGAGAACCCAAGTACCATGCGTTTTTACTCTCTCCCGAGGGAGCTGGAGACGTGAACCAGCAACGCGGCCCACGCCCACTGCTCCTTTTGGTCCGCTGCCGCGAAAAGTCCAGGCGTTCGTCAGCTACCCGCCAGCGCCATTTCTGGCATGAGGTAGGTGGGGTCCGTCTAGCACGTGATTACAGGGATAGTCATCGTTCTCACTTTGTTTGAGTAATCTGAACCGTCAAATGTTTCACATTTTCTAATTGAATTTTTAAAAAACTAAGTTCATTTTAATTGGCAGTTTTACGTGTTAAAGTTGTCAAAAGATCATGAAATCCATCAACCTATCTTCTGGCGGTGCCGTAACTACGGTTAATGGGCGTTTGTCCTTTCCTCTGCTACGGACTATCGACGGTTGAGATCATTAATTGGAAGAAACCCTTGAGTGTGTGGAGGCTCCCTCATATGCACGTGCTGAAATTTTTACACACGAATGGGGGTGCCCTGGTGAGACCAGGAGCGGACGACGGTCCCGATATCAGGAATGATTGTGATGGGAGATAAAAAGGAATCCACTACAAATAGTCACAAATTGGGAGGTGGTTAAAAAGCGGACATGAAATTTTCCTGCCGCGGGGTTTTGCGTTGTTGAGCTGTTTTGGAGAAGACATACAAGAGCTGAATTTCTCTCGCTGCCGTCCCCTCGCGTCTTCCAAAGCACCGGTCCTCCGTGTTAGGCATGGCTGGAAAAGGACAATCCGACGACGGAGACGATCACAAAAAAGGAGCCTGGGTCGTTAACGATGATGAGGTGGAGAGGAACAAAGTGGGGTTGATGAGAGCCTCCCTCGAGCAACAGGATCCCTCTACCAAGGTTCTATCTCTTCTCTCTCGTGGCGAGGAATTTCTTTTTCTTAAATTCGTAAGGACTATAATGCTATAATATTACATTATTTTAGTTTGCCAAGTTCACGGCCTGGATCGCGAAATTTTAAAGGCCCGATTGTTAGATTTGAAAGCTCCGCACCACACACCCAGAGATGTGCAATTTAATTTGTTATTTCCTTGCCATCTGGTTTCTAATGCATTTATATAAATTACTTCTACTTTGATGCCCAACGAAATTACGTGATTTTTTTTTTTTTATTAAGACGTTTGAACAATGCACGATCATTAATAGTTTGGTTTTTGTAGTTTCCATTCAATGAAGCTGAGTTTGTTTGATTATTGCGGACCTCGGTTTCTTAGAACCGCGGGTCTTGTAAAGAAGTGAAAAAACATCTCCGAAATTGAATCCTTAAATTACGACAGCGAAAAGTAATTTAGGCCACTACTTTTATGGGACAAAATAAAAAATGTCACAGAAAACATTTCAATTTATATTACAATTAAAATCAAAATTTCTACAATTTTCCTAAAAAGAAAAACCGCACACTCCTAATGTAAGTTCAAGTTTTGAACCCATGTCCTCACGGCGCCAACTGACACAGCTCACTACTCGGGCAACTCTCAAGTAGCAAATGTTGCAGTTGATCTATAGCTTAATTTAGCTGCATATATACTCATTTGTTGCATTTAGTCTATTCTACTGCATGTACATGGATGTAAAATATACGAAGCAAAAAAATTGGTTGTTCCGTACACTGCCATCCTTTGGCAATGGTAACATCCAACAATTGATGAGTCATTCAAAGCCATAGTGAAGCCATAAATGGGAACATATATCAAGGACCATTCGAATATAACAACATTATCTCTTTTTTAACTTCAGATTAAAAAATTTTAAAAGATAATGTCGCGTTTGTACTTGGCCATGGAAAATTTCGAATTGGGGTGAATGAATGAAAGTCAAAATACGATAATAACAATTATCTTAGAGCATATTGGAGTATCCAACTCATACAAAAATTTTCAATTTCCTTTGAAGTAATATAGACATTTAAACTTAATAATATTATGATTTAAAATTTTATTTATTTCCATGAAATGATTAATTATTTCATCTCTAAATTTCTAATCACTTTCTTTTTTTACTTTTTTTTTATTGGTACAATTACATATATCTCAACACATATTATACTTAAAAATCTGAGACATTCTTACAAATATAAAGGACACATATTCCCAAAGAAATCTGGAGACACAGCTCCATGAAAGAATAAGGAAGACACAGCTTCCAACAACTACCTGAGAGACCACCCGCTCCCACATACCATCCATCCAGGAGACCACTTTTTGCTCCCACGTATATTTTTCCGCCCGAAGTCTGAGCGCGATTTGAAGCTCCACCTGCTGCCCGCGCACATTTGCGCCACTGACAGCGACCAACCGAGCTAGCCTCGGTTTTTCTAATCACTTTCTTTTATTTTGACATTATTTCTGTTTTTTTTAAAAGAAAAATCGATTCATATTGATTCATGTTTGCACAAATACCATCCTTAATTATCGCAATATTAATAATGGATGTAGTTTTCATTCTGATAATGGAAAATACTGTAAGAAATTTTATTTTTTTAGCAACAAAGATTAAAATAAATTCTGTTAGTACTATTGCATCAAACATCTCTTTTCGCAACCAATAATTGCAATTTTTGTTGACTAGTGAAATCAACATTGCAATGTAGCACAAAAGTGGAGATTTTTGTTCTCTAAGATCAAATGCTATAGTCCAAATGTGACCAATTTTATTGTAGAATTTCGTAGCAAAAAATAATTAAATGATAAATGGAAATATAAAAAATGGTCATTATTTTAGAGTTTTTTTCTAGAAAGTTATTATTTTAGAGTTAGTTATACATTTGGTAAAAAAAACAGATTTCTATTCATTTTCTACACAACTTTTTATATAATTTAAAATATTAAATACTTGCTATTAGGGTATAATTTAGATGGAGACATTTTGGCCTTTGTGCTAATTAAATTGAGTTTGATCCAAACGATAGATCATTTGTCTTCCATTTTTTGAAGGGAGCTTGTGTCTCTAGTTCATATTACGAGTGTGGTCTTTTATTATTTATAGTAAAAAGTTGGTTTAACCAAATAGAAAAATATACTTTTGAAGTTGTAAATATAACAATTAAAAAAACTTAACTACCTTACTTTTTCTTATTAACTTTTATCATTTTTCATATGTTGTATATAATTACTCTTTTTTTTTTCATAGTGATTCAATACTTATCCTAGATATGGAGGCTCTATACTCTCTATTGATTTTTTTGTTTTTTAAAACATTATTTAAAATTTAAACCATTTATCATATTTATCCATATGATTTTGTTTATGATTTCAAAATCAAATGTATTTTTAAACTTCTGCATGCTATACATTTTTTAAAAAACTTTTTAGTTTTATAATATAAAAAATTTCAATGAAAATTATATTCGATAGCATGGTATAATAAGATGTATAAAGCATGATAACTGATTCAAATTTTCAAAAAATTTTGTAACAAAAAAAAAAAGCCAAGGACAATTATGGAGTGTCCGTGCTGGTAAGTATTAATCGTTACTCATCTTTTCTTTTCTTTTTTTAATTCTTTACTGGTAATCATTACCTTTATAACATCACATTTTTCTACCAATTTTCAAACTCATCCTTAAATATTAATTGTAGGAAGTGGATGATCTTATGCTGAGAAGATTCTTGCGGGCAAGAGATCTAGACACAGAAAAGGCCTCTGCAATGTTTCTTAAGTACCTAAAATGGAGGCGAGCAGCGATCCCAAATGGTCGAATTTCAGAATCGGAGGTCCAAAACCAGCTTGCTGAGAAGAAGATGTTTATGCAAGGATTAGACAGACAAGGGCGTCGAATCGGCGTCGTCTTCGGTGGCAAACACTTGGCTCACAAGAGAGACTTGGAGGAGTTCAAACGTATGTTCAAGTTCTTAATTCAATAATTAATTTGGCTGCATGCGTGCATGCAAGGGAGAATTAATTTGATAACTCGATTCCTCGTCTACGTCCAAAATCAACCCAATTTTAATTAATCGGGGGTGGTGGATTTAGAACTTTCATTCCGCTAGCATACAAATCATTCTGAAGTAATTAGTGGATATCATTTCATGCAGGTTATGTAGTCTACAGTCTGGAGAAGTTATGCGCCAGGTAATTGGTTTGATATATTGATGCAACCAGTGTCAATGGTTTGCTGAGAAAAAGTGGAAGTTGACATAAAAGGGAGACATGATGCTATGGTATGTGAGGGGGCAAATTAACATGAAAGGAGAGCATAATATTATTTAAAGAGGGCAACCATATAAAAAATGAATAAACTTTTAAATATTTTTCAGGGTTTGAAAAGAATTCTTTTAATTTTCACATGTGGCTACGTCAGTAACTAGAATCATGATTTGCTCTTGGCAGTATGCAAAATGGGCAGGAGAAGTTCATTGCCATTGGTGATCTCCAAGGTTGGGGATATTCAAATTGCGACATACGTGCATACATAACAGCTTTGGACATCATGCAGGTCCGTTTCTCCCAACCAAATATATAGGCTTTTTGATCAGAAAAGAAAACTGATAAGGATGTGGAAATGTTATCTGAAATGCCATATGTAAGCCATTTCTGAATATATCTGTATTGCAATCTATAATTTCACCATAGCATACGTTCATCCCCACCGTCGATTCTCTCATTTTGAATTCGTTGGTTGCTCTGAAAATGGCAGAATTACTACCCGGAGAGGCTAGGGAAGATTTTTTTGGTGCATGTACCCTACATATTCATGGCAGCGTGGAAGATCGTGTACCCATTCATCGATGACAACACAAAAAAGAAGGTAACTGCTATGCTCAATTTCGCTTCATTATTAATTTATTGTGTGACGGAGAATATATTTTGTTTGGAAATTAAATAAGTAAATTAAAAGAAAAATGAAATGTTGGCTGCGTAGTTTATTTTTGTGGATAACAAGAATTTGAAAGCAACGCTGCTGGAAGACATTGACGAGAGCCAGCTGCCAGAGATCTACGGTGGCAAAATGCATTTACTTCCTATCCAAGACGCAACGGATTAATATAATTAATTACTATACTAGTCGTTTCTTTCTTTTTTTTTCTCTGTCTCACGTGTATGGTGATAATCATTAGTGTACTTGTATCGTGCGTGGATCCTCTTGTCTTGTCATTTTATTCGGAACTGCTCAGTTGCTTTGACGAAGCAAACGAGCCATGAGCCCATCACATGAGAGACAGTGGATCGTAGTCCGAGCCATGTTTGAAATTCTGGATAAATAAATAATTTAAAACAGAATATATGGGCTAGATTTGAAATTTTATGTCATTAAAGCACCAGAGCAAGCAATTCGAATGGATTCCAGGAATCATTGCCGAGTCAATCTAGGCAACGCGTGAAAATATATCCGAGCAGAAAGCCACAAATGGCATCACATTATTTCTAAGGAATAAGCATGCAAAACTAAAATACAAGAACGGTGGCATATAAAGAATAAAGATTTTTTTTTAGTAAAAAGAATAAAGATTATTGGGTGTAAGTTTTCAATTTGTTTCCATTGATATGGTTGACTATCTAGATAATTAAAATAAGAATAATAATCGAATACATATGTTTACGGAGCTTCAATAGATATAGATGTTATAAGGGTTTTTTCCATTTTCTATTTTAGACCTGAGAAAAAAGAACAAGAAACTTTATTTAAAACAAAAAATTTTAAGAAAATTAACAACCGCAATTAAAACAAAAACTTTTAAGAACATTAACAACCGCCGTCTGTGGGAATCGAACCCACGACCACATGGTTAAAAGCCATGCGCTCTACCGTTTAACCATGCGCTCTACCGGCTGAGCTAAGACGGCTAGTCGAAATTTTGTGTTTCATTTTAAATTAATCATAATAGTATTTGCTTTTTTGGGAGCATATTTGTTTTAATACCCTGCAAAACAGATTGTTATTTTAAAACTAATTATTAAATGCATATATATACAGCGCCTATATATGTATTTTAAGCCTTTTTACTTTTTCTATTTTTTATTTTTTGCTTTGACATGTACACACTTGTAATTTTTTAAGTGGATACTTTTATGAAACTCTATTTATTTTTAAAATTTAAATAGTTGATAAAAATACAGAATATGGATCCTATATGTGTGTTTTTTAAGAATTTTTACTTTTTTATTTTTTTCATTTTAATACATTTCCAAATATATTTCTTTTATAAGGACACTTATATAAACCTTCATTCATTTTTAATATGTAGATAATTGATACAAAAAATTCACTCTATCTATTATATTTAACATGCTAGTATCATTATATATGGACTTCATCTACAAACGTATAGAAACAATTTAATAAACTAATTTAATATTAAATATTATTTTTTAAATAGTATTTTCAATATCTAAATCATCTAAAATATCATTGATACGTAGATAAATGATTTTATGAAATATTACTATATTCTAGTAATATACGAATGAATTTAAGCATTTCCTTTAATTTATGCATAAAAATACTTAAAATGTAACTCATGCATATATTGAATTTAAATAAAACTCAGTCTATTAGTTAAACAAATAATGTTAAATACAGTAAACAAATTAAAGTTTGCATCGATCATTGATATCTTAAAAAATGAGAGTGTTTCATAAAATCGCTTCTATAAAAGTATTTTCCTTTCTTTTATGTACTAAAATTTATCATTTCTATATTAATATATTTTATGATTTCAAAAAATTAATAGCTTTTATTATCACTTAACATTAAACAAGGGTGAAATTTTTAATATTTAGAATTAGAAAAAATTAAACAAAATTAAAAAATAATAATTTTAGAAAAAATTCATCTTACACTAACAATATTTGTCCTTAATTTCTAATATATCTACAATATTTTAAAAAATCCTTGTATACCTATAATATTTCACTCTAAACTATGCATTTACAATAAACCTTAATTGCCCTATTAAAAAAATGATTTTGCCCATTCAAATTTTTTATAATTAAAACAATTTAATCATAGTACAATATGTGAAATATATAGTGTCACAAAATAATAGTTTATTAATATTAATGGAGTTATACTTGGTTGAACCTTTTCAAATAAGAAATTATGGATGACCAAAGTCATATTTCCGATATGGTAGTTCACGGTTGCTTTGACTATATGAGTATAATAGAAACTTAGGTTGAAATATTCTGGATATAAAAAGAATTTTTGAAATGCATGCATATAACATGGACAATAGTTGTAGAAAAAATTTCTTAAATTTTAATATATAAATGAAGCCGGATGCTAAAATGGGTTGAAATGCCTGTGGCTAAGTTGGCGGTCGATAAAGTTCGGTTGCAGTTTCTCCAGGTAATCGACATGGATGTAAACTTCATCTTATTGGCTATTGGCAGATCCCATCATCATGAAATCTAAGGCTTTTTATGTCGATTTCTCCTGGTATGTTATAGATTCTCCTGGCGCAGATATACTTATTATTGTGGATCGGTAAGAGAAGCATCGGACTGAAATTTATTGAGGATTGAATTTTTTTTCATTTCTAGTATAATCTCTTATTTCACAACAGACTTTTCTTCATTTCTAATATTATTATTTTTTTCACAGTACAATCTTTCATTTCTCAATGAACAGCAATCTTTTATGACCTCGGTGATTGTCATCGGTGGCATAGCTTTTCCACTGGGTTGATCAGTTAGTGTGGTTTAAAAGATTCAAGGGGAGAACAGTCCCAACTCTCATCTTTATCTGATCAACAGGGCTTATTTTAACTAAATTTACATCCTTATAATTAATATTCGAATATGTATTTGGGTTGAATTATAAACACAAGAATAAAGCTTATTTCAACTCGAGTTTAGTGCGCACTTTTTAGCATGCAAAAAAATCATGGATATCTCTGGTTCAGCCAAGATTTTGGCCTTGGAGGAAAGGAAGCTAGGATTCTTTTAAGCTTACAGCTCTGCGTCAAATTACACAAAATACCGCCCAAACAGGCCAACGCTCGTGATCCACTAATATTGTATAATTTTATTTAGGATTAATTTCAAATATACTCATAGCTTCGTAGCTTCTGCCTTTTAATTTCAAATATATCCATTAGGTATGAAATCTCTCATGCAAAAGTAAATTTCAAATATCAAATATACCTCTCGCCGTCACTATCGTTAGAAACGTAATCAAATGGAGAGTGAAAATGATAGACGTACCCATGGCCATGAAGGTTCTTAAACTTCCAGTACTCTGTTGGTAAAAAAACATCAGAGTTTGAAATGTGGTAGACAAATCCGATGATGGTTACTCAACGCTAGCAACAAGAAGCAGGATCAAAAACAGCAAAAAAAGAAAAAGAAAAAGATCTGGCAATGGTTACTCAACGTCGGCAACAAGCAGCAGGACTAAAAATGAAAAAGAAAGAAAAAGAAAGAAAAAGAAAACAAAAAGGCGAAGAACGACTTCAGATATATTTGGTAGTGGCAGACCTTAATAAGCTAATCTATGTCAATCAATAAGCTTTCTAACCTGAAATCGCACACTTTTAGCTTCTCCACTACCACAAGCAATCGAACCCATTTGCCTCATCTCCGCCTTCTTCAACAATGATTGTTTTTTTTTTGATGAACAACAATGATTGTTGGTGCAGCGGCTCTTTAGGAGATCCAAAAAAATTTGTCTCGGATTTAGTGCAGATGGTTCCTAATTGACCTATCCAACTCGTCCATCCAATTGATACCATAAAAAAACATACAAAAGATGCTGTCTTTGCCTCTTTTTTCAATTTGATGGGGACAACGACGAATCCAACGTCCGGACGCCACCCATCGACAATGAGTCCATGAAATTCGGCTAATCCGGCAAACCAAAGATTTCTAGATGGCAGTGGACCTGAGTAGCAGCTAGATTTGGCAAGTATCGGAACAACCAGAATCAAGGTGGCCCCTTAGGATTTCGATTCGATTATGAATGACCGGAATCCAATTAATTGCATCGAGAATACAATTCTGTTGGATATGGATTTCATTGAAATCACAGCAGATAATTGCAAATTCAAAGTCATCATCGTTGCCATCTTAAGGGGTTTTTCCGCTGCAGTTTTGTTTTGAATTGTGAATTAAAAAATTAGAAAAAGAGAGGAGCCTGACTAGGTATCTCAATTCAGAATCAATGGGGAAAATCCACGTGAGGTTGTAGGCCTAATTCATGTTGATGTCAGGATCCATCGACCACCCTAATTTGTAGACCTCTGTGGGGCTATGAAGGATGGAACTCGCTCTGTATATTTGAAGCATCTGTTGAGATCCCACCCAAACCGCACTCCGATAAGAGCATGGTATATGTATTCTTTGTCTAGTTCCAGGTCCGAAACAGGCTTGAGCCGGTTGATGCCACCGAGACGCGTTGGGAATGGTAGACATGAGCATTTCCGAAAAGAATCAAAGGCACGCTCGATGGCTTAATGATGGAATCTGCGGGGGTGTAACTTCCATTTCATGACGCTGAGGTCTGTAGGACCGGTTGTCAGTCCACCGTAAGATGGGGCGCATACAATCATTTTTCTTTATTTTTAAATTTTTTTTTATAAAACTATTAATCCAAGTGTATTTAACATATTTATTAATTTTTACTAATTTTTGAGTATTTTAAATATTTATTTTTAATTTTCGAAAATCAGTGGCATTTTAGTAATTTTAAAATTACCTAAAATACTACTATTTTTAAAAATAAAAGATAA
>JAXCLR010000063.1:56326331-56343576 GCA_035584095.1 Annona squamosa | reverse complement strand
TTATTTAATAATTTTTTCACATTTTTTTATACAACCATCTTACTTTTTAATCATTTATATACAACTATCTACACAACTAACCTCTATATTTTAACTTTATATTCTTTACTATTTATCATTATCCTTATCATATCACATCATTAGTTATATAAAGTAACGAACGTACCGAAAGTCAAAAAGTAAATTCACAGCGGCCGGTACGAAACAAGCAAATAAATAACAACTCATAATGCTGGCGTACCGTTCAAGCGATAACGTTATGGTAACATCCACCAACCTCCAAACGGTTTACATGCCACCCAACTCGAATAGGCTGTCTAAATCCGTTCTCTAATCCTAACCCTAGCAGTTCATGCAACTGAATCGCCCGATGGATCATCTAGACGGTTCATCTGCAAGATCCAGCCAAGAATGCTCCATTTGTGCCTTCTAACACTGGAGAAAGTCCATTCTTCTCAATAATTTAAGCCCAAGATAGCTGCAAAAGTTATTACAGATGATACGCATGCATAGACGGTCACGATCATCCAATGAAGGGTCCAAATGGTTTTTCCGTCTGAAGAGTTTCAAATTTCAAACATGAAGCCCCTTGGTCAGTTGCTCCAAAATCCCGCCACTTTTCTACCACTTTCTACTCTTACTCTTTGATCTCCCCATCTTACCCTCCCCCGTCCCTTCCCCCGTATCCTGCGCTCCTATGGCGCACGCTAGCGACCTCCCATGCGACGGGGATGGCGTCTGCTTCGCCTGCAAGGGGTCGCCACCCGAGGAAGAGAAGCTTGTCTGCAGCACATGTGGCACTCCCTGGCATGTGCCATGCCTATCCAATCCACCCTCCTCCCTCTCTGCCCTCCCTCATTGGCAGTGCCCGGACTGCTCTCCTCCGGAGTCAGGCGACCGGCATCTGGCGCCGGCCCGGCTGCTGGGTGCGCCGTCAGAGCTGATCGCCGCTGTGAGGGCCATTGAGGCAGATGGATCGTTGACGGACAAGGAGAAGGCCCGCCGGCGGCAGGAGCTGATGTCTGCAGGTACTCCACGGAATGTGGCAGGCGAGAAGCAGAGTAGTAGGAAGAACGACTTGCTTGGGCTGATGGATGGGAGCTTGATTTGTTGCTTCTGCAGGGAGCTTCCTGAAAGGCCTGTCACTGTAAGTCCATTCTTCGTCGCTTTCCTTCTTTTTCTTTTGAATATTCTGAAAGGGTTTTCGTTTTTTTTTTCCCATCTACTTGCTATTTTATTGCGTCGATCACTTTAATGGCCTCTTTCACAGATCGTGAGATGCGTGATTAAATAAAATAAATAATGCATACTTTGAGACGTTATAATTCGAGGTGTATTGCATGATCTTCAATTCGAAACAAAGCACATGTGAGTGAAGCTCGTTGATCCTACCTCTTCTGCCACCCATTATCTCTAAAATGTGCATGCAAGTGATGAGATAATTTGCAATTGAATTAAGTGATGGGAGAGGGCTTAGACTGTCTCTATTTATAGGTTAAGATTTTAACTGTTCTTGAAATCTCAAGGTTATATCCATTCTCCTTAACAACTTTGAAAGTTATGAATTCAAGAGAGTTG
Organism: Annona squamosa; assembly: GCA_035584095.1. NCBI lineage: Eukaryota > Viridiplantae > Streptophyta > Magnoliopsida > Magnoliales > Annonaceae > Annona > Annona squamosa. The sequence continues at coordinate 56,341,998 of JAXCLR010000063.1, read as the reverse complement.
CAAAAAAAAAAAAAAAAAACATTTTCAAATGAAATATATGCAATACATGTCGCATGTGGGCCACCTTAATGTGAAAATGCCAACAGTATAGACTCTATAGTGTTAGCTTTCCTTAAGTGTGGAATATGGGTTATCCCACAAACGTAACAAATGTGATTGAAGTTGCTGTAGACTGAAATGGATCGAGTAAAACCAAAGACATTGATTAACTAAGAACTAAGTTCTCACTGTTTTTGCTTCTGTAACAGACACCTTGTGGGCACAACTTCTGCCTGAACTGTTTTCAGAAATGGATCGCTAATGGAAAGCGCAACTGTGCCAAATGCCGCAGTGCAATACCAGCCCATATGGCAAGCCAACCCAGAATCAACTCGGCACTTGTTGCTGCAATACGAGTGGCAAAGACTGCCAAATCAGTTACATTTGGGGCAGAATTTCCACCCAAGGTTTACCATTTTATTCACAACCAGGACCGCCCAGACAAAGCATTCACAACGGAACGAGCTCAACGAGCTGGGAAGGCAAATGCATGCAGTGGAAAGATCTTTGTCACGGTCCCTCCAGATCACTTTGGCCCAATCCTTGCAGAGAATGATCCCATAAGGAATCAGGGTGTGTTGGTGGGGGAATCATGGGAGGACCGTATGGAATGCAGACAATGGGGTGCTCACCTCCCACATGTTGCAGGAATTGCTGGGCAGTCAGATTATGGGGCACAATCGGTGGCACTCTCTGGAGGATACCAAGACGATGAGGATCATGGGGAATGGTTTCTTTATACTGGAAGGTCTTTTGAAATTTCCTTCTTTCTCTGAAGTCATTAGTACCCAAACGACTTTGTGAGTTGACTGGGTGGACTTGTGGCTCTATGCATGACAATATGTTGTTCTTGCTTGTTGCTTGCCCTTCTCTGTTACATGATCTTGAGGGCAAATGATTGCTGATCTCCCTTGACTTATACCCTCAATGCATTTTTTCATGTTTCTTTTCTTCCTGCACTGAATTTATCTAGTGTAATTATTACTTTGATGTGCGGACAGTGGAGGGAGAGACTTGAGTGGGAATAAGAGGACAAATAAAGAGCAGTCTTTTGATCAACAATTCAACAAAATGAATGAGGCATTGAGAGTAAGCTGTATAAAGGGTTATCCTGTTCGAGTAGTAAGGTGAGCGATTCAAATTCTTCATGAAATTATTAGGATGCTTATATACTTTATCCAGCAGAAGACAGTGTGGTCAATGTCTAGGGTGGGTTGATCAGCAGGGTAATGACAATTGGGATATTTATGTTCATGTAAAGCAAAATTTAAAGGGAAGCTGATGCATGGACATTTATTCTGTAGCTATCAAAGGTGAACAATGTGTGTTTTCATTCTACTAACTAGGATGCAAGGAAGGTTCAATTATCCAAATCCAGTTGGGACTTGGGACCTTGGACATGTTGTTGATCCCACTCAATGGCACAACTCAAAGATGGAAATACAAATTAATTATGGTGTATAAGAAGTGCCAGGGGTGCTGGAACTCATAGGAGGACCAGCTGTCAGCATTCTATGTTTTTGGTAAATGAGGAGAGGTGCTAGGTGCAACTGTAGACGTTTGCATGACAATTGAACTTGCTGCTGATGTGAATTGGCTCTAACCATAGTGATCTATATTGTCAACAACTAAGCTCTCTGTGTGCCTAAATGAACTAAATTGTCCCTTGCACTCTTCAATTCCGAAGCCATTAAACTTTGGGTTGGGGAAAATGAAAACACGAAATATTTATTAATTCATTATTTCCATTTTCAGCCTAATCTAGGTTTTTCATCCATTTGGGGATGTGGATTTTGTGCAAAGGAACTTGATTTCCTTATCCCACTTTGCTGAATCCATTTTTTTGTAATAACCTAATTTGTAATGCCAGGCAAAATCAATCTATTCCTTTCCTCAGCCTCATTTTCAAGCCATTATAGTTTCATTGCCTACACATGAGGATGATTCATGAAGGAGAGAGGAAATGATTAATGAATCTAGTGATTCATTTCTTCTTATGAAATTAATTGTCATCCAGAACTTGGTCCTTTACTTAACACTCTGAGTGCCTGTTGTGGTTCATGATTGAACGTAGTGCTATATCTTTGACATTGAAAATGTTACTTTTAGAGGATACTATACCTTATCGTTGTTTTCTGTTGACATTCATTGTTTGAACAAGAAGTGTTCAACTGTTCATTGTCGGTTTCATTGCAAATTTTGCTTCCTTTGGCTGTTTGTAACCAGATGATAGTATGATACTGCTATTGTTCATGCCGAATGGCGAAATTTCTACTGGTCCATCATCCGTTGTTTTCTAATGATCAGATCCCACAAAGAGAAGCGTTCTTCATATGCACCTGAGGCTGGGGTGCGATATGATGGAATCTATAGAATTGAGAAATGTTGGAGGAAGGTTGGGCTTCAAGTAAGATTACACAACTTACTAGTGAGAGCTTGTAAATCACATCAGTTTTAGATGGTAACTTCGGTTGTTTGCTTTTAGAGGAATACTTTAGAATTAATGATGTTCGATATCATTTTAAAAGTTCTTTCTACATGTATAGATGAAATATTTGATAGGCTTTGCTGAATTCTTGACAGGGTTTCAAGGTTTGCAGGTATCTGTTTGTCCGTTGTGACAATGAACCTGCACCATGGACAAGGTTAGTATTTTGCATCTTCATTTTATTGCTTTTTCTTTACGAGGGGAACTCTTTCTTACACTAAAACTGAATGGCAGTGACAAAAATGGTATGCTCTGATTCTCATTTGAATGGCAGTGATGAACATGGTGATCGTCCAAGGCCTTTGCCAAATGTTAAAGAACTAAAGGATGCAATTGATATCACTGAAAGGAAGGGAAGCCCTGCTTGGGACTATGTTGTATGCATTACTTCTCTTCTCCTTTTCTATTTCATGTGCATTAACATCTTTCTTCTAGAATGGGAGAACATTCTTGGAAAGACAGTCTGCATTAGCAGTCAGCCAGTGAATAGACACTTCAATGGCAGAATTGAAAATCACACTAATCATTCAACACCTGATTCTACAATTCTAGTCTTGACATATATGTTTCTAGTCAAAGTGATTTTTGAAATCATAAATATATTCGATGAATGAATATTATAAATGGTTGAACTATAAAATATTAAAAATAAAAGGCAACCAGTTGGACAGCTCCTTTTGTCCAACCTGTTGTCAAAATCGAGATTGAGCTCAAAATAAACTTAGCAAGGCACACTAAGCTTGGATGGGTTGCAAACCATTGTAGTTGGCTTGTTTTCTTTTAAGTCAAGCTAAGGTAAGGAAGACTTGGCTCTCTTTACCAGATATTTGCTTCGTTATTTTGTTCACTTTGGGTGTGTTTATTTAGGAAAAACTTCTTAACTAAAATTTTTCAATTTAAAACTTTTTACTCTCTATAGCTACCCTATTTTAAAATTATTTCTTCACATTTTCGGATACAACTATCCTACTTTTTTCAATCATTTCTACACAACTGTATATAAAACTAACCTATCTATTTTTAGGTGTATTTAGAAAATTATAAAACTTTTAAATGAAAAGTTTTTGGTTTAAAGGTTTTCGAATTGGTAGAAAACGATGTGGTGTGATAGGGGTAATGATGAAGATTAAAAAGAATAAAGTTAAAATAGATAGGTTAGTTGTATGAATAGTTGTTTAGAAATGATTAAAAAGTAGAGTAGTTGTATAGGGAGATATGGAAAAATAATTAAAAAATAGAGTAGTTATTGAGGTGTGAAAAGTTTTGTTGGAAAAGTTTTTGTTTAAAACAAACGTACCCTTTGTCCAAAAGTTTTATCACTTCCCAAACACCCTTTGCATGTTCACTGTGTTGAAGGATTGCTTGGATTACATTTCTATTATCTCTGAAGAGATAGTTAACAAAATGCATGAGGATATTTTGTCCGCTTTAATATACCTTTAAGCTTGATTTTCTTGGTGTCCAAAGCATGGATTTCTATTTGTGTGCTTATGTGTTTCCATTGTCCTTAGGAAAAGGATGGTTGGAGGTGGGCAATGCCACCACCAACAAGCCGAAAAAAGGTGGCCACTAGCAACCCTGAAGATCAAAAGAGAGCAAGGCGAGCCATAAGGCGAGCTAATAATACCTCTGCTAGGCAAAAGCTCTTAAAAGGTTTGCATTCCTTACCATTTTAGTGATAGATACGGATCCAGCCATAGTTATCAAAGGTGTGCGCTCCCTAGAAGGTACTCAAGGAGCACCTCTTTGATAAGGCCCACCCAAGGTGCACTTGTGGCCCGTGGGCAGTCCAAAAACCCAACAAAAAAATAACTTTTTTAAAAACCTAAAAAAAATTCCCTTTGCATTATGAATCTAAAGATACATTTGAATCATATTATTGTTGAGTTATATTTTATTACTGTTATATGGTAGGTTTGAATTATGTTTTCACTCTCGATAATTTTGTAATTCAGCATATTTTACCTTTTGAATTATGATCCTATTTTTTACTCATTAGTCTTCAGCACTTCTATTTTTTAAAAATTTTATATAAAGTGTCTTGTTTTAATTTACCCACACCTTGAGAGTGTACCTTGTACTTGGGCTCCAAGATCCCCTAAATCTTAGGGTGTATTTGGGAATGGATAAAACTTTTGATGAAAAGTTGTAGAGATGAAAAGTTGTCAAATGATGTAATATGATAGGGGTAATGATGAGGAATAAATAGGATAAAGTTGAAATAAATAGGTTTGTTGTGTTGATAGTTGTGTAGAAATGATTGAAAAGTAGGGTAGTTGTATAGAAAAATGTGAAGAAATGATTAAAAAATATGGTAGTTGTGGAGAGTGAAAAGTTTTAGATTGAAAAGTTTTAACTTGACAACTTTTTATTGTTAATGAACACACCCTTAGTATGCCTTGAGCCTTTGACAACTATGGATCCAACACGAAGTTGTTTGATTTGGTAATTATTCTTTATGATGAAATGTAACTCTTTGGGTGCCTGATTAAATTTATGATGGTAGCTTGCCATTATCCTTTCCATAAAAGTTTGAGGCAGTTCCCTGCTAACATTAAGAAATTGAGGTATAGAATGACTCATTCTTTAGCAACATAATTTTTCTTCATTCTAACATTTTGAGGCATTTGCATTCAACAATTCCTGTTGAGTGGCTGTATTGTGGGCTGTCTATTCTAGTAGTGGTCTACCATCTGTTCTCAGTGGAATAAAATCTGACCAGTGAAAATAACTGTGCCCTGTCCTAGCCAATTATTATCTTGGGATAACAATCTTGTGCTTTTGTTTGTTTGTTTTGGTGCCATTCAATAATTTTTGCATTTGTGGTGCAGAATTCTCCTGCTTACTTTGTCAGAAGGTGATGAATCTTCCACTCACAACTCCCTGTGCTCACAATTTCTGTAAGTCCTGTTTGGAGGGTGTGTTTACTGGCCAAACATTTGTCCGTGAGAGAACTCGTGTTGGGGGCAGGTCCCTCCGAGTCCAGAAAAATGTGATGAAGTGCCCATGCTGTCCCAACGATATATCTGATTTCCTTCAAAATGCTCAGGTATAACTGCACAAGCACCAATCTATTAGGGGAATTCTAGCATCCTGCAGTTGTGAAAGTTCCATAAGCATCTAGATATACACACTTCACTGTCATTGCACACGCATGTGCTTGGCTGCCATAGCTGCTCATGGGCTATCCCATCATTTTTTCATGTCCCAAGGCATTTGATGCCTTGAGAAAAAATTATTTTCAAATTAAGATTTGGAGATATAGCATTGACCAGTTTAGATTGTCTCCATTGATCCAACTTTCTTGATTTTTGGGTATTGCACATACACTCATTTGTAATTTGCAGGCATGGATTTGAGCCACATATTGTTGAAATGGTTCTCAAAAAAATAATGACACATGCTGTTATGGTGTGACCTTGATGACTGCTTCTGATTGCTGTTGACAGGTTAACAGAGAGCTGATGGATGTAATAGAAAATCTTAAACAGCAGACTGTGGAGAATGCTGAATCAAGTGAGGATGAAATCAACTGTACTGCTGGGAAACCAGACCCTGTTGATGAAGAAACCATAATTGGGCCAAGAATGTTGGAAACATCTGATGAAGTCATTCAGACTACTCAGATTACTGCAAATAAGAATCTCATGAATGAAGAGAATGTTGAATCAAGCGAGAATGAAATCAATGGCACAGCAGGGAAACCAGACTCAGTCGATGAAGAAATTGTAGTGGGGCAGAGAATGCAAACATCCAATGAAGCCATTCAAACAACAAATGATTGCAAACATTCACCAGCACACAAACAGAATGGCATTATGCTAGGCAGTGAATCAAATGGTGCATTTACTCAAAATGATAAAAGGCCACAATCATTCAACAAAGATAATCAGATTTATGAAGCTGGAAGCAAACAATCAGTGACATGCAGAAGGAAGAAAATCAATGCTGAAAAGAAGCATGGTAATGAGTCAGATGGCACTGTGCTGGGCAGTGTACCAAATGGCACATGTAAACAAAATGCCAAAACAGCCCAATCATTCAATGAGGATAATCTGATTTCTGCAGGTGGAAGCAAACAATCAGTGGCATGCAAGAGAAAGAAAATCACAGATGAACATATGGTTGCAGACAGTAACAAATCTGATGACTATGGTACTAAAAATACTGAAACCAAAGACAGGAGTGGTAAGAATTGTGATATCCGTTTGAAAGAAAGCAAACGACCAATTACGCGCAGCCAGAAGAAACTGGCATCTTTAAGTAAAGGTAATCAATCTAGTAAACAGGATTGCAAGAATTCCAATTCTGTAGATTTGGATTGCAGGAATGGTCAAGTTCAATCAATTGACAGTAAGCAGCCGGTGAACTATAAGAGTAAGAAAAGAGGAAATGGGAAGGCAAAAGGCAGCAAGAAATCAAATGAAGATGACCGAGATGATGATGAAATGGCCAATGGGAGAGGGGAGAACCTGAAAATTCCTCGAGGCAAAAAGACAGTGATGTACAAAAACAAGACAAAATATATAAAGAAGGAAAGGAACAACGTTGATGAGCTTAATAGTGAAAATATTACATTGCTTGATGAGGACAGCATAGTTTGTGCAACAGCTGAAAATAAGCATCCAAAGACATTAACGAGGAGACCCCTAACCAGGAGTTGTTCAGCAAAGATGGGTCAGGAGCTCTCTCTTAAGAGCAAAGAATCCCCAGATGTGGGAAAGGCTATGAATTCCAAGGGATCCAAAGATGCGAAAAGGGGTGCAAACTCCAAGGGAGCCAAAGGTGCGAAAAAGTCCAAAACAATAGATTGCACAGATGTGAAAAAGGATCATCAGACGCCTGAATCCAAGCAACCAAATACGTTTGTGCGCAAGCGTCCTCTTACTAGGAGTTGTACATCAAAAGCCAAGGAGTCAAATGCCAAGAGAAGTAAGAATTCTGGCGAAAGTTCAGAAAAGTGGTAATTTCCCTTCAAGGCCACATCTGCTCTCTGATGATGGTGATTTTTTAGCGATTGTGGCTACAATTTGGCAGGTCTGTTTTAAAGTTCTCCTTGTTTTTGTCATCATATATTTGTCTTGGTAGCATTGTGCGGTCGCCCCCTTTTGTGTTAGTATCATTGTGCCATTTCCCCACATTTGAATGAAAAGATCCTCAGATGGAATGTATTTGTTTTGCATGCATCGTTATCTGTACAAGCACAGTCCCAAAGTTTCACATGCTCGAATTTTGTATTGAAGTAAAAGAGGAATAGATCAGAAAGCACATGTGGTGAGATGCTTGGCCCAGGATTGGATATGCTCCACTGGGGTAGTGTTCCTCGAAGGAAGGCGGCCGTGGGAAATCAGAGAACTGAAAAGCGTCTCTGGATCTGGAGCCTGGAGGAGGGTGGTTTCCAGACTGCTGTGCCATGCTACCCCAAATCCCAATGCTGCTCTGGGCTTCAAATGCGATGGGATACAAGCCCTTATCCGCCACACATTTGCAGGCCAGCAGGCCGCTGATCCCAGCCCCAACGATACCCACACGTCGCTCCATCCTCCCAGTCCCAACAATATCTTCTTCAATCGCTCAATTTTGTTTGTAATTCCGAAACTGAACTTTGAGTACCTGCACGAGTTTTTGATGTCAAGTTGGTTAGAGTCGATTAGGGACAATTTTGCTTGATTGAGAGAGATTGTAAAGTATGAGATGTTTGTCACGGGTGAGACCTTTCCTGTACACATTGGAATGGGTCTTGAGTTATGGTCTAATAGATAGACCGTAACAAAGGAATTGTGATCCTATACTCCCGAGAGCAATACACTTAGTTTTTAAATTTTTTTTTCAAAATTTTTTTACAATAGTGTTAATCTATATGTATTTAATGTGTGCATAAAGTTTTATCATTTTTGGGGTATTTTAGATATTTATTTTTTATTTTTGAAAATCAATGGCATTTTAGGTAATTTTAAATTACTAAAATACCACAGATTTTTAAAAATTTGAAATATCTAAAAATCTCCAACAATGATAAAAATTGATATATAGTTAAACACACTTAGGTTAACAAGTTCATGAAAAAATTAAAAAAATAGGTGTATGCGTCCGGGAGCATAGGATCATTGTCTATAACAAAAACCCATTCTAATGTGTAAAATATTTGCTATAAATTTTATATATGAATAAATGATTATATAAAATTTTAAAATAGAAGTTTTACAACTCAAGTTTGCAGAATTTGCACCTTTTAATTTTTAACTTTTATATTGTAATAGATGTTTTAAAGTTTTAGAAACAATCTAAGCTCGGGTTGATGACAAGCTTAGGAGGTTTCATACATCTCTATGCATTTTTAAAAAAATGGACTTGACATGTTTATTACTCAATTATCCTACTTTTTTCATTTTTACCTTTACATTTTAATAATTTTTTCACAAATTACCCCCATGTATTAGTTTACCCTATTATTTTATATTACTTTTAAACACTTCAAAAATATTCTTTTGGACTACTTTCCCTACTTAAATTACCAAATGCACCCTTGATGTCTCTAGTTAAGTGAAACACCTAACACTATTAATATACCATATGAAATGATTGAAAGGGCCTTGTAATCTCCTATCTAACAAAATATTTTAGATTATCCGCTTAAAGTTTTAAATTTATTTCCTCGTTGAAAATTTAATAAAAAAAAAGCCTATAAAGTAATCCAATGAAACAGTCCAATCTATGTTGTCTTTGGATAAAATTATTGAAATATAGTGCTTTTATGTGTGTTTGAAAAGTACTAAAATTTTTTTTAAAAAAACTTCAGCTGTTTTTAAAATTAAAATTGAAGAGAACGACGTAATATGATCGAGGTAATGATGAGGAATAAAGAAAATAAAATTAAAATAAATAGATTAGTTGAGTAGTTACGTAAAAATAATTGAAAAGGAAACTGGTTTTATAAGATGATTGTAAAAAAATGATTATAAAATGAAATGTTGTAAAAATTTAAACTAATTAAAGGAGCTGTAATTATAGATTTTTAAATCCAGGGGGATCATGACTATAAATTTTCAGAATTTAAACAATCTGCTGTGACCTTTTATAATTTTTTTTAATAGCATTACCCGTCTACGTATTCGCAATTTTTGGGCATGGACCTAAGCCTCATGCTTTTGAAACAATTTTCAAAAAATAAATAATGATGCACGTACACTTCTATATTGTGACTCTGGTGAGTGCTGCTGATCTCGATTGACAGGTTAACAGAGAACTGATGGAAGTGATTGGGAAAATTAAACATCAGACCCATGAGAGCGCTAAATCAAGTGAGGATAAACAGCATACATAAGAGAGTGCTGAATCGGGGAGAATAAATCACTGAGTCGAGCGGGGATGGAATCAATATTGGCACAGAAGGGAAACCAGATATTGTTGATGAAGAAACTATAGCTAGGCCAAGAACGTTGGAAAGATCCAAAAACTGGGCCAAAGAAATGATGAAGGAAAAGAATGACACTGATGAGCTTGATGAGGGCAACATAGATGGTCCAACAAATGAAAATAAGGGTCCAAAAATATTAGTGGTGAGACCCCTAACTAGGAGTTGTTCGGTAAACATAGATCTGTTACAAGCTATTAATAAAAACAAAGAATCCCCATATGTGGAAGGGAACTGCCAGACACGTTTGCAGTTTTGGACTTATTTACCACAGCATAAAAGCGGCGTTGACATCACTCGTGTTTGGTAGACTTAGTTCAGAACTAAGGGTTTGTTTTTTAGGGATTAAAATTTTCCATGAAAAATTTTGAAAGGTAAAAGTTGTTAAACTGTGCGATATCATAAGAGTTATGATGAGTAGTAAAGAGAATAAAGTTTAAATAGGTAGGTTAGTTACGTGAATAGTTGTGTAAAAATGATTGAAAAGTATGATAATTGTATAAAAAAATGTGAAAAAATTAATTAAAAAATATAGTAATTGTAGAAAGTAAAAAATTTTAAATTGAAATGTTTTAACTTGTCATTTTTTATCAATTGACAAACACATTCTAAATTATTATATTTTTCTGCTAATAAAAAAGAAAAAACAACGCATCTCGGACAACAACAGCAAGACGCGGAAAATTGGCCAGTACACATTCCACTCGCCTACAACTATTACAGGCCAAATCTAACATTTGACCCAAATTTCACCTTACTTTATAATGGCCAGAAAATCAAGAGAAAAAAAAAAATTTTGTAAAAAAAAAAAATACAATAATAATAGGCCAAGACACTCAAGGGTGGTGGCTGCTGCTGCTGCTTGTGTCCGTCCCATCCTGTTGCTTGGATCCTCCCGAAGAAGACATGGACTGAAATTGATCGTACAAGAAGCTGGACCCCGCATACTCCACATCTACATCGTCCTTACGCAACAGCTCTGCATACTGACGCAGTTCTGGGTACGCATCATCCAATCCTGACCCTTGATGATGTCCGTGGGAAGCACTGCTGTCGTCCACGTACAGTTGTTGATCAGGCCCACCTTGCACTTTTTCTGGGAAATTGAGTTTGGCTTTCGATCCTTTAAATCTAAGGGCAGCTTGGTCGTAGGCGATGGCTGCAGCCTCGGCCGTGTCGAAGGTGCCAAGCCATACCCGGGCGGCCCTTTGTGGATCCCTTATCTCAGCCGCCCATTTTCCCCACGGCCTCTGCCTCACGCCCCGGTAGCTTCTTCTCATTCCTCCTCCTCCTGCTGCTCACATCAACGGTCCAGATCTCCAAATCAGTTAAAAATTTCAAGATTCGAAGATAGAGAGGATGTTAATTGCCACGTGCTTCTCGAGTATTAAATAGGTAGGCCCCACATATACTTTTTATAAAAAAAATTTTTTTTTTACACATCTATGGACCTTAGATGAATTTATATAAATTTTTATTTTTTTGAAATTTTTGTTTACACATCTTTGAACCTCACTTATATCAATCTATATAAATAACGATTTTTTTAATCTTATCTGAATATGTTTTTCAACTTTTTAAAATTATAAATTTTGAAAAAAATCAAAAAATTTTCATTTTAAAAAATTCAAAAGATCCTTCTAGATGAGCCAAAAAAATTTAAAAATATTTATATAAATCCATCGAAGTGGGGCCCATAAATAAGTAAGATAATGTTAAAAAATAAAGCATATGTGGAGCCTACATCATTGCAATGTAAGTTGATTAACTTAGTATACAGTCATATCTCATATAAAATTACGGTCATGCATGCTTACGTGCAACGCCAGAGTTTTTTTCTATGTAACGAGGTGCGTATTTTGTTACGATGGGTTCAAAAATCATTTTCACAACACTTTTAAGTAAAATATATTCATTTTAAAAAAATATATATTTATTAAATACATTTATAAATGCACTAGAATATAAAAATATTTTATAGAATTATTTATTTTTATCGAAATAAATTTTCAAATATTTAGATATAGAAAAATACAACTACTTTAAATTGATATATCAATCAAGCTACTTTATTATATTTTAAAATGAAAACCATCTAAAACTTTGTTTGGATGGAACTTAGTTTATTTAAATTATTCTCAATACATTGGATGGGTTGGCCTTTAGTTTTATTATCAAAATGGGTCACATCGTTGGGATTACATGAAAAACTTCAACGGCCATTAAATTTTTTCCAAGAATGCTTTTACTCGAAAAGATATTTTTCAAGGAATATTATTTTTAAGCATTTTAAATGGATACTAAATTTAATTTATATACACATGTTTGTATTATCCTGAACCTGAAATTACGAACCCATTTAGTTTTCCTCAAAAAAAAGAGAACCCAATTAGTTGAAGAAATGCATATATCACGCCAAGCATTAGGAATAAATTGATAAATTATTATTATTATTATTTCTCTTACACTGGGTGAATTTTTGGGGACTGAAATTTTAGCCCCCAAATGTATATATTTATGTTCACCTTGGCAGAATATTTAATTAAGCACGGCCATGCAGTGAAAAGTTCTCACTTTTCCCAAAGTTGAAAAGCTTGATTTGAGTCCCTTAAGGCGATTTTGTGAAACCTAAACCATCCAACATATTTAGAAAAAAATAAAATAAAATAATTATGATATATCATAAAATTAAAATTATTTGACAATGCAGTAAACTTATTACAACTTCTAAATTAAATTTTTAATGCATGTATATATTTTTGAAATTATTTTCATTTACAATAGTAAAAGATTATTTTCAACAAGAGAAATGATTCGGATTTTATAAAATCACAACCAAACATATTCTCTTTCCTAGAAAGCAGGAAACCTTTTCATTGAACAGCTGTACCTTAATAAATATTTATGTACCACGAAAGTCTAAATAAGATAAGTTAGTAAATTGTAATACTAGCTAGCTCAATGATGAAGCGGTGGGGAGGGAGCATGAAATTCTAAACTAGATAAGTTAGTTGGTCAGCGTAAATGGAGATGACGATGCGTGCACGAGACCACAGTCAATCACTCGCTGATGATTTAGACAGGCAAGACAAGGGGATAAACATACAAAGACAGCCCACGTATAGTTCAGATAAATGGATAATATGTATGCATGCGTGACTGGCCCCTTTCACAAGTCACAACGCCCCAGGTAATGATAAGAGTTTTAAAATTTTTATCAAATACCAAATACACTCTATTTCTTATTTGATCATGGAGATGAATAAATCTTAAAGTAAATGATTTGCATACCTACGAACGTCTCACCGGAAGTTTTTATTGACCCTTTATTTTTTTTAAAGCATTCAATCATACTCGTTAATTAAAATATCATTTTGAAAGAGCCATGTGCACATTATTGGACGGTTCGGATAGGATTGATTAAAAAGACGACGATCATGGCCTATCCTGCAGCTAAACGCCCAACCCTTCAGGTTGAGAACGATCTATTATTGTTGCTGCATGTGATCAGCGCCAGCGGTTAGGCTTCCGCACAAAAATCTGCCATACCTTGGGATCCTTGAGACGGCCGCTCAAACGGTAGCGGTTCCGGCACGTGCGGCGGCCCCCCGCCCTCGCTCGTGGCGATTACACGGGCAAGTGCGGACACCATGGCAGACGTGTCCCGCTCGGCACGTGCGGGGTCGAACGCCGGGAAGACGATGTTCTGATTCGGAGCTTCGCCTTCTCTCCCCCCTGAAGAGCTGGTGGGAGGAAGAGGCCTCTTCCCATGTCGTCGATCCACCTTGTGCTGCGGTTCAAGCAATGGACATGAAAATCAGTCCTGTGGCCCACTTCTTCCAGGTGGGTCTTGTGGGATTCAGTGATTTAACGGTGGGGATGAAGTGGAAAGCGGTTTAGGTGATTGAAATAGGAGAGAAAGAGAGACAATTACACCCAGTCTGGTGGGCCAGAAACAACGCGAGAGAGTTCTGGAGAGTAATGCATTCTGGAGCGATGAGGAAACATGGCTATATATATGCATGGATGATGGTAAGTCGTAGCTCCGGTGCACGAACTGCCAAGTGGCAGCATATGTGCCTGCTAAGACCATGACTTTTGTCGGCCCGGATTTATCAAAACCATTGAACAGAATAGCGCATTTAATTAAAGGGTTGAAAGTTTTGCAGCCCTTTAATTTAGACGGCTGGGATTTTCTGGTATTGGGAAGCCATCAATCAGTAGATGGGGCATGCCAGATTTGACGGTCCTGATTCGCTGGTGCAGTGCACTCGTTATGCGCTACTTCCTGTTGCATAAAGACGGCCCACCTCGATATTTTAGTGGAGGGTGGTGCGATGGTCGGTCTTCAAACAGATAGCGATGATAAAAGAAGGAAGCAACCACGAATTTTCATCTTCGCTCCCGCCAATCTTGTTGGGTAGTTGCAGTTACCTAACCAAGATTCCTTGTGCTTACCCAACGAACGAAGTACTAAATTCTAGAAAAAAATCCCATTAATTTTAAAAATTTTAATTTTTGAACATTAATTAATTAATTTAGAAAAATGATGTCATGACGGAAAAAAGTAATATAAATGACAGGGAAAAAAGAAGAGCATCCTAGCGAAAGATTTAAAAGGAAGTAACACAACAATAAATTAAACTGGAATTCGACAAAAAAAAATAAAAATTGATGACGCTATTGTAAATTTGGTCACTTATGCTTAAATTTATTGTAATGCAATAAATTATAATGGTAACAGAAGGACATGACAAGAAGAACTTGGTGCCCGCAAGTTGGCAAGAATAGTATAGTCATTGTTGCATTTGGTCGACCAGGAAGGACATTTTATCTATCAATGGCCCATTTTTAAGATCCAAGTTAATGCGCCTTAATGGCCCATTAATAATATTAACTAAACATCAAAAAATAATATTAATTAAGGAGTCTCATTTCTACTAAATTCATTTGCTCAAATTTTATTTATTTTGATTTAGCGATTGAAATTGGGATGGGTCGACTCATAATCCACATAAAACTAATTTTTTAAATTGAAGATGAGTTAAAAATTTTAATCCAAATTAAAAAATTGAATTGTTCATTTTCTAAACCGAAGAACCCCGACTTATCTTGCATATATTTATTTATTAAAATTATAAATATATTTTTAAATCTTATTCTCATTTTCTTTTAAATATCACATTATTTGTGATTAACTCAATCAACAATGTAAAAATTAATAAAAAGTATTTGCACATATATAACTCTCATGCATAATTGACATTTTTTCAATATTTGAAAAACACTTAGAGAAAGTACTATTGTTTCCAGATAAATATGCTATTTACCTATTTTAATAAAATTACACTATCTTTACTCATATTTTATTTTAGTAATGTTGTTTATTTGTATTAATAAGTAAAATATTGAAGCATAAAATATTTATATTTGACATAAATTTATTTTTATATTGGGTATGTACAAATTCTTAAAATCATTTTACTTAACCCGTATTACGTAATCTATTATCTTGAAATCGACTTAAGACAAATCTGAAGTTTATCTCAGGACTGTTGGCCCCGAGTTTATGACAAAACCCAAGAGGGGAGGGGTGAATTGGGTTCTTGAAAAATTCTTTAGTAAATTAAAATCTAACCCCTTATAATATCAATCCCCTTGATGAAACGTGATATGAGATAAAATGAGAGGGTGCAAATGGAATATAAAAATGTAAACAATCAAAC
>JAXCLR010000063.1:56304276-56317306 GCA_035584095.1 Annona squamosa | reverse complement strand
ACTTTTCATAATTATTATTTTTTAAATTATTTTTTACACATTTTTCTATACAACAACCCTACTTTTCAATCATTTTTGCGTAACTACTAATACAACTAACCTATTTATTTTAAATTTATTTTCTTTACTCCTCATTATTTCCCCTATAACATCACATCATTTTCTACTAATTTGACAAGTTTTAAATAAAAAACTTTTCATCAAAAGTTTTACAACTTCCCAAACACACCCATAATTTAGATAATAAGCTCTATTTTTGTAAAATAAAGCCTGGGCGGCGGGACGCGGTGGGGCCGACATGAAGCGTTGAACAACGCAGGTGGTGTTGGTGTGCGTGGAAAGGAAGGCAGTGGGCGTTGGAAAGGATTATCTGTACCCATACTGACTTGCCCTGAAGTTTCGTATAACTATTTTATTTTATTTATTATAATTGTATTTATTATTTCTATCATGTAATATTTTATCCTATTTATTTAAAGAATTCATTTACATTGAAAAAATCATCTGAACCACATCATGACTAGGATGCAGTAAAAGTTTTTTTTTTAAAAAAGCAGCGTATTTTGATTAGAATTTTTCAAGCACAAAAATGAGTTTTACAATATTTTAAAAGCAAATAATATCAATTTATTAAAGATGTTTGTTTATACCGAGAACTTTTCAAAACGAAAATTTTTAATTTCTAAAATTATCTTATTTTTAAAATTTTTTTTACATCTTTCTATATAACTATATTATTTTTCAATTATTTGTACAGAACTACTTAAACAATTAATATACCTATTTTAACTCTATTTTTTTATTCCTTATCGTTATTCTTATTTTATCACATTATTTTTTTCATTTTAAAAATTCTATTCAAAAAATTTCATCAAATTTTGTCATATGAATGCACATTAAACTTTTTTTTTTTTTACTGCAACCCTTGGACGAGCTATAATATACAGTGTTATCAAAACTGGACCGGACCGGACCGCCTGGTCGACCCGCGAACAGCTAGATTAATGGTTCGGTTTGGCATCGGTTTTCTGTTTAGCCGAAAACCGTTTGGAATATATGAACCGAGCAATCGAACCGTAAAAATCAGTCCAACCGCGGTTCAGTTCGCACCCTTTTTTGTTAAATAATATAAAAGAAGGAAAAATCTAGCGGGCCCCCAAACCCTTCCCTCCCGCTGTGCGTCTTTCCCGCTCGTCGCAAACCCTTTCGCCGCTTTCGCCCAAATCGTTGTTGTGCAGTCGTCATTTGGCAAATCGTCATCCGGTAACACAGCATCCGGCACAAGGTCCCTGTTTCGCCCCTTTTGCCCAAACCCATCATTCAGCAGCGTCCGATTTTCTAGATAGCTTGGGCAGGCGGCCGCTGCTGTTGGTGGACATGACCGGAATGGCGGCTGCGCTAGCAGCTTTGGCCATCGTTTCGAAGATTCTAGATGCGGCGACGACAGCAACGGAAGAGAAGCCGACATGGGCTCTGGCTTTGTGCGTGGTTGCCATTTGTGCGAACGTGACCTTCTTCTCCATTGGGTTAGGGCCGATTACGTGGGTGTATTTGTTGGAGATATTCCCAACGAGGTTGCGAGCGCAGCAATGTTTTAAGATTCGAACCGAGAACTGATTTGCGAACTGGTCCGGTTTTTATAATTTGAATGATGTTTTATTCCTATTTTTTTCTTATTATTTTTTTTATGGTTATATTTACATACATCTCAACACATATTATATTGTAGTTCTAAGACATTCTTACAAATATAAAGATACATAACTTCTCTAAAGAAATCTGAAGACACAGCTACACTAAAGAATTGGGAAGACACAACTTTCACCATAGCCAAAGGGAGACAACAGCTTCCCCTCCAACCTAAAGGGAGACCACAGCTCCTACACCATTTTTTGAGTCGAAATCCCAACGTGGGATTCGAACCCATGACCGCAGTCCTGCAACACTTTATTACTACGGCGGCCACCAACCGAGCACGATTCGGTTGATTTTTTCTTCTTATTTTTAGGTGGTCAAGTGGTTAATTTTTTCAAGTAAAGTAAAATTATATTTTTTATAATATCTTATATTCTTCTATTAATATTTGTCATTTCATTGTAGATACTCTAATCAAGCATATAGGAACAAAAAAAGATGAAAAAATTGCACCTAATTCATGTCTATGCACTCTTTTTAAATTGTTAAAATTTGTCATTATTTTTAAATTTCCATCTTGATTAATATATGTGGTCATATTTTTTTCTTAATTTGCATAATAATTTTAATATGATGAACTTGAATATATTGTTGATGTCATGTGTAATTTTTATATTATATGGAATTTATATTTATTTATATTTTTAATTTAATTTTGAAATAATTAAAATAAATTAAATATAATTATTACGTCATAATTATGTCATGCTGAAGTCATGGTTTAAAGAGGTTTGAACCACGGTTAAATCAATTGGAACAAAACCAGACGTAAAAACAGTTCAATTTTCGATTTGGTTTTTTTTTTTTTGATGAAAAGGAATAACCCTACCCCGACCCACCCCCATTTGTAAGAGAGGTCGGGATAGAATAATTCACTGAATTCATAACAAGAAAATTATCTGCACAGAGTTTGTCAACAATATCTTGTGGGGGGTTTCCCCACCATGACAAATGGTTCCTAAGAGATACCGAAATCAAATTGACAACAGCATGAGCCACAGAATTACCCTGTTGCAGCACGTGGTGAACCGAAATGTGATCATTTACACTGAGCACGGCTCTGATCTCATCGATGATATGACCCGCAGGCAATGTGATGTGGCTTTCATTTGATAGGTAAGTGCATAGAATAAGCGAGTCCGACTCAATGTGTACCTTACGAAACTTGAGATGGAGAGCCCACCGAACACCAAATATAAAAGCTTTTGCTTCCAAAAACAGGGTATCCCCACCACACATCCACTTCCGGCCGCGGGCCGCAATAAAATATCCACGATTATCTCGAATCGCAGCAGCAGCACAGCAGACGTCCCGCCCTGTAGGACATCTAGGGTCCACATTGATCTTAAAAACTCTCGCCGGTGGCAAGTTCCACCTGGTAACAAGCTGGATATTCAAAGCAGACACAAAATCAAGGAGCCTAACACGCCTCAATTGCTCAATATAGTCCACGCACCAAGGAAGGAGGTCAGCAAACACAGGATGGAGCTTGTTCCTCATATACCAGACACGCCAGCAGAAGACAATGAAAAGCGTCAACTCGTTTCCCCCGCATTTTGAAGCCAGGTGACACATGATATCCTGGACGGAGGATAATTAAAGATTTGCCGGGACAACCTCATTAGCACAACTTGCCACTCTATCACATCGCAGGAATAAAGGGTGAATATCCTTAGCTTCCCCTGAACAGAAGAGACATTGAAGATTTACTTTTATACCTCACCTCGAAAGATTACACATAGTCGGGAGAGAGTCCCTGAATAGCCGTCACCCAAAGATCATTATTTTGCTCGGGAGCCTCGACTTCCAAATAGCCCTATAACAACAAGATGGTGACGTATCATCACGCACAGCCGTTAACCACCTATGAGTCGACTTGAAGGAAAACTGACTGTTTGCCTCGTGTTTCCAAAAGATGCAGTCCGTCGCAGGATGGCGGGGAAGGGGGACATGCCTGACAGCCTGCCACCCCACCTTGCCAACAGCCGCCAATACCCTGTCTCTATTCCATTCGGAAGACCATGAAACAATAAAATGACTAACCGTAACGTCCTCCGGGATAGATAGGGGAAGCGGCCCCGCCTTGCGAACCCCGCCCTCCAACCAAGCATCTTTGAAGAAACGAACCCTTCTCCCGTCGCCAATCCTCCACCTGCACCCTACCTGAAACATGTCACACGCCTTTAGAATGCCTTTCCAGGTGAAAGAGTCAGACTGCCTTGACAGACATTCCCAAATGTCTGAATTTGGGAAGTATTTGGCCTTTAAAATTTTTGAGCAAAAAGAATCTGGATTCGATGAGAGTCTCCACACTTGTTTGGCTAGAAGGGCATAGTTGAAGGCGTGGAGGTCTTTAAACCCCATTCCCCCCACACACTTGGCCCTACACATATCACTCCAGGTAACCCAACACATCTTCTTTTTATCCTCATGATCACCCCACCAAAACTTTCTAATCATCCCTTTGATAGCCTTACAAAACGACTTGGGAAGCAAGAATATACTCATAACGTAGGTTGGAATAGCTTGAGCCACAGCTTTGATGAGGACCTATTTCCCTCCCCAGGATAAAAGACGGCCCTTCCAGCCTTGGATTTTACGCCAGATGCGGTCCCTGATACCCCTGAACAATTTGCTTTTTGATCTCCCGAGCCACGTCGGGAGACCAAGGTAGTTCTGGACTTCGAGCCCCGAAGACCCCAATCTGCACGCCCACGCCTCGCATTCCCAACTGTCCATGCTTGCACTGAAAAATAGCGACGTTTTGTCAACATTCACCACTTGGCCCGAGGAATCAGAGTAGGTTATGAGAATATCCAAGAAATTCGTGATATCCAAATCATCCGCCCGGAGGAAAATAAGAGCATTGTCTGCAAACAATAGGTGGGTAATTTGGGGCCCCCTGAAGTTAAGTCTGATCCCATGCAAAGATCCCCCGGCTACCGCAGAAGATATGAGCGCCGATAGACCCTCCACGCAGAGAGGGAATAGGTACGGAGACAAGGGATCCCCCTGCCGCAACCCCCTTTCCGGAAGGAATAGTCTGGATTTGAAACCATTCACCTTAACCAGAAAGCTGACAGATGATATGCAACATAACAGCCAGCTTATCCAAACCGAGCAAAAATTCATAGCCTCCATAATCGATTTCAGAAAGCTCCATTCTTCGCGATCATAAGTCTTGGACATGTCTAACTTGATTGCCAACTCACGCCGTCTGCCCCTCTTGCGCCGCCGAAGAGAATGAATTGCCTCATATGCAATCAACATGTTATCAGTGATTAGCCTACCCAGCACAAAAGCGCTTTGTTCTGCCCCGATGACGTCGTTAAGTACAGCTTTCAGCCTGTTCGCCAAAATCTTTGCCAAAATTTTATAAATCACATTACAGAGACTAATGGGTCTAAACTGCAACAATTCTTGGGCGCCCGCCTTCTTTGGAATCAGTACAATAGTGATAGTATTTGACTCCCGGATGTGACTTACCATTTGATTGTGATCTCTCCCCTCCATGAATGTTTTGCACCATCGGAAAATGTCCTGGCCGACTATGTGCCAATACCTCTGATAGAAACCAGGAGACATTCCGTCCAGCCCAGGAGCCTTGGTTGGACCCATACTCTTAACAGCTTTCTCCACCTCGGCCATACACAGAATCAAACCCTTTCTTTGATCCTCAGAAAGTTTTCTTTGAATGAGGCTTGGGACCCAGCTCGCATCATGAGGGTTTGAGGATGTAAATAATTCTGAGAAATGAGAGACCGACAGATTAAGCATCTCTTCTTGGTCCCTAACTTGCTTACCATCCCTACCAGTAAGAGACTCGATGAAATTTGTACACCTCCGATTAGAAGCCATCCGATTGAAAAACACGTGTTCCTGTCCCCATCCTTGAGCCAGTGAGCTTTTGCACGAATGCTCCATAGCATCTCCTCGTCTTCCAGTAAAAGATTTATCTGAAGTTTGGTCTTCCTGATTTTGTCCTCCTGTGCCTCTGAATATGGTAGATTCACCAACTCTAAAAACTCCCCCTGCTTTTTTGCTAGAGCCCGTCTGATATTTTCTTTTTTCATACTATTCCATTTGGAAAGCTCCGCACCACACCTCCTTATTTTGCCATTCACAAATTCCTGCATATTTACTTTCCTATATCCGGAGGACTTCCAGACAGTCTTGACGATTTTTGTAGCCTCAGAATCACGAGCCCAGAATAGCTCGTATCTGAATTCCTTTGGGGGCCTCCTCCTCCCCTTCGCAGGATCGAGCTGTAACAAAAGCAGGCAATGATCAGACGAGGTAGCTGCGAGGTGGGAAATCCTAGCAAAGGGAAAAAGATCAGTCCAAGAAGAAGTAGAAAAGCCCCCTATTAAGCCGAGCTTCCACCCTCTGAGCACCCCTCCTATTATTACACCATGTCATAGGCGGACCAATAAATCCAAGATCCTGCAAGTTGCATAAATCAATAGTGTTTCGGAAAGAGTCCATTTGGGATTGACCTCGCGTCCTCACACTGTGATATTCGCTTGGCCCAGTCACTTCGTTAAAATCACCCATCACAAGCCATGGTGTGTCGCTGTTGTTTACCAACTGGTTGAGGATATTCCATGAGATATGGCGGCAATGAGTTTCGGGGTAACCATAGAACCCCGTAAACCGCCAGCCCAAAAAATCAGCGTCAATATGATGTGCCGAGAAGCTCTGAACCGACGCCAGGTGGTCTTCAGTCCAAAACAAAGCCAAACTGCCGCTCCTAGCGGCTACTTCCACCACAAAACAGGAATCAAAATGTATCCTACGTCTAACCCGATCCATTTCCTTCTTATTTGCTTTAGTTTCACTCAAAAAGACTAACTTGGGAGCTTGTTTTCTAACAAGATCAAAAAGATTGCAAATTGCGCGTGGATTCCCAAGCCCATGGCAATTCCAGACCAAAATGACCATATTACTGGAGGTGGGCTTTGGGCGTCTCCAAAGCTACCACCTCCCCCATAATATGCTTTCCCATATCCTTTGCCCGTTTGTTCACAATTACCAATGTCTTCGGATCCCCTTCACGACCTCTTTTTGTCCTATCTTGGCCGACCTTTGATACCGCCCCCGTCAACTACATACTCTCCACCTGTCTAAACCTCCGTTTCCACCTACCCCTTCCCCCCCGGGAATAACCTTGTTCACTCCCCCTTACAGATGGCCCACCACATAACTCCCATAATTTGTCATGAGAGATTGAGGAATTCCCTTTAAAATCGCCCCCTCCGCACGCACCTCCACTTCCACCAAACCCCCATCCCGTTCCACATTCTGGATCATGTCAATCCCTACACCGCTCTTGATATAACTCCCCCTGAAATGAATATGAGTCCCCTTGGATTGGGACACCAACCCCTTACCCGACCCCGACACTCCCGGTTCAATCTCCCCCTTTACAGCAGCTACCCCTCCCTTTCCCATGCTTAGATACCCCTCTCCCCCCCTACCGCTGACCTCCCTAACAATTCCCACCCTTACCCCACTACGGCGCTGAGATGCCGGGCCATCCGCCTCTCCATGCTGCAGACTTCGGGGATTCACTCCCAAAAGAGGAGGCGAGAGGACTGGCGGACTCCCTCGCTGCCAGCTATCGGCCACCATGGCATAGCCCACCTTCAACGCTGCACTTGGCCTGGATAAGCTAGCCGATTGCTCCTCCACCAGAAGTTGCAGACCTGGTGAATCCACTCCCACCTGAGGAGCCGTGAAAACAGAAAGATTGGAAGCATTGGTGTGATGCTCCCCTTGCTGCCCTCTACCAAATTCCGTATCAAGCACCAACCTCTGCTCTTCACTACATCTAATGTCCCTCACATTCAGACTCCCATCCATACTCCCAGCCATGGCATTTCCCCTATCAGTTGCTGCATTCGAAAATCCCATCTCGTCCTCCTCCTCCACACGCTGCCCAAGCTTGCCCAAATACTTAATAGGTGCTAATCTGAATTCAGACCTTAGCTCCCCTTTCAGTTTCAATGGTTTGGAACCACCCTTAGCCAGCTACCGTAAGGCATATCTGCCTCCACCTGACATCGTTTCTCCAAAGTAACTTCCCTGCAATCCTTGTGTGCATGCCCAATCAAACCACATAAGTAACAGAATAAAGGCAGTTTCTCATATTGGAAGCTGATCCACTGTTTTTGCTGATCTCCTATACGAATGAACATCCCCCGACGGAGAGGATTCCTACAATCCAGCATTACTTTAATCTTGACTTCATCTTCTGAACCTTTGATCTCAAGAACATCGTCAAAAGTATGAGCTACGATCTCTCCCAGGCAGTGTTTATCGACCATATATGGAATGCCTTGTATATGGATCCACATCGGCGTTTTGACGAGCAGGAGGTGTGCATAGTCAGTTTCTTCCCGTAATTCCTCCATTACGATCAGATTACGGTCAAACGGCCATGGCCTACCATCCATGACCCTATTTCTATCTTCAATTTCAGAGAAGGATGTCTTCAGGAGATTTTCTCCTACCTCCGTGAAATGAAGATTTCCTTTCGTTCTCCATATCCTGCGCAACATCCCCTTAAACTGCTCTTTATTGTAGGATTTCGAAGCCCAGAGGGTGCATAACAATGCAGGCTCCGCTCCTGGAATAACCTTCCTGATCGCGTTGCTACCGATCGACAAAGTCTGGAGTTCAGCCTCCAGCATCTCCTCAGTGCTGATATTCATGGCCGCAGTTCGTTCTCCACGTTCACAGCGCAGAGGAAGAAGGTTCAGACAATGATAGCTCAATATGACCAGAAACTTATCTTCCCTGATCACAGCTAGACTTCCGACTA
Organism: Annona squamosa; assembly: GCA_035584095.1. NCBI lineage: Eukaryota > Viridiplantae > Streptophyta > Magnoliopsida > Magnoliales > Annonaceae > Annona > Annona squamosa. The sequence continues at coordinate 56,308,788 of JAXCLR010000063.1, read as the reverse complement.
GTCAGAGAGCAGCTCCGACGTCCTCCTTGTCCCCCCAATACCCTCACCCGGACCCTGAGCGCGACTAAGATCGCCTATCGGGTCCAAATAGGGGAGAGACTCGCAATACAGGGAGTACAATTTCTTCGATTCGGTTTTTAAAACATAGATAATATGTAGTACGGGTGAAAGTCAAAAGTTCGGCAATAAACAACCGACCCTACATTCCTAGTTTCCCACGAGCTCGCTTTTGACCAACAACAAACAGTTCTGGTAGTTGGTACCATTGGATGTACAAATTTACTTTTTAAATTTAAAATTTTGTTTATAAAAATATTAATTTAAGTATTCGAAGGTTTGGAGATATTTTTTAGAATTTTTCAAAAATAGTAGTATTTTTGTAAAAATACCTCTGATTTTAAAAAACTCTAAAAAAATATATGCCAATATCTAAAAATGATAAAATGATATATTTTTATAAATAAATTAATATATATATATTAAATATACTTAGATTAGCAGTTTTATAAAAAAAATAAATTTACACCCATATGCATGAAATCAAATGTCCAACAAACATGTATGGCAAACAACGATAGGTCAAATCGCGGGTTTAGGTGGGCGGCCTACGCTAAGCTCATGTATCATGATGATGACATGGTGTATGGCCAGAGCAAACATTGCAATTTTCTTGTCAACATCCATCTCCTCCAAGCGATGCCAGGCAACCGCCAACGTGCTGCCATACCACCACATCCCTCTGATCTCTTCTTCACCAATTCGTTGACATTTCATCTATTTCAAATTTCAAGGCTTGTTTGGACAAATAAAATTAAAATACAAGTATTGTTTGGATTGCCGAGATGATGTCAATTATAGTGAATTACACTAGTCATTGAATAAATGAAAATAAATTTGCATCAATCGAAATAATTCTAATCTTACCGTAGGTACTCTTGCATAAGTAATTTTTTAAATTTGTTATTTGGGCATTGCCCAGGTGGTAAAAAACACATGTGATTATTGAGGGAATATAGATTTGAATTCTATTTTTATGGTGAAAACATTTGGTCTTCCTTTTAAAAATTAGAAATGTTTAGTTTTTCTTTTGAAAAAAGAGAGCTTGTGGCCTCCCTTTTGATTATTATGAGGAGTGTGTTTGACAATTTAGAAAAGTTGTCAAGTTAAAACTTTTCAATCTAAAACCTGTCACTTATCATAAATATTATTTTTAAAATTATTTGTTATACATTTTTCTATATAACAACCCTACTTTTCAATTATTTCTACACAACTACCAATACAACTAACTTATTTTTTTTAAATTTATTCTCTTTATTCATCATCATTACCCTTATAACATCACATCATTTTCTATTAATTTGACAAGTTTTACATAAAAAAATTTTCATCAAAAGTTTTATAACTTCCCAAACACACCTGAGAATTTTCAAGCTTGATTGTGATAAAAAATCGAGATGAAATATAAGTATACTGATAAAAAAAAGTAATTTTTGATGAACTTAATAATATGCACAATATGTCTCCAATCAAGGTGGCTGAAATTCTAACTAGCAAATGACAAAATATACAGTGACTACTAAAATCTTTCTAATCGAACAGATACAAAGCAAAATTTCAGAATATCCAAAAATTAAACTGTGCCCAAGCAACATTATTAAACAACTATAAAAAGGACTTTTCTAAAATCGGACTGGCCTATTTGACCATCCAGTTGGGAACCAATCATAGGTCCAACTAATTTAGCCTAGCCTAGTTCAAATGCCGAAAAATTGCATAAATAGAAACCGCGGCTCAACCAGCAAACTGGTTAGACCGGTTCAAGCTAATCAATTAATATCAAAAAAGGAAAAAAATGTCAAGAAAAACATAGGCTGATTCAAAACTTTCCTTCGAGCCCAAAAACAGCTTACATAATCCGTAGTTAAATGCTTTCATTGAATGAGCATCTAAGTGGCTTTTGAAACTCACCCACCTCTGCCTTTGCTATGGAAAAGAAAAATCCTGAAGGCACCAGTGTTTTGATGCGGAGTTTCTTGTTAAGCAATTTGTCGCTATTAGCCCATGTAAATAATCTATCTATTCTAACTTTTTTTAATCATCATCATTACTTCTATATCATGTTATTTTTAAAATCAATTTAAAAAGTTTTGCATCAAAAACTTTTCATTCAAAAGTTTTATTACTTTTCAAATACACTCGTTGAAAAATAAAAAAATTTATATGAAATTAATATAAATGAAATTGAATGTATTTCAAAAAATAAGAACATTGCTTATAGTTAGGATTAGATGTAGAATGGAATGAAAAGAAGAGTTTTACTTGACAACATATGTAGGTGAGAAACAAACTCTCCCATTTCTTCTTACACAATTTTTAAAATAGTTGGACATTTTAATTACTTAATCATCTTAATTTTTCCATTTTACTCAATTTTTTCAATTATTTTTTTATACAACCACTCATTTATTCACACTTTACTTATATCACATCATATCACTATCTTTTCAACCTCCTCACTCACTATCCACATTACTAAATAGTACCAATGTTTAAGATATATCTATTTAAAGAATCATGCAAAACAAAAAATGAAAATGTAAAATCGACACATAACTACTTACTTTTTCCATTTAATCCATGGATTCTAATTATTTTCTTATATCTTTTCATAAAATTAACTTCTTTATTTTTATTGGTATTTTACTCTTATCATATTTATTCTATTAACAAACACACCTTTATTGAGTGTTAGAAATTAAAAAAAAAGCTTATATAAAAATTGATTCTATGAGATTGGTGGAAATGACATTAAATATATTTTGAAAGTAGAAAGAATAATATGATAGAGGGCTAATCTTGTCAGATTGATATGAGATAAGTTCATCTTAGATAGGTCTAAAAACTCATTTTTTATTTTTTGAAAATTTTTAATAAGATAGTTAATCTATATGTATATTGTTTATAAACTAAAATTTACTAATTTTGGACATGCGTATATATTTACCTCATATTTTCAAATAAAGGAGTATCCTAGTCTTTTTTTGTAAAAAAATTTCAAAAAATTAAAAAATAGGTGTTATAACCAGTAGGGGTGCAACTTGGTTCGGGTGCCGGCAAGTCAACTCGCTAGGTACCCTAAATAGGGTAAGTTTGGTTCTGCAGGTGAAATACTCATACAAATTTGGGTAGGGGTTGGTTCCGGTTCTAGGTACCCGGAATCGACCTGGATTTCATATATTATATATAATACCTATAATATTATTTACATCCCCTAGCCCTAATTCCTATTCAGCTATTCCCACCCCGAGATTCCCGACGCCTTAAATTTTCGTTTCCCTAATTCCCCTCTGCGGCGGCGTTGTCGCCTGTTGGTGGCTGGGTGTGAAGGCAGTTTGTGGCGGCCGGCGGATATTCTTCTCACCGAAAAGCAAAAGCAGCAGGTGGCAACAACTCGTGACTATCATGAAGACGACAAGTCCTCGATCTTTGCTCTTGCCGAGTGCGCCTGTCCGACTTTTGCCCTCGACGACGATGAGTTGACGCGCAGCGGTGTCAGCACAACTTTTTCCCTTGACGGCATAGGCTCGATGCTCTCTCTCTCTCTCTCTCTCTCTCTCTCTCCCCCTGACCCTCTGCCCTCGGCACGCGGGTCATCCCCTTCCCCTCGATGGCCAACGGCCCGATACATAGTGGGCAACTTCTCTCGTCGGTCTCTCTCTCTCCCCCGACCCTCTGCCCTCGACATATGTTGCATTTTCTTATAAATTATGTTCTAGGAACCGATTTGGAACCGAATCATAATTGACTCATTCTTGAGAAAATTGGGTATGGTAGACTCCGGACTGACCCAGTCTAAAATAAGATAAGGTATAGATTTTTACAAAATGGATAAGGGTATGTTCCACCCGAACCCGGACCTACCTGACTCAAGTTGCACCATTAATGACCAGTCCTAGATGATCAGCTAATGATATGAGATGATAGAGTAAAGAGAAAATAGATAAAACAGTTATATAAAAATATATTACGAAATAATGAAAATATAGAAATAAAACTTAAAGCAACATAATTAGGCAATTAATACATTAATATCTTTGAATTTCTCATTCCATTCATTTCCATGCAAAATTCTATCTTTAATGTGCAATTTGTGTCGGCTAGGTTCAAATTGGGATAAACTTTGCCCTTATTCTATTATTAAACACTCATACTCTGCCTTAATTTAAATTAAGTTGTTTTAAGCTTACCTTGTCCTATTTTTCAAAGTCAAGTTGGATTCAAATCGATTCTTTGAAATAATCTTTATATTATATTTAAAAATTAAAATTTTATTAAGTTTTATTTAAAAATATGTAATTAAGATGATAATAATATAATTTTTGAAATACATTTATTAAATTTAATAAATAAAATATAAATTAAATAAATTTCTATCTATTTAAATAATATATTTGTCTTTTTCTATAAAAGATATTTTATAAAATATATATTAAATATATATCGATAATT
>JAXCLR010000063.1:56290674-56304176 GCA_035584095.1 Annona squamosa | reverse complement strand
CGATAATTTAGAAACTAGGGTCTTGGAACTTATCATATCCTAATTGAACTGATACTTTTTTACCTAAACCCTCTCCTACTCTTTAAATATAAAATAAAAACCCAATCTACCGTATAAATATGAAAATAAAAACCTGCCATGTATTTAGCCGGTCGACCTACCGTATGCGGCCCACGTTGCGCCCTTTCTTGCCAGGGGGTCATGAGCTGGCCCATGAGCCCAACAGAAGAAAAGCCCGTGAGCCCATCAGCAATCGTCCCTTTATTTGCCTTGCCTTGACTTGCCGCGTAGTGCAGTGCAGCCAGCGCGACTAGCACACAGACGGCGAGAGTTTCTTTTTCCTCCATCCCACGAACCTTCCTTGCGAAGATGATGCAGCCGCAGTCCCAGCCGCAGTCCCAGCCCGACAAATCTGGAGAGCCTTCCTCATCGTCCGATGCGACGGACTGCGTCTCATCCAGCAATGTTCCGGCTACGACTATCGACGGGTACGATTGGGAGGATTTCAAAGACGACGACATCATGCAACAACACACTGCTATCCGTGCCCAAGAAGCCGAGAAAATCCCCTTTGTCGGCGACAAGGTGCTATTCCAAAACCCTAGTGTTCTTCCGCTCACTCACTCATTAGATCTAGATCTTCGAGCACGCGTTTGAATCGCGTTCTTGTGATTGTAAGATCACGGATCTTCAAATAGCTTCTGGAGGAAAACTCAAAATCACTGCCAAGATGGTGGCTCTGGGCATGCGTTTTTTTTGTACCACAATTCAGGTGAAGCCGGCGAAAAGCAGATTCTCGGGGGAATGCGCTAGAATTTGTTTTTCCAGGAGGATTCTTTGTTCTTAGTCTTCGACGTGATCTTGATGTTCCTGCTGCTCGCTGGATTTACTGGCAATTTCTGTCGTGAAGGATTTATCCTTTTTTTTTTTTTCGCCCTGCCAGCGGCAATGTTTGGTGGCATGCATGCTGATAGTCCGATTTCTTTCTAACTGCCTGTAATTTCACGTTGTCTGGATTATATTAATTAGTCGCGACAAAATCTTCTAAATCAAGTGGCTGCACTTGTCTTCTGATTCTTCCATTCAATGATGAGGGATAATGCTGAATTGCAATTTCGTGTGCCCTTGAAACAATATGAGTTCCTAGTCGTGCATCAACCTCTCATTAGGAATGCCATTGCCTTTACTGGGAGCTCCACTATGTCTGTTTGCCTGGATCAACTCCTTCGACCAGACAGGCTTGGTATCCTGATGCAGGTCATCTAGGCAGAGTGACACTTACCACATAGAACGGTGAGTATGCAGCTCACTCTCTAGATACAACCTCAAGCAAAGAATGTTCTAATTGCCTAAGATCAAAAGATTGAAGAATGACAAGTTGGTGCTGATCTTTTGCACAAACCTATGAGGGAAAATACATTTCTGAACTTTGTAACATGCCTTATGAAAAAAGAAGAAACCCCTCATGCAGCTGGTAATTTATAGTTACATTTGGGGCTTGAGCACGTCGTGTAATTGCATTTTGCAGGCCATGATGTGAAGGGGTATACATGGCACTTTGGTAGGCATTAGAGGGAGAGATATCCTGGTCAGTGGAGCTCCATGGATGAATTAAGCAGATATGTCCATGGGGTTGTTTAATTTCTACTGATAAGAATGTGTGTCGTAATTTGCTCTTTTGTTTTGCTGTGCAGCTACTTAGGTTCGCTACAAGGTTTTTCACAGCCCAGCTATTACTTTTGCTGTAACGTTTAACTTTAAATTTTTTTTTTTTTTTTAATACTGCAGGAGCCTCTTTCTGCGCTAGCAGCTGAGTATAAATCTGGCAGTTCCATCTTGCAGGAGAAAATTAAGGTTTGTCTGCTTTTAGTTGATTATGTCTTTGTTGCTGCTGTCAGTTACAATTGCAATGATTACATTATTTATTTTGATGAAATGTATTTAACAGGAAGAAGACTAAATTAACTGCCCTTGAGAACTAGAATTCTTAACTTTTGATGTGATTGCTCTTGCATCTAAATGGGACTTAACAGAATGTTGACCTCTTGAGGATTCACGTTTTGTTTGAATTCTGAGCGTTTGAGCTTATGACCAAGAAGAAGGTTGGGTATTGTTTTCCCCTGGATTATTAGTTATTGATGCCAGGCAACATTTTCATATTTTGATTGTTTTAGTGAAAGTTTGTAGAGGCAACGAAGACCAACCACCTGTTGCTCTATACAGATTGGCGTTGGGCTCCACAAATGGTTGAGTCACACAAGTAACCCCTCTAGCGTTGTGCTGCTAGTCCACACCGGATCAAGATTGTCGATTTGTTGTTTAGAAATGTTCATTTACACTTCATTCAAAGAGGTCTTATTTCACTTTATGGTGCCTTGAACTGTTTGTATGCCAAACTGTGGCTATTGCCTAATATATATCCTGTTTGCTTGTGGCTGGTATGACGTCCAATATACTGACAGTAGCTGATAGTTTTGACCCGATTAGTACCACTTTTGTATGCAGATTCTTGTTGAGAAATATGCTGCTATTAGGCGAACGCGAGGAGATGGAAATTGTTTCTTTCGATGTGTTATGTTTTCCTATCTGGTATAATCCTAAATGCATAAACTTTGAAACTCGAAAGTTCTGCTCTTTGTAATTTGGGTTTCTACCCTCCCAACTACAAGTTGGAGGGAAGTGAATAAGGTGCTCTGGTTTAGCTGATAAGCAATTAAGGTTACGGAATTAGGAGCATATTTTGGAAACGCAAGACAAAGTGGAGGTTGAGCGCATTACAGCAAGTGTTGAGCAGTGCAAGAGGACGCTTCAGAGTCTTGGATATGCTGACTTTACCTTTGAGGATTTCTTTGCGGTAATATATCAGTCCTTTTGTCAATTCATAATTAATGGAAAGCCACACTTTACATGGGGTCTCAATTGATGTGTGGGACTGCTTAGAAGAGCAGAATTTGAGCATGGATTAGTTATATATTTGAACTACGAAGTTGGTACAATGCATTGTTGGTTGGCTGGCTTCATTGTCAGCAGTGGAATTTTGATAAATAAAACATGATTTATGCACAGGACTGATGAAGATAAGAATTGAGTTTGACATATGATCTATGATTTAGTTCTTATGTGAACCTTATATAACGTTTTAATCATTAAATAATGAGAAGTGATCCTGTTAGTCCGGGCTAAGTGAATACCCCGCTTAGCCCAGCTCAAAAAACTTATTCATAAGAATTTTTTTTTTTTTTTGCTTTTTTTTTTGTTATATACTTGTTTATCTATATGTATTTAACATATAAACTAAGTTTTATCATTTTTTTTTAATAAAAAGTTTTATCATTTTTTGAATATGTGTATATATGTTTTTTAGATTTTTCAAGATAGGGGTATTTTAAGTACGTATATACACAAATGTTTAAAAACCTAAAAAAATATATGCATATACCAAAAAATGGTAAAACTTGGTCTATATGTTAAATACGCTTACATAAAGAAGTGTATGAAGAAAAAATAAAAAAAAATTTAAATGAGTTTTTTGAGATGAGCTAAGTGGGAATTTGCTTAGCCTGGGCTAAGAGGATCATTCCTTTTTAATAATTATTTATACACATATATATATGTTTTGGGTGTGTTGCTGATCTCTTGAGTAGATGTCTTATACTTGTTCATCTTCAAATCACAAGAAAGACTCTCTATGAGGAAAGAGAGGATCTTTAACGTATACGCATTGGAGAGTGAAGTGTATTTCTGTGTTTCAAGTGTTGGTATCTGTGTGGACCACTATAATAACAAATATTTTTGTATTTTGGCCAACCTGTAAGATAAGAGCATGCTTGAATATGTGACTGAATATTCATAGTTTGTCGGCATAGTGGACTAAAATTTTGCTCTTGGATGAGGTTCTCTATGATGTTGGACTGGTTTGTGTGTATGCGAATAGCATTTAGTTGATGGTTTATGATCATGTTAGGAAATTCTGATTTCACTTTAACATTGTTTATGGGATTTCCATTTGGGACTGACTGCCGAGATAATTTACAGTTATTCCTGGAGCAGCTGGAAAGTGTTCTGCAAGAGAAAGAGGATTCCATAAGGTGATTTTCATGACATCCATCCCTCCTTTTACTGATAAAATAAGCAATCTCAGTGTATCATCGTTTGGCAAATTTTACTGCAAAATTCATGAAGTGCTTATGATTTGGGTATAAAGGGGCTAATTTGGCAATAAAGGCTGGTAATCTGATGGGCTGTTACTGATTGGATACCCTGGAAAAGTCAGATAAATTGTTTGTGACTTTCAACTGTTTGTCATAGGATATGAACCGTTGGATAAAGCTTTGTGTACTGTATCCAGTCACTGATAGGAGGTTGTGATTTTCTTATCTATGAAGATTTTGTATCACTTAAGTCTTGATTGAACATAAAACTCACATTATTGTTTTATGTAATTCATAATGTACTTAGCAGAAAAAATTGCAACGTTTTTTGGCCTCACTTGTTCCAAAAAATGGGGACAAATTTTGAATTTTTGAAACATTTACGTGATAACTTGGATTTCTAGCTCAAACTTTGATTCAAGCATGTACTTCAAACTTGAGGTTTCTAGTAGACTTAACCAACTAAAGAGCTGGTTTTCTGTTTATAGTGTCTCCAGTGCGGATTGCTGATGCTGAATTTTGTGAACTGTAATTTTGTATGAGCTGTGTTGTTTTCATTGAACAAACCAATAATTCCCTTGATTTGTCTGGTCATTCAAGGCATCAGTTAATCATGAAATGTGGGAAAAATCTGCAGCAGTGCTGTTTATTCGCCTCCCCTCTTTTAAATTATCGATTTGCAAGAACTTACTGATCATATTTAATCAACAGTCTTTATGTATTTCTTTCAGTCATGATGAGCTTCTAAGGAGAAGCCGAGATCAATCAGTGTCTGACTATGGTGAGAAGAATAATTCACTGACCATTGCATCTTTTTATTCCTCGTAATTTTTCTAATTTTTTTTAGTCGGCAGTTGTGATGTTCTTCAGATTTGTCACTTCTGGTGAAATACGCAGACGCTCTGAGTTTTTTGAACCCTTCATTCTGGGCTTGACGAATGGAACCGTGGATCAGGTTAGTTTTTGAGGTTCTTTCCTATTCTTGCTTAGGCAAAAGATCTTGGTGGGGACTTGGGATGCATTAGTTTTTATGGTCATTATTTTGGATACTGAACTTTTTTAGACAAATCAATTGCTTCCTTGCCTTGTGTCTGCTTCAAGGGTTACTGGTCTGAAATTGTTCAACTGTTGTAGTTTCCATCTCTGGTTAATCATTCATACTGAATATTGAGTCGGTATATTTTATTTATATATTTATCTATTATATTGTTATTTATGTTTTCAGTATTGTACTGTTTCTTTCATCTGGACCATGTTTCCCCTGCTTTCTAATTTACCTTATTTTTTTCAGTTCACCTTTTTCTGTGTGCTGCTTAGTGTTTTACTTGCTATAGCCACCGATGTTTTTCCCCCCTTTTTATTTTTTCATGTTTCTTTTCCTAAATTTGCTTGGCTCAAACTTTTTCTCGTCTTTGCTTTTTTTTTTTTTCTTCTTTTCTCATGCACGTGCATAATTGTCCGCTGGCATCAAAATTTCAATGTTATTTTGTAACATTTTCATGAATTAGGATGACAGATTGTGATGTGAATTTGACAGTTCTGCAAAACATCTGTGGAGCCCATGGGGGAGGAGAGTGACCATGTGCATATCATCGCATTGTCAGATGCATTAGGAGTACCAATTCGTGTGGTTTACCTTGACCGCAGCTCATGTGATACTGGTGGCATCAGTGTGAATCATCATGATTTCATCCCAGGTGCTGGTGATCCTCAGTGTGCTACTGCCAGCAACGCTAATCTTTCAACGCCTTTCCTTACTTTCCTTTACCGTCCAGGCCACTATGACATTCTTTACCCGAAGTGACTTGCCCTTCCAAGTAAGCTCCAAAATTTTTTTGCTTTCTGTGGACTGACCTGGTATTCATCAGGGTTGTGCAGCTTTCTCTGGCCCTTGCCAGACTTCATCTAAACAGTTTTATGTGGCTTTTTAGATGTTGTATTGGCCCTGTCTACACTAGTTGTAAAGCTAATGCTGACCAGTGGAGGACCAGTTTTGCATTGGATAGTTAACACTGGTTATACTTTGATCTGCATTTCATATAAATGTTGGTGTTGCCAACTCAAACATTTGATTCGGATTGGAAGTAAGTAATTGAAGAAGATTTTTGACTGATTTGATGGATTAATTATGTTGGAATTTGGCTGCTGTCTGCATTTCGCCCCTAAAATGGAGAGCACCTGAGCTTTAGACTTCAAACACGTATTAGATGTCATGTGAGTCAATTCATTGGTTAAGATCCCTAGGTTTGTTTCCTATGGCAGGCCATCTGTGTAGCAGGAGTGAAGCACAGGTACAAGACAGATGATGGTCCATGGCCACGTAGCAATTTTCTTGAACTTATTCCAAGCAATCTGTTACTTGAACAGGGAAAATAAAAAAATAAAAAATCAATGGAACAAGGTTTCAGATCTTCTGTGATTGCACGCATGCCTCTGAGCCTCCAGCATTGTACTAAATACTGCTGTTACTGCTAGTTTTGTTATTTACTCTTTAAGCCTTAGGAAACATGGGCTAATGTGGGTTAACTCGAATGGATGTGCTCTGGAAACATGCTGCCGGAACTGATTTCTTTCCATTGGCTTGAGCCTATAAAATTTTAGAAGCGGGAACGCCAGATTCTTGGCGCTGACATGCAAGACTACCTGAATCCTGTATGAGGAAAAATAATAATAGAGTAATAATAAACAGTCCAGGGGTGCAAATTGGGTAGGCTGCTCTTGAGTACCCGGTAAACCAAGAGCATGCTTTTGGGGTACGGTAAGTTTTATTATACATATTTCCAATTAGGTTGAAGTAGCAATCTAGTTTTCTTTTATTTTCCTCTCCAAATTAAATTCCGTTTACCCTTTACATCTTCTTGTCCCAAACTTCGATTTTTTCATTTGGATGAAAAAATCTCTCAATTTACTTTAAATGTCTTGCATTGAAGAAACTGAATTGGAACTAGAATTGATTTGTCTCAACTTCCACGTAGTTAGGATGAGGTTGGTATAGTTCTACTGACCTATAAATAGAGGAAGTAATTTACAAACTAGAATGTAGGGAGGTTGGACCAAGAACACCCAACTGAATTCCTAAAACATCGCATGCTCCAATCGTGCTTCGTTTTGTTTTTGTTTTTGAAGAATGATTCTTCAAAATTACTATGGAACCTAGAATTAGGACCTTGCGTGCCTTTTTTTTTTCCCCCTTAAATTTTCCCAAAGAGCTGACAGGTTTATAGATCATAAATAATTTGATTGTTACCTAATCTACCAACAATCTGTGACTACCTGATGATACCACTGCCTGCGTCCATGATGGACAGTTGTTTGGGTATGAATTTAAATGTAAACAATCCATCATGTTTATCTTAATGTCTCTAAAACTGTAGTATTTCAAATCGTCAATGAGAATTGCTATTTTTTTTTTGTAGATGAATAACACTGATAAATTGTAGATCGTTGTTTAAATACTTTTATCAGTAATTCTGAATTATTTATTTATTTATTTATTTGGGTACACATTGAGAATCATTTTGAACGAACATGTCTAAACGAGTTCTCAATCAACATTACTTTTAATGCGACAGGTAAATGAAGGCGCTTAAATGATGATGATTTTTAATGCATCTGGTAAATAAAGGCACTTAATATGATGATGATGATGGTTTTTAATGCATAAGCCAAATAAAGGCACTCAATATGATGATGTTCGTTATTTCTTCTAGTCATGATAGCCCCAAATGGAGATGAAATAGGGATTGTATAATTACTTGCCAATTATTTCTATACAATTACCTGTACATTTAACCTATATATTTTAACTTGTTCTCTTTACTCTTTATTGTTATCCACGTTATATTACATTATTTTTTTCCAGTTTCAAAATTTGTATATAATTTTTTATCGAAAGTTTTATTACTTTCTAATTGCACATTTATAGATATGAGAGAGACGATTGAAAATAATCTCTCTGAAATTATGATGAAAATTCAAGAATATATTTTATTTGGAAATTTCTTTTATTATTATTAATAATAATAGTATGCAGTACCTGTTTGAATTAGTTAAAGAACGGAACACTTCAGGCCACGAAACTGTGTTTTCCCGGGAAATTTTGTTTCTCGTCGCTGTGATAAGAAAAGAACATGAAACTGTGCTTTCCCGTGAAATTTTGTTTCTCGTCGCTGTGATATCAAAAGAAAAGAAATCTCTACTCGTTGCAACTGATCTCTACCGTTTGCAAGAAAGATCATTAATGGATAATGAAAGGAAAATTCTCTTATACTCACAATATTGACCTCTAATTCTTTGCATATCTATGACATTTCATAAATTTCTTACGCTCATAAAATTCCTCCTTAAATTTCTTTTATACCCACATTGTCAAAACAACAATTATCTGCTAATTGAGACGACTGAGCTATATGACACTCGGATCATTTGATGTCATAAATTAATGAATTACTGTCACCAATGGTGCCTTCTTATAACTGAATCATTTCAACTGGGAAATTTTTTTTTGGGGTTGGTGGGTGGGTTGTGCAAAATTATCCTTTCAATTACGAAAGTAACAGTTATTTTGACAGTATTGAGTATCAAACGAATTTAAAATAAAATGTTACGAGTACAAGAAAATTTTATTAAATATTTTACGCAAAGCAGGAATTAAGGGTAAATCTTGTAGATATAAAAGTAATTTATCAAAATGGAAAGCCAAACATAGACGAAAACATAAATAATGTAGGGCAAGATGGCGGATGATTGTATGTCATGCTTCAAGTGCAAGGGTCATAGTTGTGAAATACTTGGGTGGAGGACAACACAGCGCGGGAAATATTTCTATCAACTTCTTCCTTTTTTTTTTTTTTTTTGTGTGTTTGGAATGGTAAGAACATTTAAGATTATTACTGTCACCGGTAAAGACTACATATGCCGATTTGGGCAGACATTAGCAAAATGTGAAGGGTCACCACAAGAATAACACCTCTGCCCAGACACTGGCTCGCCAGTCGCTGTCACGAAAGTAGTGCCTTGCCCAGTGGGTGCTCCCCTGCGTCCTCCACAACGCCCGCCTCTTCCAGTAGTGCTGTTAGCCAGTGCCCTCCTGCCTCTGCCCATGCTGTTAGTATCCATGCTATCCTCCCATCTGCATTTAGGCAACTCAAATTAAACACATTCATGAATACATTCATTCGGTTGCCTCTCATACCACGATATTACTGATAAAGGGAAGACTGACTTCATATTGATGTGGAGTATGAACACGCAGACCAATATGGATGATTGCCAATCATATGAAGCACCCAGTGCTGGCTGTGATTGCCTTTAAGCATTCTGATAATTCATCCTGAAGGGTCTTCCGGTGGAAAGCAATTCCTTACTAATGGAATAATTGTTTTGCTCGCCCATGAGATTCATTAGTCATCAGTTGCTCAAGAAGCATATTGGTCGTTACAAACATGGAAATGTTTCCCAAAGAAATTGGAAATTTTCATTTTTAACGATAAAATTGGATAGATGTTGATCTCATTCCACATACACAAAAAAATTGCAGGCCTGTGAAGGGCATTTGTAGAACTTTCTTCCCCTGTTAGTGGCAGTATTAGCAGTCAGCAAGACACAAGGCGTACCACATCCACTACATGCTACAGAATTTCTTCCTGCATTGTCAAAAGCGGAATTAGTAGCATTGCAGATAAGTAGCAGGAACTTAAAAAGGTAAAATCTGGATCCAGGCCATTTATCATATTGTGAATGGCAGGCAAGGTAAAGTGATAAATGAAATAAAGAACTCAAATCCATCATACCACCATTTTCAGAGTTTAAGCTCCTGCGTTGCCTGCCTCTTGAGCTTGAAACCTGGGAAGGGCAGTCATCAGATACGTGCCCCCTCTGACTGCAATGCACACAAGTAGGCTGTCTTGCAGTCCCTCTCCAAGCATTATTGGATGGTTCCATATTATGTCGCCCTCTTGCTGTGGGAGATTGAAAAAGTATAGAATGGAGTTTAGGAGAAACAATTTGAAAAAGGAATGGATGATATATGTGCTATCTGGAGCATACAAAAAGATCATATCATTTTGAACTAGCTATTTCATCAAGGCCATTAACCTGTCATAGGTATGCCACATAAGCTCCATTGAGAGCTATTTGGAGATCCAAAGTGAATAGAACATTCAATGGGACTTTTAGAACACAAACCAAAAGGAATCAATTGGATTGGAGCCCACACAACACTTGCCATTGGTCATCTGCTCATTATTTGAGTATGTACTTCTATAAATCACATACATGAGCTTAACCAAACCACCAATTCAGGCCTCTTGAGGTTCCCAATGCTTTATCAATATGGACGAACCCTGACAGTAACTATTTTTGGTCAATCTACAGCCATCTAAACTACAGCTGTTCTCATATAAGAGCTATCAATCTTTGAGGAGAACTTCATGGATTGCAGAGGCCACTCCACCTCCCATCTCCATATGATACATTGATAGTGTAATAATCGTTATTTTTGTTGAATCAGTCTGCCCTGGAGAAAAAGGATTCACAATGGGATCCCATGTAATAGATAGATGATGATGCTAGTATCGAGCAGTTGACACTTGTCTAATTCTAGTAACAAGATGCTGTTGGACAATTCCATCAATATACTCATTTCATACACGATATTTCATTTAATATATTTTCTATTTGTGTTTTTGATTCAGCTGAACCCAAATTAGGTGAGAAAACAGCTTGCAACGACTATGAGGACAATCTTTGTTCATTGTCCATCTTCTATTACAAGAGTAATTTCAAGGCCTTAAATGAATGAGGAGAGTTGAGGGGAGTTTGCGTATTTTATACCCAGTGTACTGGTAGGAACCCTTGAACCTGTCCCACAAATTTCTATCAACTCTTTGAGTGTCTCATCACAACCACCAATGCAACCTGAAAAAATGTCCATGCATGTAAAACTATGAATATATGTAATCAGCACAGGATAAAAATGGGGCAAGCTTAAAGCAAATATGGAATGCAATGATGCAAACATCACATTGGTTTGGTTTATATTTTCAGTATCAAAGTCATTTACTGATTAGCACATTCCAACCAAATAAATGCTCCAAGTAACTGTTTTCGTTAAACTAGTTAAAAATTGGCTGCCTATGCTTCAGTCATAATATTTACTTCAGTGGAATATTTCCATTAGGGGCAGTTTGGATGGGGATTGCAACCTACGGGAGGAAATTACTTAAGAATAGCTGTATAATGGAAGTTAGTAAGACGAAGTGATTAGTTGTGTTATGGAGGTTTGTGGAATGTATAATAGAATGACAAAAGATTATAGCAGATTCTCAAAACTACTTGTATACACACACACATACACACAGATATATACATATATATATGGGGAATAATCCAGTGCATGCGACTGCACCGTGCAGTCCATGCACTGTGGGCCCCACTTGATCATAAATAGATAATCCACCCCACCCATTGTATTTAGAACTGTTCACTTTATTAGCATACCAATTTTCATCCAAATCCAACATGTGTGTAGTCCCCATCTTAAAATGGTGCAAAATCAACGTAATAAAATAGTTTAATGTAAATATCAAGTTTAAAGTGGTTTTTTCAACATCTAAACCGTCTCAAGTATGATTTATACATGGGTAAATGATTGTATAAAGTTTCATTATAATCTAATATATGTGGGGTCCATTTTACAGCAGACTGCACAGGATCGGATCTCTATATATATATATATATTTTTTTTTTTAAAAAAAAGCAATCATATGCAAGACATCATGCATCCAAATCTAACTTTAACAGCTGGAAGAAAAACTATAGCTTGGGACCAGTATGAAGGCCGCAGAGGAGATCATGGACTGACATCTGACTTCCACAGTGGGAACAGAAAAATAAGCAGCTGGGGACAAGTGTGAAGGCTGCCATATCCATAAGCCAAAGAAATAGTTGTATTACAGATTCCTTTTTAACTCTATGGTCCTCAGCTCAAGCAAGAGAAAAAGTGATCTAAATATTTGTCCATAAGGCACAAGATATATTTTGGACAAACAAAGCACTGGAACCCAGCCTCAATTTTATAAGAAGAAATCTGCAAGGTATTCCATGGAAAAGCCACCATGATTGTACAAAATTATATGTTAAGTTTTCAAATTTAAAAATTTAGACTGCAGAATCAAAATCTAAGTGGAATATTGTTAAGATCTTAAGAACTGTAGTCTGGAATTTGACTAGAAGAATAAAATTCTTCAAGCACATGACTGACATAACGTATCAACCTGGCCAGTCACAAAGGAAATATAGAACAGGTGGGCACATATGACATCTTCCATGATCCCATGATCATCTAGGGCATGTTTGGCATTCAACAAGTGTTGGATGGGATGGTTTGGTACGGTAAACATGTTTTCCAACAACTAATTTTACAATTAAACCACCATATTTTTCCAACTTTACCCCTATTATTTCACGCAATTCCCAAAATATTCTCTTTTCCACTTCCGCCCCATCCTACAATTTATCCCCATCCCACATTCCCAAAGTGCCTCTAGATTGGAGTTGCCACTGGCTATAACAATCTAGATGACCATGTGAAAAAGCAACGAGTACCCAATTTTTACTGTCCATTTTGCATTTTATATGCTATCCCTGACTCCATTCGATTCCTCTAGGAGCAACCAGAAGCACTGAGTGGAAATTGAAATTTTTACCTAGTGCAGAAGTTATATCTCTGCAGTAATGAACACTACATGCCAAAGTTCAGTTTAATAATAAGTGATAATACCACATAAGAGTTGAGCCTGAAGTAGGCACTACCTACATTAGTGTGCTTACCCAAATGATCAGTGTCATAATTTGGTGGAATCTCCAGGCGACGAAACTTAAACTGAATCTTCAAAACGGGGCCTGCAAATGACAAGTCAGAGCATCAAATCATAAAAAGCGATAATACAGTGCATGTAAATACACTGGTTACATCTCACATATATATATGGGCTAACCAAGTTACATAAAAGTGGACCATATGTGTGTGTGTATATTGTATTTAGCATCCTTTACAGTATTTTGGAAACCCTTTTATTTGTCCAATGTCACTGTGTATGGGCACCATTGAAAATCAACGTGATAAAATGGTTTAATGTTAAATATCAATTTTAAAATTTTATTTCTAACATCTAAACCGTCTAAAATATCATTTCTATGGGCATAAATGATTCTATAATTATTACATTCTGATACATATGTAAATGGATTTAAGCATTTTTCGTAATTTACACATGAATATATATATATATATATATATATATATATATAGAGAGAGAGAGAGAGAGAGAGCTGTTCCGGTGCAGTGAT
>JAXCLR010000063.1:56270540-56290574 GCA_035584095.1 Annona squamosa | reverse complement strand
GAGAGAGAGAGAGAGAGAGAGAGAGCTGTTCCGGTGCAGTGATGCTGCACCGGAACAGCGGTGCAGTGGCCCCAAAATGGGCCCCACGTGATCATGAAATCATGATCATGTGGGCCCCATTTCAGCGATACTGCACCAAAAATTCCGGTGCAGCATGCTGCACCAGAATATATTCCTATACATATATATATCAACAAATGTGGCCCATAAACATACTTGAATGGGATGAAAATGTGTCTTCTAGATAAACAAAAGATATTAAATACAATGAATGGATTGGATTTCTCGTCGAGGATCAAAATCTTAAAAATTAAAGGGTCACATGGCTCCTCTTCTATGTAACCTAGTTGCATGGAAGTGAAGCCCATATATAAAGGAACATTGGCTGAGGTTCGAAGAACTTAACAAACAAAACAAGCCCATATGCATTTCAACACGATGAAAGCAGATGAAAAGCAAATGACCTGGAAAGCAAGAGTTGCAGGCATGGTTAGTGACAGATGCCTCTGATACAGCTCCTGGAAGCCAAACAACATTCCTGCACTGCAAAGAGCAAACTTGATCTACAGTTACAAAGAAATTATTGAAGCTTCCAGCTCCTTGGCCTCAGTAAAGAAATCACCGACAGGTGGATACCAAGCTTTTGTGAACTATTTTACTAAATCCTAACATCTGAATATTTATAAAAGATAGTGGAAAGTAGAAAAGGGACTGTTTTAACCTAACACGATCTAATTGTAACTAGGTATCTAGCATAGATCAGTTTGGCTTTGAATCAGTTCAATTAACAGTACGAAATTTGAAACAATTTGAAGTATGTTGTGATCATTACATAGCTATGGTTCAAAAAGTTTTTGAACACTTTAAAACTATATAATAACTAAACATTAAAAAACTTATTAACAATATATTCAAGTACTTATTTGAGGCTCCAAATTCAATCTCTCTTCCTAGTCCCCAAGTTAATATGCATTATGACAGCTAATGACCGACTTCTTGGAAGGTGAATGCATCATAGTACAATGACAACTACTACACCAATGATACTACAAATACAAGGATAGCTAAGATCATAAACATCCTTGATGGTAACAGATGACCTTGAGGTCCTATTAGGATTTGGTTAACCCAGCCGCAGAATGGGAGTACAGAGCCAAAAAATATTGATCTACATGTTTATAAATGCCTGATTCTTTCAAAATACTGATGAGCCTTTAATAGGTTCTAATCGCTTGCATAAAAATTGAGTAAGAAGAAGAAAAAGAAGATATGCCATCCCAACTAAATTCTATAGATGCTAGAATTTGAGGTCTGGCAATTCACCTGAGGAAACCGCAAACACCCAACCATAAAATTGCCTTCCTGCATAGCAAAACTGGAGCTTTTAGGAAGCCATGCTTGAAAATAGATGCATCAATATGAAAAGATAACACAATAATAAGCATGTAACAAGTAAAATGTCTTCAGAAACATCCAACTCCAGTGTTGATAATATCAGAGCTAACAATGGCTGTGTTCGGTAATTGGCAAAAATAAATAAAAATTTCCCCCTACTTTTCCATACAATAACCTTACTTTATAATTATTTCTTCACATCTTTCCATGACAACTACTTTATCTATTTCAACTATTTTCATCTTACACCTAATCATGACACCCATCATACGACATTATTCTCTTCCTTTTTCAAAAATTTTCCCCCAAATGCCAAATGCTTCCAATATAAGTTTCTTATAAAATAAATTAATAAAAAAAGCAAAAACAGTTGTGGTTAACATATACCTAAAATCATTAACTGTTTAAGGGTTTTATTTACAGATGAACAGCTTAATAGGCTACTACACAACTGATTTCGCACTAATACCAACCAACCCTGCCATAACACCCCCCCCACCCACCCAACAACCACCCAAAACAAAAAATTTACAGTCAATATTACAGATTCTGAAACAACTTCTACATCCATCATAATATTTGCAAAACCAAAGAGTGTTGCATTTTCGCTTGTACCACTCAAGATTCTGATTATTAAAACTCTTGACATCCACTCTTTGGATTTGATTTCAGCTAAAGGCATTGCACCAATCTAAACCAAGTTGAAAAGACTTGTTTACCATTCCAAAAAGCTCCAAGTTAGAAACTAACAAATCTCCAACAAATGCTGAACAGTGTCACATCAGTATAGCATAAGTACTATTTCACCTTTGATAAACCAAATCTGATATTCATCTTTGAAAGTCTTATTATGCTAGCTCCGGTAAAAGCAGACAAAACATTACCAATCTTTGCCTGAGCACCATGTTGGATTCATGGCACAAATTACAGGACCGAACAATTGCTCCACCAGTGTGCTGTTCATCTCCACCAGGCCTGTTTGACCTGTGAAGAAATAGACTTAAGAGACCAATTTAATGAATGCATGAGCTCTGTACACAAAAGCTAAGAGAAAACCTTTCAAAGAAAATCTCCATAGCTTCCAACAGTTTCACTTTCTTCAATCTAGCCTGCATCATATAAGAACATGCTAGGAGCCTGTGATCATTCAATTACTATAACACAAGTATAAATAGTGGTGCACATAAATACCATGGAATTGGCATATTCAAAGAAGGTAATCACTTCACACAACATATTCACAAAGTCATTTGTTCATTTTCATGTAGTTAATGAACGCAGAATTGCAAATTAATGAAACAGAACAGGTAGCACCCATTGTATGCCTCGTCGCTTGGTGGGTGATAAAACAATGCACATGAAAACAATATCATCTACTTTCTAATAAAGTTGATGTTATCTGCAGATATTATCAATAACATCATTATCCATATGCATAAAATCAAATTTTACCCAAGTATTTCGATATAATCTTCAATCTATCATGTATTATATGAATTCCAGATAAGAGACACTTCAAATTAAATACCTTCTTACATTTAATTTAATATAGTTCTCAATTAGAAATCAATAAATGTCCTTGTATTTAATCTAAACAGTTCTCAATTAAAATTTCATTCAAATCCACTAAATTACAATTAAAAAAATTCATTTCAAATTCCATGATGCATTATTCTATTTAATTTAAATATGTTAAAACGCTTTAAAGAAAATATAAAATATACAACAGATTCACTTTCAAATAAAGTTTTTATTGTCATAAAAAAACTTTTCCCAACTTTTTATTTAAAAAATTTTCAACAAATTATTTTTTGTAAAAATATAAATCTTAGATGAAATAAATAATAATTCTATAGTACATGCTCCCAGATAAAAGTGTTAAGATTATTAGATGAAGCAAATCATAATTCTATAGTACATATGTCATAAGTTGTAATTTGTCTATTTTGTAAATAATTTCATGACAAATAAAAAGTATGCACATCTAAATAATGCTTAGTATGGGCTTTGTTGTTTCTTTATCTGTTTATTGTATTTACCACGTATTTTTTGTTAATTTTTGCAATTTTATTTCTATCTTTTAAAATTTCTCTGATAAATATGATTTTATCTGTTTTGCAACTGATAAATTAGATTTTGCCAATAATGCAAACATTGGAAGATTTTTCACTGCAGATTGATTACCTAGTATATCCTGGGAACTTCCATAATAATTTGAGATTAGACCATGCAGTACCTACTCAAAATACATAAACAAGATTCAACATATCCCAATGAACATTCAAGTTCAACATATAGGAATATGGGAGAGAATGTGTTTGAAACACTCAAATACTCTCATTCTTGACTCACTCTTCGTTACAAAATGAGGCTTCTCAGTTCTCACCTCTCCATATGGATGAGGGACCCATGAATCTTTCCTAGACACATGTATGGCCAAGATTGCACAACTTCACATTTACTTATCAGCAAAGAATCTACTAGAAATCCCCACATCCAAATTAAAAAAAAAAAAAAAAAACTCTTTAAGAAATTTTAAAGATGTACTTTGTTTTTACATATTTGCCCCCTCCAAAAATTCTATGATTCCTCAATGGCAAATTCCAACCCCCACCCCACCCCCACCCCAGGGTCCTAGATCCACAACTAACAACACCCCATATTCCCCTCACATAACTCCACATTTCCACAATACTACACACATCCACCAATTGCATAGAGAACTTAGACCTCATCAAAATAGGTTATATCTCATACTTAAAATGAAACTTGTCACTTTACAAATTAGGCTCCAGATATTGATTATGTTATTTTCAGAGACTGAAAGGGAATCAGCCAATTACCTCAAGAAAACTCAAGACAGAAAAGCCAAAACGAACATGGATCCAAATGCAGCCAAGAAATGCAATGAACTTAATGTGCCACCACAAAAAAGTAGGAAACTTGAAATGCAAATGTTTTGAGAAAACATAAATTAAAACTTACACTAAGCACATGCCCTAATAAATTCTGAGTATTTTATGTCAGCCATATTCAGACTTCTGACGTCTCATGTGCAGAAAAAGGATATCATATTGATAGCAAAAAAAAAAGGTTAAAATGAAACACATAAATGCATCCATAAAATTCAAAGAACACATGTACTGATAATTTCCCTGTCATATTACATCTAAAAAGCAGTCTTTCATCTGTTGCAAACAATTCTCCAGAACTTCTGACTTTCTCTTTTGTCCCAGGCTAACAGCTTTCATGTCACACTCCATCATAGCTCTAAGATATGGTTTCCAAAGCTCATATCTGAAAAAGCTCACAGAAACTTCACTGTAAGAAGTAAAGAAGAAAAACCAAGATCATAAAGAACGTAATAAAGTTTGGTGCCTGCGCTTCATGCTGTATTTTGTTGGTTGTGGCTATGGAAATTTTGTGATTAACTGCAGCCCTAGAGTCCAAAATTTCATATGATACATGAGTTAAGCTATTATGATAGTATTTGATTGCACACATCATTAGCCCAAAGTCTTTTGGCATATTGGTAAAGGCCCTTATCACCTTCTAAGTATGCAACTACTCTCAAAATGAGATGCCTAATCTCTAAAGTTCTCTTAATGATTTGTCAACACTATTTGTTCCTTAAAGCCAGTGAGAACCATTAGTACTTGACAGGAAAGTAACTAAGGGAAGCTTTAGATTGTTGAAAAGGGAAAAAAGGAAATTCTTTTCCCCAACTTTCCCCTATTAAGCTATTAATCTATCCTTGTTAACCCAATTTTTTCCATCATCGAATCTATCTTTTGTTTATCAATACTAACATTTTCACACAAACATATATCTATTTTTTGTCTTTATCCAATAGTTTGTAAATATTGTTTTCTATAACATCCCACATTAGTTAGGATGGAGAGAGCTTAGGTTATAAGTGGAGGTTCTAGTTGACTGGTTGAGTCACCTTTTGGGGTGAGCCTAGAATGACAAAACCGTGTGAGCGTAAGGCTCAAAGCAAACAATAGCTGCGACTGTTGGCTACGGCATGACAAAATGGTATCAAAGCTGACTCCCGACATCCTGCTAATGTGTCCAGAGGGAACTCGTCCAGCAAGGACATTGGAGCCCTAGAGGGGGTTGGATGTGACATCCCACATCAGTTAGAATAAAGGAGGGAGCTTAGGCTATAAATGGAGGTTCTAGTTGAATGGTCAAGGCGCCTCCTAGAGTGAACCCAGAAGGACAAAACCGTGCAGGCGTAAGGCCCAAAACGGGCAATAACTATGACTATTGGCCAAGGCATGGCATTTCCATTCATGCTGATATCATTTCCTTTCATCATGTGGGTAAACATTACATTCCTCCTATCCCAACAAACTAAGCTATTTCTAATTTGATTTTGTGACATGAAATGGAAATATTTAAAGATCTCCAGAGGTTTCAAAATACCAAGATTTTGATGTCTTTGTTCACTTGAATTATATGGATGTGTTTGGATATGCCTAAAACTTTTCACTTATCACAATTACCCTATTTTTTCACACTTCTTATATAACTACCCTACATTTCAATCATTTTTATACAGTTATTCATACAACTGATCTATTTGTTTTAACTTTATTTTCTTTACTCCTCATCATTATCCCTATTATATCACATCAATTTCTCCTATTTTAAATACTTTTACACAAAAAACTTTTATTCTAAAAATTTTATCACTTCTCAAACACACCTATTTATACGAGAGCTAATTACATTGTACAACGCCAAGGCACATGACATTTCAAACACATCAAGCTGATCATTGTGAACTGGAACACATCAAACTTGTTGCATCAAACCAGTGTGAATTTCACATGATAAAAACTGTTTTTCAGTAGATGGGGATGCTTTATTTGGATTAAAGCATGCAATTAAGCATTCAGTTATTTAGCTTTTGAAAAAGGAGATAAGGCAAATAATAATAATAATAACAACTGCTGCTGCTAGTGTTTATTTACCAAATTGTCCCATAAACTGCACCTCCACCAACCCAAAAAACATGAAGCAAAATTCACATTATCCACCATGGCAAGAGTTACATAAGGCTCAAACTAATTACAGTAGACTACCCAGATACACGTTAGGCAAGAAAAATAATTGATCCCAGCAAACTGCAACTCCCATGTAGCTTAGTAATCCAACCATGACAAACCAAGTTAGCCAAGAAAAACAACCGATCCCAGCAAACTGCACCTCCATTGAGTCTTAGTAATCCAAACATGACACTTGGAATTTTTCATTAACAAAAAATAATAATAACAATTCATAGCAATTTCTTGCAGCCACTCAAGAGAATTTGTTGAAAGTCTCACAAAAAAATTTCAACAAAACATGTGCCCACTTTATCTTGAACACATATATTTCCAAAGTCGATCATTATTTTACAGCATGCAAAATCAATCTCTAACCAAGAATAATATAAATCCAATCAACTAATTTAATCAAGAACGATATAACATACATGAAATATTATTATAAGATAACAGAATTCAAGAACAATAAAATGGATGTCTTACCCCATGTCATCGTATCCCATAACCAATGCCTCTCCCTGCAATTAATAAAGCACAAATCAAACTGTAAACCTAACATTCCATTTGAGTTTATTTGAAATAGACAGTTGAGAAAGATATTTATTCAGACAGGGTGCCCACAACCCACTCAGTAACAATACATAGCCAAGCTCCTCTCAATTAGCAGAGCCATGTGAATGAATTCATGCAAGTATACAATCAGAACCAAGAAGAATTTAAGATTTCAATGGTAGAAGATACCAGATTTGTTGGTGAGAAACGTGTATTTGCATCTTTCGTTGCATAAAACCTATCAAGTAGCTTTTTTATGTGATCATGCATTGTTGCATCAGTGCCAATACCAGCCTAAGGAAAAAAATATATACATAAGCTGCAAGCAGATTAAAAAGATATAAGGAAATCGAACTAGATGGTCAAAATTGATGGAAAATCACTACAAAGGATACCCTAACCAATGACTAAGTATGCATAATTCCCATGACATATTCTCACCTTGTCCATGCAACCTAGCAAATCAGATTCACTCAACAGAGGTGGTGGTCTTGTGACACCTGAATCAAGAGTTAGTGCTGTTGGAATGAACTGCAGATCAAAGACATACTGAATATCAGACAATGGTCTAACTTCCACATATACAAAGAAGTGAACATGTTAGTTAAAACAAAGAATTAACAGTTAAACTTGCAAATCAAGACACTTCTACAGCATCATTGCAACACAACACAGTCAAGAAAAGAAAAAGAAAAAAAGAAAAAAGATACAGACGCCATTATACTGAAATAACAAACCGATTCCACAATCAACATTAAGGCCAATTTAAACTCTTCAACCTTTACTATCTATGTGATGCACAGAAAAGGCCAAGGGTGAGGAAATGAGCATGGAGAAAGACATGCACAGCAGATTATTCGAATTAGTTAATCAGCCAAAATTAAAAGTTATCATGGGCCAGGTATTGAATAGCAATAATACCTGCCCCAAGGCAGCCCCTCACCCACTATAACAGTTAAGACTTATCATTTTGTTCCCCTTTAGGAACAATTCTAACTTAAATCTATGATTTTACATGGTCAGATTTCCCTCGTTTTTTCTTTAATAGAGGATAGCCAAAAAACTCAGAAATTAAACAAAATAGGTGAAAATGGATACCATCGTGACAAGAAACATTGCAGCTTTCCAAGGGCAATGGTCTGAGTTGCTAGGAATGGTTGTTTTAGCAATTAAATAGCTATTTTTGGATACCTAGATCAGGATACAGAACCATCACACATTTTCTTCAATTCATTGGCCACCATGAACATAAGTTTAAGCCAAAGTAAAATAAATAAGTAAAAATGTTCCATGTAGTTCCTGGTATAAAAACTGCAAATAATTGCTAGTATAGACCAGATTCACACACCTGCTGACCCAAGGTGTACATTGGAACCAATGAATTGCCCCAAGATTCATACCTATATACCTCCAAATAATTTTTCTGAAACATATCAAAACAAGAAATCAATGAGCAACATAGAATAAGCATAAGTTGTTGTCATTTAATATTTAATGAAAATTTAGCTAATATCATTAGCAGCATGCAAGGCATGTTGAGCTAAGAAGGGCCAGGCAAGGAGGGATGGGGCCTTGTTAAACATTTTTATGGATAGCTTGAAATCATGTAAATATTTTAAAATCAATGCATCCGTTGGCAGATAGGGAAGTTATGGAATTGGTTTAATGAACCTGCACTTACGTGCTCAACCGTGCATATCCAACAGAATGAAAAGAAAGTGAGTCCAATTCACAAGATACTGCGTGCTCCAAGAGCACAGAAATACTAGACTACCAAGCTGCATGAATAGGGCATCCACTGTGAAATTAGGCAGTTGCAGAAATCCTTTGCCAAGCAGCATAGTATATGCTGAAAAAATATAAATCCTTCAAAACAACTAGAATGCTCAAACCAGAGCAACTGTAAAGATAAGAAAATGCATACAGCTACTATCAAACGCCCAGAGGCAGAAAATTGTTCACCAGCAATGTCAATCTCTACAGTTGTCTCAGCCCCCACTGCTGGTTGTGAGACGCAGGCTAGGAAGTGGCGAACCACGAGCTCATACAATCTCTGTAATTGTGGCAGAAAGACTCAGTACAGCATTACAGTCTACACAAGCATTTGTGTGTGTATCACTGGTTGATAGAACCTCGAAAAAACAGTTATACGAAGCATAATATAGTTGATGAAGGGGAAATCTCTAATATGCCAGATCTGAACTCGATACTAATGAGTTGATGCACTTTTAAGATAAATCACGTCTATTACCTGACGAATCAATTCATAATCAATCGCTCTAGACAGTCCAGTTTTGGTCAAACTAATGACACGACAATTTATTAACTATTTAATAATACGTCAACAAAATAATTAATTAGGAAATTATAAAACAATAAATTATTCATTAAGGGTGTGTTTAGTATTTGTTAAATTTCTAAAAGAAAATTCTCGGTGAAAAAGTTGTTGAAATGGGAGAAAGTGATGTGATATGATACAAGTAATGATGAAGAATAAAGATAATAAAGTTAAAATAAATAGGGTAGTCGTATGAAAGGTTGTGATAATTGAAAAACATGATTGTTAAATAAAAAATGTGAAGAAATGATTGGAAAAATAGGATAGAAGTGTGAGGAAAAAATTTTGGATGGAGAATTTTTTGTTGGTGAATACTAGACGCATCCTAAATGCAGCTATTACGTTTTGTTCTATGTGTCAACAATGGATAATTATTTTTTTGCCCTAAATATTTACACATATATATATATATCTTAAGTTAGACCACCAATCTAGCCACTTGGGCTGGCCACAAAAATATCATGTATTTAAAAATCCAAGAAAATACATAAAAATCTTCAAAAATGGTAAAACTTAGTTTATAGATTAAATATACCTATATTAACAGGTTTATAGAAAATAAAAAATATGTTAGGTGACCCGATGCAGTTGGGGCCAATCGGCCAACTGCGAATCAGGCCTCCTTAAGTTATCATGAAGTTTTATGGAATGCAAGAGCATGATGAGAGACTAAGGGAAGACTTAAACAATGAACTCTACAGTATTTGGCATTCCCAAAAACTTGTCAACATAAAATATTTTGATCTAAAATTTTTCACTATCCACTACTACCCTATTTTCTAATAATTTATTCACAACTTTCTATATGACTACCCTACTTTCCAATCACTTATCTACAACTACCCATACTACTAAATTATCTATTTTAACTTTATTTTCTTCATTCCTCATCATTACCCCTTTGATATCACATGACTTCTCCCATTTCAAAAAGTTCAGCGCCAAAAACTTTATGTTCAGAAATTTTAAAAGCTTTATCAGATATCAAACACTCCCAATATGAAAATCGATCCCTATTTTATTGATGAAATTAAGATATAACAACAATAAGTATAATGATACGAATAATTTATCACTAATAAGGGCTAGGAACATGCCTCCTGTTTAGCAATAAAGCTGACACTAATTTACAATCAATATGTCTTGTATCTCTTGCAGGTATGAGAAAAAAGTTTGTCTTGACCTTTGGGCCTAGCAATCATCCCCCTAGTCTACCAGCTATTGTGCTTTCATTCTACTTCTGTAACCAATCTATCAATTACACATAATAGAGGGATGATCATTGAAGAGCCAATCTGCTGGATAGACAAAATCTCACACCTGCAGCACATGACATCTTGGCAAGAGTTCAACTAACATTCTTTGAGAGCTCTTATCTACTTGCACCTGGTAAAATGTTTGCTAAAAGTTAGTCGAGTGTTGCCTACACTGTGATCTGGGCTCCATCCAGATTCTCCAGCAGAAAATTTAGTTGGGTGAATTGGAGGATGTGCTTTGTCATCATGCCCACCATTACCAGGATTTCTCCAAAGGCCTGAATCAGGATCCAGAAGTCGTTGTGCATACAAACCCCATGAAGGATGCCCTTGTTGCTCTCGCACAATTGCCTGACAAAATAGGCCCAGAAAATTAAATATTTTGATGAATAAAATGCAGATGGGAAAAGAGGGTAACAGATCCTCAAATGGATCCATGATTCGATGCTGCACATCTAGACTCTAGAATAGACAAATTCAATAAGATTTGCACAGAAAAAAACTGATGCTAAAACTCGAAATTTATATTTGAGAAATGGCGCAGCTTCTGAATATAATTTTTCAAAGAAAATTTCTCAGATCTCGTCAGGTAAGGACAACTATAATATGAAATCAATGGTTCATAACTTCCAATGCACTTGGCTTGGATGATAATTATGCCCACAATCAGGAAAGGTAGTGCCCATGTGCTAGAAGTTAAATTCTGAAAAACTTAAAACTCGTGCCAATATGCTTTATTGACTTGTATGCTCATCATCTTCCTGATGCGGATCATGAAGCTGTCTAAATAAGGGTTTACTTATTTTAGGAATGTTTTATTTGGACTTTGGGTACTTGATGTCTTTAGTTTGATGAATAATACATGCAAGTTTTTCATTTGTTTTATTTAGAGTATTGTTCATGTTTAAATTATGCAACACATATATGTAAGAGATGCATTAGGATTTTCCTTTCTTTTTGATAACAGAGGCATGGTCTTAGAGATTTTCATTGGAGTTTGTGCATTAGCTATTGAATTGAGAATTTAGTTATCTTTCTCTTCTTCTTTTTTCTGTCGTTTCCCCAATTAATCTTGTGTTCCTCCCTTTTCATCATGTATTTGCCTATTCAGAGTCCTCTTTCCTTCCAAAGTCTTCCCCTTTTTATTGGTGTAGGGCATCCTGTCCTACAGCGCTTCAATTGCCTGAAAGCTTCTTGAAGTGCAGCTCCATCCACTTTCCCAATGCAACTCCACGAGAAGTTGAATTGAGTTGTGTATTAGAAAGAGTTATGACGGGATCACTGCCCAGGGAAAACCAAATGTCTTTTGAAGTATAGTAACTGATAAGATTGAGCAAATTGGCTCTTGAATAGTTATACAGTATGATTTATTGTGCAAGTGCATCTTGCTAAAGAATAAAGACTATAAATGAATAAAAATTGAATTTTCAGCATTCTGCTAATGTTCTTAGATGTTGATTTTCCCTCAGTAGGAAGCTATCACCATTTTGCTGTAGTGACATTTGCATATCCAGTAACAAAATTTTGATCTCTGGAAGGATGACAATGTCTTAAGAATATCAGATACGAACATGCAAATCTGTGTTGACTGAGAAGCAATCAGTCTCTGTACGAGGATAGCTGATGAACCCGCTTTGATAAAGCTCTTCTGCTACCTGAGAGAGGAGGAAAACAAAATAGAAAAACACATCAAATACAGTAGAAAAACCATGTAATGATGTGAAATGGATACCAAATTTTATACTACATAATAAAAATAACACATGCAGATAGCATGAAATTAGCCATTTCTTCGAATATTGACAAAGATTTTCTGTATTTCTTTGAATCAGTCAAGCTTTAAGCGTGCCGGAGATACTAAATTTTGAATCTGTCAGTAGTTGCAGAACTCTCCAAACAGGATTGACCGCATGACTACACATTAGTGGCATTGGGGACATGCAAGGCCTGCAAACCTCACTAGAGATTTTACTTTAAATTTTCATTTCTATAAATCATTTTGGGACACTGAACGGCATCCAATTAGCGTAAAATTAGTCCTGTTTGATGGTCATAAGTTGGCGTTCAAATAGACTCAATATCATTTCAATAGTTCAAATCTATATAAATGAGCCCCAGAAGAGAATTCCAAAGTTTGGAAGCCTTTACTTATTTCATTTTCTTCTTTCAGTTCTTACTAGTTCATCATTGAAAATTTTATAGACCACAACTGAGGATGGTTTTAGAATTGAGTTTATTTTAAAAGCTATTGTGTATTTTTGGGTAATATCCTAATGGATCAAGGGGATAGCATGAGGCCCATATATCAACTTTTTACCATTTCTTCTACAACCTCTTCCACCACATCAGGGTGTTCATATAACATGGAATTATTGAAAGAATTATATCTTTTTAATAAATTTTAAAAAAAGATAATTTTTTCCCTGCTTTTCTCCTTTTATCCTCGCATTTGAAGGTATAGAGACAATATCAAGGATGTGATGAATATAGAACTAGCAAAGGAACATCAGTCATTTGAAAGCTACTGTTCCCTCAACCAAGGTTGTCGACCTCCTATATCTGAGAGGGAAAATTGGTAAATAACAACTGAATATACAATCTAGCTCCCAATTATCAGGTCAACTTCTTGCTGTGAAAGGAAGATATATAAACCATTAACCAGATGTTTATTGAGCCAACCCAACCAAATGTGTATAAGAGCCAAAAGATACAGGCAGTCCATCAACTTTAAGAACCAAACTAGTTTGATAAAATGGTGCATTTGAAAAATAAAAATTGTAATCAATAGATGAGGAGAAAAATTTTTACCAAAGAGAGGCCAAGATATCTGGAGTAGAAGCATCTGCATTGACCAAACTGGTTTCATGAGATTGCTTTGACACTAAACACCAGAATGGTTTATTTTGATTTGGTGGTCCAACCGAACACTTTTGACAGTTCTCTCTGATAAACCATGTTTACAGCAAAAGCAGGCTGGCTGAGACCCAGTTACAATTGACATCGGTTTAGACAAATTGATCTGGACCATTCTTAAACATTGGGTTCATCATAAAATAAATATGGCATTCATAAAGACAGCTCCAGAAAAGGAACAAATTAGACTGTAACATTGACTAATTTTCCTAAATAGCCCATTCCTTCAATGTAAGCAGACTCAGTTAGCTTTTTCTCAAGACGATGTTTACAATCTACCTAGCCTACTGGCTGACAAAGATGCCCCACACACATGCCAAATCAACAAGTATACCATATCCACTAGCACTTTTCAAGTTAACAAGTATCACTTGTGGAAGATATTACGGATGTGTGTTTCTCATATAAGAAATAACACTAACGTGCTCTTACCAACCTTCATAGTTTGCTCAGAACTCATCCTGAAGTACCGGGAGGCACGTTTTTGGAGCTCGATGGTACTCAAAGGATGTGGAGGATATTTAAATTTCTCCTGATTCCTAACCTTGGTGACCTGAAATAGGAAATTCAGTGCACACTGAATTCAACTTTTTCAGGTTTTTTTGCAGAAAATAATAATGCTCGAATTGAAAATAGTGGTCTGAGTAATTCAAGTTTATGACTTAACAGTTGCTGTAGGTTCTTCAATGCACATTTCATATATAATGACAGCGCAATTGTAGTCAAACAGATGCCCGCGCCTGTTGAGGACAATAACAAGATATAAGTATTCGTCAAAAAATTGTATTACAAAGATGAAAGAGAGTATGATTTAACGCATCAAAATAAAAGTTTACATCCAATTGAAAGTGGCAGATCCATCATCTGAGGTATGAGAACAATTGATTGTCCAGAACTCTTCAGGCTCGTGCGACTGTATTTCCCAGTAACGCTCAACAACAAACCCGAGGGTTGGGAACTACAAAATCTCCACACAAAAAAAAATGTATGAAATTTTAAAAAAATCACGTGATGAACCTACCAATGCAATCCTCTACACTTTTCCAAGGAACTTGTCCACTTTTTCACTCCACAATAAATTACATTAGGCGTTTGGATGGGCAGTGCATAACAAGCACTTTTTTCATATTTTTTTAAGGGAAATTTTAGCCTCAAAAGCATGCATCATGGAAGCACTAAAATCTCGCTTTTATGAAAAACGCTCATATAGTTTGTCTTCTGCAGAAGTTGGTCATAAAAGCAACGCCAAACTGACCCTAAGCCTCTAGCCAAAAAATCATTTCTATCAACAAAGGCTTTTCTTTTTAGTTTCTATAATTCTATACAGGAGATTAAAGAGACGAAAAGTGCCCCACCTGGCAAGGACCATAACTCAGGACAAGACTCTTATCATCCGCAGCAAAATCAAAGACAAATGCATCTCTCAGGAGCATTGTCTGAAACCTAGTGAATGAGGCACCAATACGGAGATCGATTTCCTGCGCCAAAAAATTAACAAACATTTGGAACAATAAAAAAACCAGATTCTAATAGAGGGAAATCATACAGAAGCCACACAAAAAAGATTGAATAGTGAAAAAAACCTACAGAAATAAAAAATTAACTCTGCTTCATAGAAATTCTATGTATATGTTCAGTAAAAGCCTAAATACAGTTCAACAGACAATAGGAATATGGTAGAACATACATCTGCAAATTCTCAGAAAACAAGGACAAGTGACATCCAACTGTAAAGATGATCAAATACCTGTCTAGCATCCACTGCATCAGCAAACAATTGATTTGGACGAGCAAGATTCTGTAGAGCATAATGAATCTCCCTAAAAATGCACAAGAAGAAAATTTATGGCACACGTGTACAATAAATGATAGAAATGCAAGTAAATAGACCTGTCAATCAATGCAGAGAACCGCGCCCTCCATATCTCTAGACGGTTATTTGCAGCACTACACACTTCCATCACTTCAAAAGCAATGTTTTCACCTTCCCTATCACAATCAAGCCATAACACAAGCCACTGACAGTACTTGGCTTCATCCTCTAAGGTCCTCTTGATGTCCAACTTGTCCTGGATTTCCAAAAAATACATGAAAGAAATGCCTGTGAAAAGAAACACGAAATAGACCATGAACTGTATTGCTCACCCTATGAGCATCATAAGATATTTGCATGCTGCAGATGGTCCAACATTGGACAATCTCAGCCATTCAATTGTAAGCCCATAAGCAGACTTCATGGCAACAACAACAACAACAACAACCAAAAATAATAATAATAAAATTGACAAGACGTGTGAAGAGTCCACAGATCAACAAATGAGGTGCATCAAATCACCACAGAAATCAATTAATCAAGAGACATCTTCTAAAGTAATTGATTAACCGGCAAACAATAAGATAAGAGGAGATTATCTGACAGGAAAAATCTGATTCGTGGCATGGATTTAATGGCTTGTCCCACCAATTTTCACAGTATACTCAAAATTCAATAGTTTTCCCATAGTTATGATAGGTGAATCTCGCGTGAGAACCCACATATCAGTTACATATGTTGCACCAGAGGAGACCACATGATAGCCAGCCCCACACGTCCGACACATTTGGAAACCCAGCTTCAAATAGACACTGAAACAGAAAAAAATTCTGAAACCTCACCCAGTAGATAACTCCCAACCTACCCTCGGCACAGCAGCTGCACTCATTCGATACATTTCCTATCATCCACTGTAGAAACTACGAGAAAAAATCGTCTGCTTGACAATTTTAAAAAAATAAGCGAAAACTAAAATACTATGACTCCCCAAGCAGCAAATCGAGCAAAATTTAATACTTAGCTAGCGAAGCCAGAATGTGAGTGCGTGCGTGCGTGCGTGCGTGCGTGTGAGAGAGAGAGAGAGAGACAGATGAATTGAGACGTAGGTACGGAGAGATACCTGAGGTACGAACTTGCGTACGGGGGCGGAGTAGAGGTCGGCGGCGTCGCAGGAATGCCACTTGCGGAAGCGATCCTCGAATTCGAGTTCCATGAGGTGACCGGTGACGGAGGTGACGAGCATGCGGCAAGGTTGAGATCGGATGGTGTAGTCGAACTCGAAGATTCGGTTGTATCTGGACCGTCCACCCCGGACATGGAGACCACTGTTTCGGGAGAGGATGCCGGCCACGGCTTTTGCCACGGACGGCTTCTCCGCCACGTTCAGGACTCGGATGGGGCGGCCGTTCGACATAAGGCCTCGGAGGTCGGCGGGCGAGTAGGACCTTCTCTCTCTCTGGATGGTTTTTCGGAGGGAAATGACCTTTTGCTGGCGAGTTTTAAAGGTGTGTCTGAAATGAATAAAACTTGTGATGAAAAGTCTAGAAGAATAAAAATTGTCAAATGATATAATATAATATGCGTACTGATGAAGAGTAAATAGGATAAAGTTAAAATAAATAAGTTAGTTATATAAAAAATTGTGTAGAAATGATTAAAAAATAAGATTGTTTGTGTTAGAAGATGTAAAAAAATAATTAAAAAATAGAAAAGTTGTAGAGAATAAAAAGTTTTAGATGAAAATTTTTTATCATTGCCAAACACCCCCTAAGTTTTTGGTGGGAAAGGAAGGGAAGAGGAAGATCTTGGTGACATCTTGTAACATGTAAAATTATGCGAGTGCAGAAAATTATGGTAAATGAAAAATACAATATTTCAAGAAATAAATGATTGATAGGAATGATGGGGGCATAATTAAAATAAATAGATTTGTTAAATGTAGTTATAGGAAAAATGCTTAGAATATAAAGATAAAAGTAAAGAAAACAATGTGCTCGAGTTCCATATATACGCATATAACAGTCGAGCAAACTCCACTCCTTTTTTAACAACGAATTTCCATCCCATCTTTAATTGGGATATTAAAACTCTACATCTTAATTTAAAAAATTCCTAGAGCATGCTTTTTGGCAAACCTAGATGAGATTAGTGTGTGATAGAATCTCTCATTTCATAAACCCACTTTTTCATTCAAAAAACATCACCTACTTTTTAAATTTCTATACAACTTTTTATTTCAGACATACAATAAGTCAACAACACCTTCCTCATCTCATGCTCATCTCATCCAAGTCACAAACAGGAGCACGTGCAATCATCAAGATCTACTTCTTTGTAGCAGCCAAAGTATACTGCACACATTTATACCCATTGCAATGCATATACATATATGTATACCATTGCTTCATTTGTTGATGAATTGCAGAGAAATCACAATAGCAAGATACAGGTAAAATGTCATGATCTATGTAGTTGAGTACATCAATAAAAAACTTAAAAGTATTGTAAACGTCCCAAGCAAAATCGAGCAAGGGAGATTCTTTGAAGACAAGCAAAATTCACACAGAGGGAGCTTGTGGATGCGCGGCACCTTTGAGCAAAGACGACCACAATGGCATTCTCCATCATTCGAGGCGAACCGTTACAGCAGGCAGGCTGTTGCTCAGAACATAACTTAGGCCTCATTTGACTCAGAATTTAGGTGAGAGTTCAGCACTAATCCAAAAAGCAACACAATTTATTCAAATTGCCACTTGGTACAGCAGTCCCCTCTTATGATATCGCTGCTTTTTTGGCCAACTAATATTTGAAAAATGCATAAATAAGCACTAAAATACCACCTTCGGTTAGAAGCGCTAACTTATTTAATAGAAGCTGAAGCCACCCACCATGAGCAATGCCAAACGGGGCCTTCAAAGAGTTGTTAGAGTTGTTATTTGAAAGTAGGAACGTAAAATGCAGACAAAGGTAAAACTATCAGAGGCAGCAGCAGTCCGAATGCAGAGGCAGCGCCAACATAAAGTCATGAAAACAGCATTCTACAAAAATCCTGATTACAGACCAACCTGTGACCGCTTGTTATGCTTTCAGTCTCCCACCTCCATGTCCCACACTTGTCCATGATATGAGCAACACATATTCTTGATCAACCAGTGAGGAGGATCTCTGTTACCCGTGGCCCACCTGATCGGTGTAAAGAACACTTCCCAGAGACGCTCAGAGATAAATCGTATATAACTCCAATTTTCTCCCAAAAAAAAAAAAAGAAGAAGAAGAAAATATGCAATGGAAAAAATCACACATCTTTCAATTAGTAGAGAATCACATCGTTTCCCTCTCTTGCTGCAGTTGAGTGCATCAGGAACATCAAAAAGAAAACAAAAAAGGAAATATTCTGACAACACATCTTCCTCAACTAGCAATCCCTCCCACACCAAAATGCCGAACCTATATAGGCTCAAGCCGCAAAAAGAACATACAAAAAACAAAAGACACAGATGCCTTTTCAAGCCGAGTAGTGTATGACAAAACCATGAACACGCTCACAAGCTCCTGTACATTTATTCCTCTATGATTGTCCAAACACCATGAAGGAAGAAAACTGACACTTGCTCGGCTACACTTTTGGTCCCAAAACTGAAAGGCATCTCAACAGAACTGCAAAAGAATAATCCGTCTGCCATGCTCTGGTATATAAATACTGCTAGGTATTTAAGGGAGAAAAAAAGCCAACACAAGCGACAACTCAACAGGTTTCCATCCTAAAGGTCAGTGCACACGAACAAAACCCCATATCATCACCCCGAGTCCTTGCTAACACTTGATGAGAAACCTGCTCCATTGCCACCTGTGGATTCTTCTCCACTTGATGGGCTTCCCTGGTGGTTATCCTCATTAGTTTGTGTCCGTGTCTTTCCTGGTCTGGATCTGATGTTCAACCCCATTGGGAAAGGCTCCTAAAAATAGAAAGTAAGAGATAGGAATTGAGCAATGGCAAGTAGATCAGAATAGTAAATGTAGAAATGATTCAAGGTAGCATTGCTGTGGAAATTTCCATGGTGGCCACGATAATGTGTAGGTTAAATCAAATTTAGTTGCCATGCCTCGGACAACTTGTTGAGCAAAGATCTAATTAGAAGTTTGTCATAATTAGCGACTTATGTGAATCATGAAATTCGTGTCATTTGCAAGTATCCAATCATCAAAACACTTATTATTTGCAGCTTAACTAAGAGTAACTGTGACAATTTTTCTGATATCAAATACGAGGAGAAGACTGAGTTTAACCTCTACACACAAGCAAGCCATTTACATGGAAATTTTCATACATATGCTGTTGTGCAATCATTATCCTAATAGATAACCCTAATCAGGCAATTTATTTTTTACACTACACAATGACTGTCCTCAAAGAAGCATGGAACAAACATCAGTTTCCAAAACAATTGTCACATTTCAGAATATTAATACTCCTCATGTTCAGCTGCATGCCTCATCCAGTGTGCAAGCTACTGCCACGAGTTTGAATCTTTAACTACAGCAAAATTTATCAACTTATCTCAGCACATGTAGGGTGTGTTTGACAATCCACAAAAAATGTCAAGTTAAAACTATTCAATCAAAAACTTTTCACTCTCCATAACTATCATATTTTTTAATCATTTTTTCACATTTTCCTATACAACTACCCTACTTTTCAATCATTTCTAC
>JAXCLR010000063.1:56254432-56270440 GCA_035584095.1 Annona squamosa | reverse complement strand
CAACTATCCACACAACTAACCTATCTATTTTAACTTTATCCTCTTTACTACTCATCATTACCCCTATCATATCACATTTGATAACTTTTACTCTCCAAAACTTTTCATCAAAAGTTTTATTCATTACCAAACACACCCATAATATTGAAAGATTATGCAAAATGCCACAGATGCATAACCTGGTCCACAATCAGAACAAATGCTGTGTTGCAGCTGCATACCTGGTCCCCTGCATTTGGACCATCAGAATGGAAAAGAATAGGACGGCATCTCTTATCCTCATTCATCAAGCTTGAATTCTGGAAATGCGCAATTAGAGCAGCTTTACCCTGAATTCGAGCATAAGCAAGTGAAGCCACCTTTTCGCTGTTAAACTTCTCCCATTTCTTACCATTAAATGCCTGCATAATATTTTGCATTTTCTTTAGCTTTCAATGTCTGAAAAATACTAAAAATCACACAGAACTAGTTGCACAAATTTTTAAGATATCACGCAGGTTCATCAAATGAGGGCATGCACTTGTTCCTCAAAACAAAAGCATTGGCACAAATAAATAGCATGTCATGGAAATGATCAAAGACAATTTACACATAAATAGCCAAAAAGAAAACATGAAATAACTGGTTACTGTCCTTCAACCGCCAATCCTAATGTGTTATTTCTATACATCATACTTATTTCACTGTTGCTAATTGATTCAAGATAAAATAAATCACTGGCGATGGACTGCACCTGAAAGAATGGTACAATCCGCTTGGGATCAATCATGTTGATGAACGCATAACCCACGTTGCATTTGTTCTGCAAGAAAACAAAGATGAGAAAGTTCCCGACACCTGAATCTTGCAATCATATATGAGAATAAAATCACAACAATTAACTTTAAAAAAGATTCCACTCAAGGTGTGTTTGGTAATTTGGTGAATTAAAAAAAGTGAGGAAAAATTTTGAAATATGAGAGAGTGATGTGATAGAAGTAATGATTGTGAGTAAAGAGAATAAAAATAAAATAGATATGATCCTTGTAAGAGAAAACATGAAAATAATTATTAAAATATAAAGATAAATGAAAAAATACAGTTAGGTAAAATAATATCAAAAGGTGTGTAGGAAGGTTTTTTTTTTTTTTTTAAAACTGAATGACAAATGACCCTTTAGTTAGACACACCTTAAAGTCAATGGGTAAATAAATGAAATCGTAAGTTCCCCGGTGGTTTTCATCAATTGCAGCCAACAGCATCTTGGAAGTATACCTGTATTGTTGGAAAAATTTAAATCAAAGAACCAAGAGACAAAAAACAAAACAAAACAAGTAGATGAACTCAACCACTGCTCAAAAAACAAAATCAGGGTGATGTTGTCTGCAGCTCCAAATATGGATTTGGTTCCCGTGGCCTTGTTAGGTTGATACAATTTTCAAATTAGAGTGGAAGCAAATAAATCAAAGCTAGTTGTCCTCTGTTCCACTTAAATTCATTAAAAGACTGCCAAATAAGACTTGATTGAGGCACCACTCCGCTTTTCATTTTTCTCTGCAGTTAAGGAAACAGATTTTGGCAAAATGCAGCATGTGAAACATGGAAATGCTAATAAACTTTCCGTTTTTTCTCAGAAGGCACTTGTACCCACTTAGAAGGCAGCAGAAACTTATATTTCTTGAAACTGAAGAAATGCATGAAAAAAAAAAAGCCAATATGGCAAAAGGAGTTTGATTAGTATACTTGTTAGGTATGTTTTTTATCATTAGTGTCGTTCTCGAGTCTTCTCCTCGCAAAATCCGTTCAATATCAAGCTCAAACTGCTTCCTGTTATCAGCCTGACTGGAATTTGCTTCGTTTCTCCTGCTCCTAACCCTCTGCTCATTGGGAGCATCAACTGAATTAGCCACAGCAATCATTGGATTTCGGCTTGGAAACATGTGACATCTTTGCTGGGGGGATGGCAAACCCACATGTGAAGAGGAAAGTGAAGGGTCAATGGTGTTTGCAGCAACATGTGGAAAAATATTGTGCTGAGTGATATCCAATCCACCAGAAAATCCCATACTGCCAAGAGAGCCTGGGTGAAAAGCAGATGCCTCAGCACTATGGCCTGTGTAGGCACTTCGCCTGTCCCAGAGAGACGGATTAACAGCAGGCGCTGATCCTACATGGGGGTGAGGGTGGGCATGGGCATGAGGATGTAAAGGTAGAATGGTGTTTAGTACATGAGAGGGTGGTCTGGTAAATCCATGCATTTGATGTGGAGAATGGGAATGAACGCCATTCACAAATGATGGAGAATTTGACCACATCATGGAATTGGAAGGATGAGGTTGAAATGAATTAGAGTTGTTCCAAACATATTGATTCCCGTGAAGGGGGCAGCTGCTACTGCCTGGTGTGCCAAAAACTGCAAAAGAAAGCAGCAACTAGTTACAATTTGACTGGATGTTTATAAGTTTAAAAAAAAAAAACTTCAAAGCATTAGAATGCCGTGGGGACAGTTCCCTTATGGGAGGTT
This sequence comes from Annona squamosa, assembly GCA_035584095.1. NCBI lineage: Eukaryota > Viridiplantae > Streptophyta > Magnoliopsida > Magnoliales > Annonaceae > Annona > Annona squamosa. The sequence goes on along the minus strand of JAXCLR010000063.1, from coordinate 56,267,937 downwards.
CACACCAGCTGGTACTGGGAATAATGTCCATGCTCCCTAGTACAATTTGAGCTTTCAATATTAGTTATATATTTGCCTTCTTATTATTAACTAGCAATCCGCAGATTTGCATCTCAAAGAGATTTTGAGCGTGAATATGAACAAAAACGGACCCACTGCAGGTCCTCTCAAGGCACAATACAGGCATCCAAAGAACTGTTGGTATTCAAATCTGTCCCGCACTCAATATGCTCTGAGACTATCTGTCGATGCTTGAAAGGTCCAAATATTCAAAAGCTTACCTCCTTCGTTCAGCTCAAAGGAGTGACCATTGCTCAGCCCACCAGAGCCTATTCTGTGGATGTGCCTGTTATCAACTGCATCAGCAGGTCTGGAATTTATGCTTGCTGCCATGGCTGAGATGGTGCTTGGCGAGTTGTAAGTGATAGCATTGACCAAACCATCATGATATTCTGGAAGTGAATGCGGATGAAAAGGTGGCATGCATTGAAGACCAAATTTCATGTGGCCCAATGTGTCATTGGGTTCGGCAGTACCAGGTTGACTGCCAGATTGATTCCCATGATTGCCAACAGATGGAACCCTAATTGGAGAGGGTAAACTATGAGGAAGACTAGAAGAGATTCCATGAAATGCAGTTTCAATGAAGGGGCCAATGGGTGCTCTGCTGGCAGAATGTAATGCCTGGATGGAACCGTTGTCGAGGCAACTGGAAGTAGTTGCGGCTGCAACTGATCCTGAGAAGCACAGATTCAATGAACGACAATTTCCAAATGAAAACAATCAAGCTATGGGAGATATTTGTCAGCAAAAATACATACCAAAGCCTCCCGATGGTGAGGAATTTGGAGGGCTTCCTGGTTGTTGGCATCCACCATCCTCCTCCTCCAACTCAGGAGACAACTGTTGCATCAAGCTGATACAAAAATAATCCAATCAGTATCTATCTTTCCTCTTAGAAAGAAAAAAAAAAAAAATGAAAACCAACCGCAATCATAAGAGCAATGGATGTTACAAAGGTGATCAAACTAGACCAAAATAGAAAGTAGAATCATCAATTCGATTTCAAAAAACAAAGAAATAGTAACCATTTGGATGACCAAGTAGTTGATGTGAGTGATTTAAGGATGTGTAGGGTGGGAAGTCCATGGTTCAAAGTTGGGCAGAGGCATTTGCCTTGTTATCCCCTAGAGTTGCCCTCCGTCTAGTTGCCTGCTCATCCAAGTTGGGTGACATGATCGAAACAAAAAAGAAAGACAAAACAAACAAATATGGAACCTAGTGGCCCAACCATTCCCTGCAAAGAAACTCCCAGACATGAAGCCATAACCAATTCAGCGAACATAATATTTATAATGATTTTTAAAAATTGAACCAGGTCACGCACAAAACAAAATATGTAGAGGATAAATGTCAAAGGATAAAGGGTTCCATTCAACACCCTGAGCAAAGAGTCTTGGAACTCACCATTGGTAAAAGAAGAAAACATTGAAGTTTATGCTTGCTAAAAAAATATTGAATGAATCTGCCAGTTGCACATCAAACCATTTGAACTAGCTGTTTCAATCAGGTTCCACCAGTTTAATGCTAAGACAAGCCATGGGCCAGTTCCCATCAAAACAGTGGTTTGGTTTCTAAAACATTAGTCAGATTACAGACCTTAAAAACAGTAGACAAACAAAAAGAGGACAAACATGGTCTAAAACCTATTTTTTGAATAGCTGTCTGTTTATAAAATCACCACCTTCAATCCAAAATTTTCAACCGGCAAACTAAGAATAGAAAATAGAAAAACAACCTGAAGGCCGCTCCCTGGAGAAATACAGCCATGATTTTACAACACTGGGAAAGAGAGCAATGTAGATCTCTACTTCCAACACAAAAAGGCAGCAGATAAATGCTCAAATGCAAATCAACAAAGAAACAGAGGGAAAAAAAATTTTGAAAGGTAATGAGACAAGGCTTCAATGCAGATGAAGCAACAAATCCTACAGACTCCAGAGGATATTCAGAGAAAAATGGTAGAAAGAAAACGCTTCAACGCAGATGACCTAAAAAATCCTACAAACCCCAGAGGATATTCAGAAAAACAGCAGTGAGAAAAGCCTTCAATGAAGATGATCTAACAAATCCTACAAACTTCAGAGGATATTTAGAAAATTGATTTTAAAACTCTGGTGATAGGCAATGAGTAGAATGACAACATTCAAAATGGTCATGTTTTTTGGTTTTGCATTGGCATATATCAAAATCACTAATAATTTTTCAGTTTGTGGGGTCAAGTTTTGGCCCGACAACTCAAAGGCTAATTTTGTGCATAAGATCAGCAGAACGAAACAAAATCACAGCACGCCAAAGCATTTCTCCCATTTAAAGCATATGGATTTAAAGCCTGTGTCGGAAAGGGAGAGCGAGTGTGTTTGGAGAATACCACCGTCTTGCACCACCAGGGCGACTGGGCTCAAGCTTGATCCGCTTCCCTGCAATATCACTCCTGTTCAAAGCACGAAGAGCATCTTCAGCCGCTCTAACATCGTAGAACTCAATGAATTTGTGATGGCGCTTGTGAGGAGTCTCTCGAATCTGTGTTTTAAAGGAATTAGACAAACATTAGTATTTTAATATAACTTCAAGAAAGGGATAAGGTAAACGGGATCCTCAACAAGCTCATTCACCTCTTTAATTTCCCCGTAAGCACCAAATATCTGGCGAAGATCATCATTTGTGACAGAAGTATCAAGATTGAAAACCACAAGTGTACCTTGGTTAACATCCTTCTCTGAGGGATTCTCCTGAAGACAAGGAAAACATAGTTAACACATCATCCATCATCAGACTAAGTGGCAGTGTTTCTGACGTATGATAGGATGCCTAGACCAATTTAAAAAGGAAGAATTTGGAAGAACGAGAGGAAATTCTCAAAATAGGGAAAGAGGGAAAGAGGGAAAGAAGGAAGGGGAGGGAAATCAGATGAAATGGAAGAATGAAACAGAAACCAGATGGATTTCAATAACTCGTGCATAGCTGCATCTTTCAACCCTACGCAGTCCAAAATCTAATGGGATATGTATTATGTGCTGGCAAAACCCAAACCAAAAGTACTGTAAACCATCCACCAAGCCTAAATATAAGATCCCAAAAACAAATAACAAAGCATCAGCAATATCAAATCATGTCCAAAAAATAAAATAAACTATGATAAAGGACCAGCCTCTTCATGATCATCTTCTGTATCTCTAGAGTAGACTAGGCATCATTAGAAAGTAAATGGACTTGCCATGTAATCTCATGGTGGTATGTTAACAGTTCCAGCAAATTAATGTCAAGCGCGTGTCATCAACAATGCCACAAGCTTTCTCTTCTTACCAACATCTTGGCATCAGCAGTTCAGTGCATCAAGGATGCCTTCATAAAATAAATGAATCGATGGCTTAAATATGATACATGGTTTATAAACCACAAAAATAGTGCAGTAGTTCTACCCACTTTGAAATCTATCAGGACATAAATCCAGGTTGCAGATATCAAATCAATCTGACATCAGTACTATACCACTCAATGAAGAGGTAAAGCCTAAAAGATAAACCATTATCAACATCATAGACCCATCAGCAGACTAGTGAACCTTGCACAAAATCACCAAGGACAAAAGAATCTGCCTAGAATACATACGCAGCATCAATATAGCAAACTGCAGATAGTTGGGATGATGTTGTGACAATACCAACTATACTGTCAAATAACAGGGGATGGAATGAACAATGAAATGCATACCTTTGGAATTGAAAAATGTATGTCAAGCTTCCGACGCCTCAATGGCTTGTTCTGTAGTGCCCTCATGGCATTGCGGGCAGCCCTTATATCATAATAAGATATCATAACAAAACCACGATGCTTGCAAGCAGTGTAGAGGGTGCGAATATCTCCATATGTCTGAACGTAGTACCAAACACAATATGAGGATTGGAATACTAGTGAATAGAACAACATGATCCCAGTAGCAGCTATTATAGTACCTCAAAAAGCATCCTCAATTCAGAATCTTCAACGTTGCTATTGATATTTCTAACAAAAAGAGTTCTAGAAGGGTGTTCACCATAAGGGTGCTCTCCAGCAAAAGGGCTATTGGCTCCACCTTGCTGAGCATTAGGGATTCCACTGGTAAAATCTGAACATTTGATGCCATGGTTCAAAGCATCATCTGCTTCAAGTTCCATCCCCCCACCACTGCTAAACAGGTCAAGTTCTATGTCATCTCCAATACCTTGCGGAGGGAGGTACTCAAGGTCACCTACAACTCCAGAAAGCAAATCATCATCATCGGGGAGGAGGTTTCCAATGGTTTGGGCCTCAATCTCTTCAAGGGATTCAAAGGGCTCATCTTCCGCTAAACGTGATGAAACTGTGTTGATAGATTGGCTGAATTGCACATCATTTGATGATATTCTCACTGCATCATCAATGTACAATGGCAGTAAAGGTAATAGAACTTCAACATATGATGCAAGTCCAAAATAAGTTTGTTAATAATTTCGCTTTAAAGAATCCTAAGTTCAATTGGCAGATAATTCTTGTTTTAGCTGTTGGCACAAAATATGTTATGAACTGATAGCAAGACAAGGAGATTCAGTGACTGTTGCAGCCAGAAAAGGAAAACTTACACTTATTGCTAAATATTTCTGATAAGGAGCTTGAGAACAGACTATTCTCGTAAGAAGGCCCGTACAAACCCTTGTTACCCTCAAGAAACAGTGATGCAGGCTGTGCAATCAATTTCGACCTTGAGCCCAAATCCTGCTCCCCAACTTTCCAAGAGGAAATGGATGATTTCTCAGAACCTACCAAGTGTTGCTGAAGGCTAAGATTAGCATTTTGATCTCTGACCATATAAGAACCCAGCAAGGGTTCCCCCATTTGATGATTTTTCTCCAGCAGCGATGAACCATCTGCTTTGTCATCGGGCATTAGTAATCTTCCATCCGAACCTACCACATAAAAATTGAGAAAACATACTATTAGCTAAGTTCATACCACTAAACTACTGGAAAAACAAGATTGCAAGATTGCAAGTGGAAGTTCCTTGAATCAAGCAGTCTCCCAGCATTAAGTAGTTTAAAAAATAAAAAACAACAACAAGAAGAAGGGAAGTGTGGACATGAATAGGGATATGGCCCACAAGCCATTCAAAACCATACTCCACATATCAGCTGAAAGATATCAATTGCTTGTAGAAGCCCATGCAAAACATTGAGTCTTAGCAAGTCAACATGAATCACCATAAAAGATATGAAGTGTGATAGGAGACTCTTCTTTCATGATGATTGCATTTCCTTTGCGCTAATGCCATCCAACTAAATTTCTTAAGCTACAAATAAGCCAAACTGGATGCTGGCTCTTCATCATCAATCTCTTCATAAGATAACACTTCAAGGAAATGAAAACTAATGCTAAATGCCAAAGTTATCGATCTCATAATTTCACTGGTTATCATCCCATATACCAATCTTTTCCTGACATTTCTAGCATGAACTGTCTCAATATGCGGAAAACATTTGATACGGGCAAAATCCAGTTAGCGATGTCATCAGAGCATGTATCTGTTAAAATTGACATGTTGTTGTTCAAAGGAATAGATTAATCAATTACACCAGTTACATCACATGCATACACAATTAGCGTTTTCTTTTATGCAAAAATTAAAAGAAGGATCGTAACATCATGATGCCCATTGAGAAATGGGTAACAGTAGCTCAAACAAAAAAGGATCAAGTAAACAGGGTGGGTGTCCACCACATGTAGTGGTTCCTATAAGCCCAAAAACAAGTTTGATGTGAACACTTGAAGTAAGAGAGAGATATCATTGAGAAGGCCTAGTACCAATAACTGTGGCAACGTAGTCCAATAAGTTCAACATTTTCAACAAAGTTTCATAAAAATAATAATACAAACATGATACTCACCACGATCTGGCAAGGAGCCTGACTTCCAGAACCCAACCTGCCTCTGCAAAATTAAATTATAATTTAAACAATTTAGAGCAAACACAGTTATGTTAAGAATAAAAGTAATGAGCAGGTGTCAGTTAGGAGATAAGGTGAAGGATAATTTATATGACGAAGATGGAAAAACACAAAAAATCATGTCCCCAATAAGAAGTCTAGTAGAAGATCAGGAGCTGCCCCAAACTTTTGGAGCATTCACAGCCATTTATCTAAGTAATGCTGACCATGTCGAATAGGTGCTTGAATTTAATCTGAAGAACAATGTACACAACAAAGACACCAAGGAAACCTGATACATTGGTAGTAAGAGCAAAGAAATCCAATGCAAACAAATGTCGAGCAACATTTTAGATGCATACCTCGGCAGGAAAACGAACTTCCTCATAAAAGAAAGACGAAGGACTGTACAATGATGACAAACCCCTCTGATCCATTATTTTAGATGGCATCCTGCAAATTGGATACCATAAATCCTACAAAAAACCGATACTCATCCCAGATTTCTTCATTCTAATTAAGCTGCTGCAAAATTTCTAAATTCAGTCTTTTCCAGCCACAAATCTCTGCACATCAACAAGAAAAAAGTGCAATTTATTCAAATTGTTTAACTCAATAATCTGCAAATGAACGCAAACTGATCAGTAAGAATGCGTACACTTAGAAGTTAAAACCATGATATTGAGAAGATTGAATTTCGGCAAACTAAATAAATTGTGAGAAACACCTGTCAATTCAAGGAATCAAGGGAAGACATTTTTCGCTTGCAAAAACAAAGTTTTGCTCCAAAAGGAAGACCAACCTGTGTCATAAATCATAATGCAATCAGCCTGAATAGCTTAATAAAAAGAAACGCATGCAAGTGCCTGATCACCTGGAAAAAAGATCATCTCGCAAATTGACAAAAAATAATCGAACACGAAAAAACAAAATCAAATTGTTGGAATTGGACGCAGGAATTGCTCAAATGAAAGGTAAAGGTCATCGAAAAGTCCCATGTATACGACACTCAAACTTGCAGTTGCACCGATGATGCAGTTCCCAACAGCACGACAAATTCGAATGATAGATCACACTAAAAAAAAATAAAAATAGGAATAGGCTAAAAAAAATAAGGAAAATTGAAGCCAAGATTGATTGTCGAAAAAAGCCAATTACTCTACGGAGAAAAACCTGGAAAGCGAGAATTCAGCAAATATCCAGGCAATAGACACAAAATACAGACGAATTATGACCAAGAATCAAAATTTTAATGGGATAAAGAATTTTTTTCAAAACAAAACAAGAATCCAAGGGTCCCCGCAACTACAAAATCAAACAGTCCACCCACCCAACAGCTAAGCGAAGATGATCCCGGCCCTACACTTCGTCCTGAACCCAAACCATGCCGAAAACTCCCAATTCAAAAACAGATCACACCTGAAAAAATCATCTTTCCCTAAAAAGATAACATTTTTCTCCAGACTTGTAACTCGGCAACCCAAGCAGCAATCATCCAACTCATCGAATTGCGGAAAAACGGAAAAACTCACCAATTCCCAACACCACACCGTTCCACCACACCCTCAACAAAACAACACATTCGAAGCTAGAATGCGCCGGGTTAAGCATTTAACATCCCCCACCACCACGGCTTGAATGGATTACGCCATACCGCAAGAAGCAACAGATATGGGAGATCTCCGCATCGGTGCCGTGAAAATCCGTCCAAAGCGATGCCTTCCTTTTTCCATTGCAAGAATTTTTTTAAAAAAAATTTAAAAAGATAGAAACAAAACAATAAAATATTCCTTTCTTTATTATGTTCTAGTACAGTGGCCAATATCGGGTAATATTTGGGAAAATTTTGGGAGAGGGAGAACGTATTTTTTTTCCGATCTCCCCCTCTTGCGTCTCTTTCTTCCGTCCGTCGCCCGATCGCAGCGAAAGCAAACGAGGGACAGACAAGAACGGGAGGAAGGGTATTCCCAGAATATATATAAAGATTGTAGGAGTTGCAGACCTGGCTCCTACAAACACGATGCCCGGAAGAAGAGGAAGGAATAGGCGGCGGAGAAGTGAACGGACGTTAGGGACTCGCCGTTAACGGTTTAAAGGAGCTGCCGTGGGTTGCGGGAAAGGGATCATAGCTCGCTCGCTAGCTGGCCTGCCTGGCGCGCGTGTAAGAGAGACAATAGAGCTTTAGAAATCGGTGATCTGGCGGGGAGGAAGGCCGAAGGTGGTGGTGTAGCGAGAAGGCGGATTATTACGCGGCCCGAGGAGCATTTGAAGAGGGACGTAAGCGGGCGACCCAGTTAGGCTCGTGGGACCCACTAAGGGGATTATGCGGACCGTTGGATTGCCTTTCGGACGCAGCTGCTCTTTTCCAGCAGACCTGAATCCCGTTGTCGATGCCCATTGTCAGTGCGAGTTTGTGCCCGCACAAACAACCGTCGGATAAAAATAAGAAAAAAAAAAAAAAGAAAAAAAATCTGAAATTGCACGTTTGTATCTGCTTCGAGGCGGCAGATGGTGGAAATAAGCGACGAACGAACGGCCTGGATTGTCTCGATTGGGCCCGCGTTGGGAGATTTCGAAACTCACGTGTATCGTTATCTAAACCATTGGCTACTTTCTCGGCAGTGTTTGGATGTTGACGTGGCTTATCTTGGTTTTTATTTTTTCCCAAAAAAAGTTGTATTCGTCTGTGCAGAATTCAACATCGAAACTATCAAACGTGAGGATAAAATCGCTGATGATCGATATCAATCACAACGATTTTGGGCGCTGTTTGCCCACGTGTATTCTGCCAGATGCTCCACCTGTGTATCAAATGCTTCGCTATCCTGGTCGTACTCGTTACTGAGAACTGAGATCCAATCCGTCCAGCAGATCCATCATAATAATATTGACGATAATTAAATATTGGAATGAATATTTAAATCGTTGAAAATTAAAGAGAGTAAAGTGGTTGCTTCCTTCTTAATTTTATATTTGAAGGCGTGTTTAGGAAGTGATATAACTTTTGATAAAAAAAAAATATAGTGCAAAAGTTTTTAAATAAAAAATAATCTGATGTGATAATTATAACAGTGAATAATAAATATAATAAAGTTAAAATAGATAAGTTTAAGGTATTGCTATCTATGTACGAATGATTAAAAAATATGGTATTGTACAAAAAGAAATGAAATATAAGTAAAAAATATGATAATTGTGGAAAGTAAACAAATTTAAAATTAAAAAATTTTAAACTTTTACAAAATACCCTGTACATTTAAATGGCTACATCGATTTCATAGATCACCCTTAAATTAGGCAATTTACATGATTATGTAAAAAAATTTATTTTTTTATAGATACTGATGGTCCATCAAAATCTTTCTTATTTGAATGGTGTATTTTGAGAGTCATAAACTTTGGTTAAATTTTTTAAAAAGTATTTGAAATATAAGAAAATAACATAATATAATAAGAGTAGTGATAAGTAATATAATAGAGGTAATGATAAAGAGTAAATTGAATAAAGTTAAAATATATATATTAATTATATAAATAGTTACATAAAAATGATTAAAATTTTAAATTTACGATAATTATAGAAGAATACATGAATAAAAAATTACAAATACCATAATCATAAAAAGTGAGATGTTTTATATTAAAAAGTTTCCATTTAAAAATTTTTGTTTATAACAAACACACCTGAACTTTAATATTTTAATTTATTTATATTCTTATTTTTGAACAAAATTTAAGGAAATTGAAATAACCAAGCATATGCATCGAGTCGATTTCAATCAATTTTTATAGAGGTGCAACTTTAGTATGATGCCCATGAGTACCTATTGACCAACCCTAAATTGCACAGGGCATGATATAAAATTTTGCTCATTGATACAGATATTATATAAATTATTACCTAATCCCTTAAATATGGTAAGAGTATAATATACACATTGGGTACCTGTAACTGACCAGAATGGGTATCCATATAACTACCTCGATATTTAAATAACTATGAATATGTATATATAATAAATACATAATACTTTATATCTCCCATTCATCAGTAAATTATTGTTAGTTTGATTTTCTTATTTATTTTTTATAAATTGTATAAGATTTGTATTTGTAATAACAGATAATCATAGATAATGAGGATTCAAAAAATGCGAAAATATATGTAAATAAAAACAAGATAAAATTAATTATTAACTGTAAAATCTAAAATGTAAATGGATATTATTTTATATCATTTAGAATAACACGAAAAAATATTTTTCATATGCCATCATTAGTTATTGTTGGAATTGATTTGGAACTGAAACTAACCTTATATGGTATGAATCAACCTTGTAAGTGGTTAGGGTATGCAAAGTTTTTTGAAAATGGGGTATAGATATGGCAGACTACTACCAAAACCAAATCGACCTGAATTATATCCCTGATTTTCAAAAGTTAAAAATAACAACTGATTAAAAATCGTAAAATTTCAGTAGAGAACCTAATTTTAATTTACAAATCTATGAAAAAATAAAAATATATAAAAATCAATTATAGAACCACCTTCAAATCAAAATTTGGGCATTTCAAGGGAACCTCATTCAAAAAGGGAATCTCATTTGTGCTATTGGGTGTATATACTTATTTTTTATTTTTTAAAACTTTTATATGTTAATTTAAATGTATTTAAAATGCGTGTCAATTTTTACCTTTTTGGAGATTTTACTAAAACATCACCGATTTTTTAAAAATCTAAAAAAATCTAAAAATTTCACAAATTGGTAAAAATTGATACGCATGTTACATACACTTATGTTAATAATTTCATAAAAAAGTTTCAAAAATAAAAAAAATTGGCATATACATCCGAAGCATTGAGGCTTAATGCTCCCGGGAGCATGCAACCTAGTTCCCATTTCAAGGTATGTGTAGTAAGTGATAAAATTGTTAAAATAAAAATTTTTAGTGTAAAAATTTTTAAATATTGAGAAAAGAATATGATATAATATGGATAATTATAACAAGTAAAAAGAATAAAATTAAGATGGATAGATTAGGTGCACGGATAGTTGTGTACAAGTAATTAAATAATAAGATAATTTTATGAAAAATATAAAGAAAAGGTTAAAATAAAATAAATATTTATAATATAAAATTTCAAGTTGTGCTTCTTTATGCCCTAGAGATTTTAGATCAAAACTTTTCACTTTCTACAATATTGTAGTTTTTAATTATTCATTTATATCTTGTTATACAATTATCATATTTTTTAATCATTTCAAAAAAATAGTTATTAATTAACCTATTTATTTTAAATTTATTTCATTTACTTATTATTATTACATTTGTCACATCACATTATTTTATCTTATTTTAAAACTTTTATACAAAAATTAATCTAAAAATTTTATCATTTCTTAAACACACCCTAAATTAAAAAATTTAATTAATGATGTTTGGCAGGTAATAAACTTTTGACATAAAATTTTTGGTATAAAAGTTTTTTAAATATAAAAAATTGATGTAGTATAGTAGGGTGATAACAAGTAAGGACATAAAATTAAAATAGATAATTTAGTTGTATGAGTAGTTATATATAAATAATTTAAAAAGATAACAGTTATATAGGAACATGTGAAAAAATAATTTTAAAATATGACAGTTTTAAAAAGTAAAAAATTTGATTGAAAAGTTTTTTTTTTTTTATTGGCAAATATACCTTGAATCCATACACACCTTCTGTTGTGGGATACTATTAAAGCTTGTCATTTGCAATGGTTTACATATAACAAGTTTTGTGGATGCCAGAACTTGAATGGAGGAGCAAAGTAACCATAGATACAGGCACTAGCAACTTGCACGTCGAAAAGCAGAAAATGACGGAATGAAGCGTGATGCTCATACGTAAGGCTGTTAACCATAATAGTCAACTCATCAACCAATTTGTCCAACCCATATATAAATGAGTCTGTATTAAAATTTTTGAATAAATGAGTCATGATTCACTAATCATTTAATTGTTTAATTAAATAAATAGTTTACGGTTGAGATTTTATAACTCGTCAACTTATTTAGTTACTTGCTTAATACATTCAACTCGTATAACTTATTAAAGTTATATATAAATGCAAATCCATTTGTTATTTTCCCTCTGAGTCTTTTTTCTCGTCACTTTTTTCTTCATTATTGCCTCAATTTTATTTTATTATTATTATTTTATTATTATTTTTCCTACGCTGAAAACATCATTTTGTCTTTCGTAGTAAAATTATTATTTACTAGAGTCTAAACTTTCAGGTCATCTGCCATACAACCCATTAACAATCCACCAATGCATTTATTAAATGGGGCCATAGATGGATAAAAGTCGAATTTTTTAAAACGAGTTAATAAATGGATTAGAGCTAAGATAGTTAAGATTATGATTAGACTCAAATCCATATAACTTGATCCGTTAACGCCCCTCCTCTTACGACAGTAGGACAATCATAATACCCTGATCCGTTCATATGACTGGGCCATGCTCATACGAACTTAAATGAAATTATGCTTTATTTATTGGGCCCACAGCTAAAAAATAAATATTACCGACGGTGTCGATTCGCGAGCAGGTATTCTCAGTGATTGTACTTCAAAGTACCGGTTTTCTGCAGCAACAGGATTTGCAAGTGGCCCTACCCTGCACGTGCTCTCTGTGGACCGCCCTCTTTGAGCTCCGTGAATATGCGCTGCTTTCCTTTCCGCATATCCTCTCGACGGTCAGGATCTCATGTTTCGTTAGACCCAGCCACCAGCTGGGCCACGTGGTGTAAGAAACGGACAGACGCCGACATTTTTTTACCTGCTTCTACGGCTGCCTAACAAGTTGGCACGCCGATTGCCCAGGGCCCGGTCCCTCCTAATCGACGGGTCATAATGTTCAGAGCGTAAAACGTGTTGACGCAGGAAATTTTTTTTTTGATATCGTGTTGATGCACGAATTCAGGTGCACCGGACTATCAGAGCCCAGTCTATCGCCCCGGGTTGCGGCCGGCGCTCGCATATGCTTTCCAGCGAATTAACGAAAACAGAAATAATTTGTTAGATTTGTCTCTCCCTAAACTGCCATGCGGTAGGGGTGCAACTCGGGTCGGGTTATACCGGGTTGGAGTGAATCCAAACCCTAAGCCAACTGGATTTGAATAAACCCAAACCCAAACCCTAAGAATTGAATCCGGGTTCGGACCGGGTTCATATTGGTTTTGGTTTGGTTTCGGGTTAGATTCGGGTTACCAATAAACTGTTTTTTTTTCCAAATTTAATTGTAATCTAAAAGAAAATTATTAAAATATATATACTTGTGTTTATGAAGTCAAGCTTCACGCTAAATTCCGCAACATCCTTTCAAAAAATTTTGCAATATCATGCTGAATTTTGCAATATTCTTTGAATAAACTCTACAAGTAATTTTTCAGCACCCTATAGATACAAATAAATGATAAATTAGTTATTTTTATGACTAGTTGGTCATTTCTATTTAAT
>JAXCLR010000063.1:56239486-56254332 GCA_035584095.1 Annona squamosa | reverse complement strand
TTACACACTGATTAAATACACTTGGAGTAACATGTTTATGCAAATTTTTTCAAAAAAAAATAAAAAAAAATATATGTCCCGGGTGCACTGAATCAGAGTCCCATCCATACACCATGCGATTGAGCGATTTGCACCGTCCGATCGGCGGAGGTTTTGGATGTATGGGGCTATTGAGTGGATTGGACGGTTTGGATTAATAGGAGCGAGTGCATTGGGAGAGCTCTTGATGTATGCGCTAAGTAGGCGTCTAGGAAATTGAGCGCTTTTCAGACCTCTGTCGCGGCCTTCCATGCGGTTGTGGTCGCCTGTCATGCAGTACAGTAGTGTGTTTTCACTTTTGACTGTAGGTGCATCTCGGGTCGGGCATATGGGTTGAAGGGAACTCAAACTCTACGCCAATCGGGCTGGAGTAAATATAAATCCTAACTTTAATAATTTAATCTAGGTTTTTATTGATTTTGGTTTGGTTTTAAGTTATCAATAAACTGTTTTTTTTCAAATTTAATTGTAAACTAAAAAAAAATTATTAAAATATATATACATGTGTTTATGTAGTCAAACCTTATGCTGAATTCTGCAATATCTTTTCAAAGAATTTTGCAACATCATGCTGAATTCTGTAATATTCTTTGAATGAACTCTGCAAGCAATTTATCAGCACCCTAAAGACACAAATAAATGACAAATTAGTTAGTTTTATGATTAATTGGTCATTTCTATTTAATAGCTAATGGAAAAAACTCAAGTGTAGCAAATAGAAAATGAATATATTATATCAACTATTGTAGTTGAAATTAAACATTATTATAAAAATTGTTGAAATTGATTCAAATCGAATATTTATCATACAAATTGCTAAAATAGAAATTGACCACTTGTCATACTAATAAACTTAAAATATGAATTAAATTTATACTACAATATGAAATTTAAACTAACAGATTTCTCATACTAACAGAAAGTATAATATGAAATAAATTTATCATGTCATCTTAAATTCAAACATAATCCATAAAACAGTTATTCAAAGTAATTAATCTAAATACACTAAGCATAATAGTTCAATATTCTAATCTAATTTAAGTACAATTCAAATTTAAAATGACAATATAAACAAATATCAAATTTAAATAAGTTTACATCTACTTTTAAACAAATTCAAAATTCAAATGAATTTATGTCTCCAAAGTTTCCAAAAAACTTAAAAACATGTATAATATATGAAAAAATTATATATAAATTATACCGGGTTTGGGCCGGGTCAATTTTTGGTACCGGGTTGGTGCGAACCTAGGTTTGGTTTCGGGTTTCTACGGGTCGAGTTGAAACCGGGTCTACTTTAAAAAAAGCTTAAAAATAAAATCCATTTTTGGTTTTGGTACCGAGTCGGGCGGGTTCGGACCAACCCGGTACCAAGTTGCACCCCTACCATGCGGCCTACCTACTACCTCCTGTGACACGGATCATCGAAATGGAATCAAGACCGTTCAAGTTTCTTCAACGCCCAATATATTTTGGATTTTTTATAATTATTAAAATTTAATTCTTTCTCTCATCGGAATTTCAAATTCGAAAATGAATTTTTAAAATTGAATGGGTCTTTTTAATGTTGAGGGTAAACTCTGTGGACTACGAAATGTATGGCGTGGATCCACTTTTTGCGGTACAATAAAGACGAAACATCTCTGTTGGGTGGTTTTTAATCCATCTTGAATAATAGAGTGAAAGGTTGCTGTCAACCACCAAAAGCGAGGATTTATTATTCAATTAATTAGCAAGATTTAATGCTGCTTTAGTTTTTGTAGGCAGGATAAGCCCACTCGCTCGTTCATTGGTCCACGTGGACAAGGATGGCCCTCACCGCAAGCCAACACCCCACGCTTGTTCGGTACAAGGGAATCACAGCCGTCCGCGCTTCTTCTTTCCTCCAGCGCGTCTGACTCTCTGGCTCCCTACGCTGATCATGGTAATTATCTTGTTATTAGGGATGAGTTTTGGTAGTTAATGCGTGCCTCCTCTAAACAGCTGGCTATTTGGGTGTGATTAATGAGGATTATATCCCAACACTGGATTGTTTAACAGCTCTTCATTTGGGTTTGAAGAGACCCTGGACCTAATTTTCCTGCCGATATCGTATGCATTACTCGAATGAATAAATGGAAAAAGCGATGAATTTGATTCACGTGAGATATTGCCCATATTAAGCAGTTCCGATTATTTTTGTTGGATGGTTTGGTGATGTTTCTGGCTGCCCGTATATGAATTGTTGCGTCGCCCGAGCAGCCGATTATTCCATCATTGAGCAACATCAGACCAGAACGGATAGAGTCGGGATTGGAGAAAGATTCCCATGCAACGTGGTACATAACCTTTCGTGCACGCTACTGCCTTTCCCTGTTGCGCGGCCCGCCTCTAGCGGATCAAATAGTTTTCGGCAGCGTTTGACGGTCGGATGAAAACTTTCAAGTGGATCCCACTGACTGCAGAGTTTGATTTTTCGTCCAAACCATGTATTTTCTATTAAATTTGTGGTTATAAATATTTTTGTCTGAAAATTTCTAATTCCACGACTTACAATTTTAAATTAATGGTGTGTTTGGAAAATAATAAAATATTTAAATAAAAAGTATTTTAGGTAAAGTATTTTTAATTGATAAAAAATAATGTGATATAATACATGTAATGATAACAAGTAAAGAAAAATAGAGTTAAAATAATTGCTCAGCTGTATAAGTAGTTTTACATAAATATTTGGAAAGTACAACAGATGTATATGAAAATATGAACAAATTTTTAAAAATAAAATAATTATAAATAACAAAAATTTTTGGTTAGAAACAAACATGTCCTGAAATTGTATTATTGGAATATGAAAATTTATTAGTCTGAAACTATATAATCTAAAACTTTTCTCTCTTGAAAATTAATTTTTATATTTTCTTATATAATTATCATATCTTTCAATTATTTGTTCACAATCGTATGTATTTTAAATTTTTTTTATTTCCTCCTCATTGTTGCCTATGTCATATCATATCATTTCTTATATTTAAAAAAATTTTTAAACTATAAATTTTTTTATTTTATCAAATGACATGCACATCTTAAAACTCGTGGGCACAATATTGATTATTAGCCTTGAAGTTCCATTGATATGATATGTTTTACTATTATTTGATATTTTAATTGCATCTCGTTGACTTTCATTTATTTTAAGAGTGTTGTATTTTCCTTGCCAATTGATCATCTACGACCAACCTGAAATCCCTGTCCAAAAATATATTTTTTTGGTTGGAAAGAGAAATAACAGTGTCGTTATGTACGGGAGAATGAAAAAATTGTATTGAAGATAAAAAAAAACATCATATTGAAAATAAAATTATTTTTTAAATGATAAATTTTATCTCATTTCATCCAATAAAATGATTTTTGAACTTGTTCAATATCTTGTTGAATATATAATATTCAAGCAATTCCTCGTACACTTTATAATTAACTAAGAACGAAATCATTACAAAAATGAAGATTCTAATAGACCACTAAATTGAATACATAGGGCATGCTTGGATACCACAAAAACTCTTTAAATAAATTTTTTTTAATTTCAAACATCTCACTTTTCGCAACTATTTTATTTTTAATCATTTCTTTACATATTCTTATACTATTATTTTAGTTTTCAACTATTTTTACCTAACTATCTTATCTATTTCAACTTATCTTTTTTACTATTGATCATTATTCCCATCATTTCACATTATTGTTTTTTAATTCAAAATTTTTTTACACAAAATTTTTCGTCCAAAAGATTTGTCACTCTTCAAAACACATCCTTGAATTGATTTTTTTAACCATTAAAAATATTCAAATTCAATAGTTAAAATGCTAAATTTAAGTGATTTTTATTAATACGAGAGATATTTGGACATTATATCGGTAGAGTAGTCAACAAATCCATCCAAAATGATTATTTCGAAATTTCAAATGAATGCATGTCGCCTTGTGTTTCAGATATGTAGTTTTAAATGATTGAATTATTATCCGCTAAGTTTTTTAATTTATTAATAAGATAAGTAAATAATTTTTTATCAGCATTTATATTTACATTCATCTCAATTTATATTATAATTACACAATGAGACATTTTATAAACTCTTTTTTTTTTTTTTTGGAGGACACACCAACAGTATGCTCAAATTAATCCATTGGGGATCTGTTCCCATGAAGAAGACTAAATGCCCCCCATTCGATCAGTCAATCCCATGCTAGCTGGGTGGCAAGCAAATAGAATACCAACTCGCCAGAGGTACGGTTGCAAGATAATTAAAGTTGTTTTACTGACGTATATTTGCATTATATCTCAACTTATATTACAATGAAGCTTTAAGATAATTCTTACAAAATTTGCAAATATCTTAAGAATCACTATTAAACTATCCTTATATATTTCTTACCATTTTTTCTTATAAGCTTAAACTGTTTTTTTGGGAAGCTCAAACTACTTCCACACGGGGAACTCTAACCCCAGTAAAATAAGGAGGAACGAAAATGTTGTCGGTACCGGCTTTCAACTCCTCAATGAAGGACATCACAAACGCACATCGTGGTGGTAGTCTCGATTGGTAAGATAACTATATTTTTTTGTTTGATTAGTATTTACGCAAGACGACAACTTGATATTACAATTAAACTCATTCACAATCATCAGATCACCGAGGGATATTTCTGTAAATGCATCCGTACCGGAGGAAATCTGTGAGCCCACACACACAGGAGAATAAGATAAAACCAGCACAAAATCAAGATGTAATCAAACCTGTACACATGCTGTTGTAGCAGGGCTCGAAGTCTCGTCACCCGTTACCAAGCAAAGGTTCGCCGTGGCAAGATAACTATATTTTCGACACTACGTAAATTGCTCGACAGAGCCATCCAAAGTTGCATGAACCGATGTCCTCTGTGGCTCATATATCCACGCTTTCTAGCTCTGAAGCTTGCCACGCATACATGCAGAGGCATCTCCCTCCCATCTTCGTCCAAGCAATGACAAATCTCCACTCCATGCATCACACGTACCCGCAGCGGTACTTCAATCATCGACCCATAATCTCGGCCCCCCATCATCCGTTTCGCTATTTTGGACTGTCCAAGTAATTAATTGACTACAAGTGTACAACCATGAAAAGATTCCACCCTAGATTCCAATAAATAATAGATGGACATATGTATCGAACGTGATAACTGGAAATTAAACCTGTCTATTTTCAGCTCATGTGACATGTCCGTATCTACATTTGTCCCAGTAGTTCGCAGGTATAATTTACTTTCCTTCGCGATGCCACTACCATTTACTCGCACTTATCAAAATTTCAACATGCTGACGTCGTATTGTTGAAGAGATCGAGAGGCGTAAAACTTTTGGCTTCAAAAAAACTATTTTATTTTTTATCATTTTTTCATGTGTCATCTTACAACTACTATACCTTTTCAATTATTTTTACATAATTACCTATACAACCAGCTTAACTATTTTTTAGTTTATTTTATTTACTTCTCATCACTACTTCTATCATATTACGTTATTTTCTACTATTTTAGAAATTTTTATATAAAAAAATTTTTATTAAAATTTTTATCACTTTCTAAACACACCACATATTATAAATATAAAAAAAGGTTAGTTTCAAATATGCTTGTTAAGTTTCAAAATTTTCAAACATATATGCTAAATATTATATAAATTTTACCCATACCTATTATGCCAACCATAATTACAATTAGTCCGTTGCACTTATGTGAAAGGTCAGAGTTACTTTTAGTCTAGTAAAACCCAAATAATGGCTCCTAAGTGGTAGTGGCCATAGCGAAATTGGGTACTCATAAGTTGAGAGAGATCATGAATGCGATAATTGGGAATACAACATTGATAGGGCTCCATGAGTTCATGTAAGTGATGGAAGTGACAATGGAAGATGAACCAATCATGAAGAAGATAAAAATGAGTTAAGGAAGTTCATTGTTAACAGCGACCTTTGCAGTAATGGCGACCATAATTGCAATGGTCAATCATCAATTACAAAACCACTTCTGACAGTAGAAATCCTTTTAATATAATCTTTTTAGTTATAAATCACATCAATACACTCTTTTTTGAGGTCTAATGTCTATAGCGGCTTATTCTAGTGCAATATTCTAGCGACATTGGCCAAATGATGTCCTTTTTTCCATTGGAATGATTCCTCTCACATATCAGTAATTTTAATCTAGCCTCTAGTTGACTCTTTTGGGTTGCCCATTACGGAAGTCAAACCCATGACCTCCAGGTCTATTGATAGACTCTGATATCCCCGATGCAAAAAACTCAAGTTGATCGTTTCAAACACTAAAATTCCTTTTAATACAACCATCTCAGTCAAGTCAAGGGTCATATCAACCCTTGCCACGATTTTTTCTTTCAAGTATAGTTATATCAATGACTCCTTAATAGATCTGACATTAGCATCTTCAAAACATATAACCAACATGATTTGATCAAACTTGTAGAAGAAGAATTCTGAAGTTGTTGCATCCATTAAAACCTAACAAGCATTACCACTTCTTGCAAATACAAGTAATCCAAACACATGACCAAGCTGAGAAAATTATGTCTCTAAATATTAATTATGTTTTGGACAATTTAGATGCTAACCAATGTACAAACTTTTTACCAACACAAGGGTATCCTAATTGTTAACTGGCATGGTTGAAGGAATAGTAGCTTATGATATCAAATCTGAAGTATTCTCTCTTACTGTTGAAAGATGATTATAAGAAAAAATAGGAAGAATGTTCATATAAGTTGCTTGTAAGAAGGTAGTAAGGTTTTATAGGCTTCATTTGTAATATAAGACAAGAGGAGTTAAGATACTGTAACATGACTAAAAAAATATAAACTTTAAAATTGATACATAATTAATGATTTTATTACGTTGTCTTACACGTTTTCCTGATAGGTGTTATGGAAATTTTTTTTTAAATAAAACCTGTCTTACTAATTAAATAAATGACTCCAGATTAATAGCTGGATTGGTTCTGATTTATAGCAAAGGCGAGCCCAAAATGGGGCAACTAACTGAAATCTTTAGTTTAGGCACGGTTGAATTATATTCCCTGCGAAAAATACTAGTTGAGAAATTTAAATGAAAAATTAGCCGTGTGATACTAGGCACGTATTTGGGAAAGAGACGTTGACACCTCAATTCATGCTGGCATGCGATCAGACGCGGCTACGGGTCTCCTCACCACACACACTCGCCAACCGTTCACGATTTTTGTTGAGTATATATGAAATTATGTACATGTTTGTTAATCTGTAAATTTTTTTTATTTGGAACTTTTTAATTTAAAAATTTTCATTATCCACAACTATCCTACTTTTAATTATTTATTCATATATCTTCAATAACCAATGTACTTTTCAATTATTTTTGTATTACTGTCTGTACAACTAACTAATCAATTTTAACTTTATTATATTTATTAATCATCCTTACTTCTATCATATTATATCATTTTTCACATATTCAACTACTTTTGTACAAAAATTTTTTATCAAAAATTTTATCATTTCATAAACATAACCATATGTAAGAAATAAAAATATAAAGAAATTATCTTTTACGAATTAAAAAAAAAAATCAACAGCGGAAATGGACCAATCCCCATTTGTAAGCAGGCCCTGCAAATTGGTGGCCGCTGCCACAAGCGATTGCACAAAATGAGCCAACGTCCGCTTCGGTCAGTTGCACCGGCCGAGCGCCATTTTACAACCCAAGACCATTGCAAGGCACGGTCCGTTCGATCGTCAACCATATGTGCGCCGGTCATCAAATCCGGAAAGGTTTTAAATCATGAGGTGGCGGAAAATATTTCCATTCCTAAATCATGATTCTGATATATTTTTAGTTCAAACCTTTCATTAATCATTATCTTACGCTGCGCTCTGCGCACTGCGTGTGATGCACTCATTTTCCAATTAATTGCAATGGTCCCCACCACGATGGCTAGAGAATGGAGGAGGTTGCCTTGGATCCTATAGGTGCAGGATGTCGACTATTGTCGTGGATACCGTTGTACTTCACTTTTAAAAATTTTTTTTTTCATGAAATTATTAATATAAGTGTATTTAATATGTATATTACTTTTTACCATTTTTGAAAAATTTTAAATTTTTTTAGATTTTTAATAATTAGTGGCATTTTTAGTAATGTCATTGATTTTTAAAAATCCAAAAAAAATCCAAAAATAGTATAAATTCATACACATGTTAAATACATTTAGATTAACATTTAGGTAAATTTTTTTTAAATGGATATATGCACTCTGGTGAATAGGACTGCAAGCCCCCGACGGTAAGGAGTGCAACTTATCTTGAGTTTGAAAAATCCAACTTCAACCCTATCGAGAGGTAAAATATAGATCAAGTTATCCCAAAAAAGTTAAACTTGACATCAAATTTAACTTAAGGTAAAATATGGTTGAACTGGATCTTAAAAAATTTAATCCATCATCAAATTTAACCTGAGATTATTTCATATATTTTTTAATATATTCTTTCATACTATTACATTTATACACATTCTTATAAGTTTAATATATACTATTAAGATATATATATTTTCAATCAACACGTATATTAATATATATTTTATATTATTTATTTAATATTCTTGAATAACTAATACAATTATTTTCTTTATTTCTACGTTGTTAAAAATGAATTCAAACTTATATAATATTTATATTTTTATAACCATTGGGCATATGCTAATTTATTGACTTTCACAAAACTTCTAAATTAGTGATTTATTAAACTTAATGTGGTAAAGAAAAAATTTATTTCATTTTTGACAAATATTTATTATTTACATTATTTTATAAAATAAAAATTATGATATACTTTAAAAATATACTATTTTGAATTATTAATTTTGACAATATGTTGCATTCTTTTAAAAAAGAATGGGTTATGTTTAAAAATAAAATAATATAACGGGATTTTTGCAGATATAACTATAAAATTTGACCAATATTGCAATCATGTCTCTAAGTTTATTGAAATTGCAAATACACTAACAATTTTTGCATAAATTTGCAAACGTATTTCCTCTATTATGATACCGTTAGATTTTTACGTAAAATAAAGATAATGCCCTTTAAGTAAACTACTACGCATGCAATTTTTACAAATATAGTAAGCATCTTTGTAAAATAATCTAAAATGATAATATAGATAAATATATAAAGCAACAAAATAATAAATATGTCTAGAATAATTAAAAATATTGCAAGTGTATTACTTTGCTAAATGACATTTTCGCTATTTTATAAAAAATTTAACGATGTCATAAAAGAAGAGATACGCTTGCAAATTTATACAAATATTGTGGATATATTTGCAATTTTAGCGAACTAAGAGACACGTATGCAGTATTGGTCAAACTTCGTACACATATTTACACAAACAAGCGAAAACACACATCAATCTGAGTTAAACCCAAATCGAACTAGGTACACAACTATATATAATTATGGTTAATGTTTGGGTTTGCTTGAACACAATAGAATCAGACTTAAGTTGTACCCTTAGATGCCTACCCCCAAGCTTAAAACACACATAAATTTGAGTTAAATCCAACTCGGACTAGGTACATAATTATAGATAATTATGGTTAATGTTCGAGTTCGCTTGAACACCATATAACCTAACCTAAGTTGTACCCTTAGGTGCCTACCCCTTGCGTGGAAGCTGCTTGTAACGATTCCTTTAATATTATTTTGCACACAGTACTCTGTATTTTATTCTATTTATCCTCTTGTATGCATTAGAAATGGTTTAATACATCTGAGCCGTACGGATCCGTCATACATTCTATTGTTTTAATCTCACAGTTTTTTTAAGATCTAAAACGTTTATCCTATTTAATGTAAATTGTTTTATCACGCTAATAAATATATACACTATTAAAATTTTGAACGTTACATAATATTTAAATGTCCGCAATACATGTGATTCTTAAAATCATAAAGAAATGCACATAGACAAGTATGACAAAAGGTTGAAATTTTAAAAAACGAATTAGAAGTATGGGATTGCACGATTTATTGAATCATTGCTCTTTACATGTATAAAGACAATTAGGGAACGCTTTATAATGTTTGGAATATTTATTGAATGTTTGAAAGCATGTAATAATCAAACAAATTCTTATCTTTTGGATTTCTCGCATAATTATCTCCATTTTCACGACTCATGTATGTTTACAATCTGGTCGAGTAAATTAAATTACATGTAATTATCGAGGTGGAATCATACTTCATACGTACGTACCATGGAAACACTCGGGCCGGTTCAAGATAGTGTAAATGGAACAAACATGGGTTGAGAATAAAAAATTTATAATTTATAGAAAAAACTTTTTATTTTACGTACACGCTAATCCGATTTCTAATATTACTTTTTTATTCTCAAAATTTCACGTCCAAGTATGCAATAACACTTTTTCCATCCGATTCGACCATGGTTAAGAGTCCCTAATTGGACAGAAAATAGACGATTTACAATGCTATAACTTTGATTAATTCATGTTGATTATAAATTCATGTAAATGGGAACTTATTAATTGCAAATACAAGTATACCAACAACTTAGGAATGCATGAGCTTTTAAAGGTAGACATGAATTTGATTAGTATAAGAATAATGCGAAAAATAAATAATCGAAGATAAAAACGTTGCGATTCAATATCTGAAAGCATTGGGATGCACTGTCTTTTTTGTTTCAACAATGTACATTTTTAAGACAAATTACATAGATAGGTATAAATTGAGCACGTAATTTCAAGTAGAGCTCTACTTCTATGAAATCTTTCTTATCTGCGATATTTTTCATTTTTAATATATCAATAGTTAATGTAAAATTTACTTCATTTATTATATTTATGATGAGTTTGAGGAGTAATAAGACTTTTCAAATAAGTTTTTAAAATGTGAAAAATGATATTATTCGATAGGATAACGATAACGAGTAAAAAAATAAAGTTAAAATAGATATATGAGATGTATGAATAGTTTATAAAAATGATTGAAAAATATGATAGTTGTATAAGAATAAGTGAAAAAATAATTAAAAATATAGTAGTCGTGAATAGTGAAAAATTTTAAATTAAAAAATTTTACTAGTTAACAAACAACCTTTTAGTATTATTTATATTACCCTAAAAATTCTTTTAGTTGTGTTATAACTACATACAGGCCCCATTTATAACTATGTGAAATTAACATGATAAAATATTTTAATTATAAAAATCAATTTTAAGTGATGTTTTCAACATTTAAACCATCTAAATATCACTACCGTGTGGATAAATAACTTTATAAAGTATAATTTATTTTAATACACGTGAATTGGTCCCAGCGTTTACTTAATTTACGCATGAATGTATCTATATTTTGAGCAAATGTGATCCAATTACATATTTTATTTGGATGAAATTTAATTTTTTAACTAAGTGATGTTAAACACAATATGATTTATATTTTTCATTAGTCATTAACGTATTAAATATGATCTGATCCAGTGCTCTCAGGAGCATTGAGCCTCAATGCTCCCAAGTGCATGCGCCTATTTTTTTTATTTTTTTGAAATTTTTTTCATAAACTTGTTAATCTAAGTATATTTAATATATAAAATTATTAAAATGGCACTAATTTTTAAAAAATCGAAATAAAATATCTAAATTTTTTTAAAAATGGTAAAAATTGATACATATGTTAAATACACTTAGATTAATATTTGTATAAAAAATTAAAATTAAAAAATAGGTCTATGTGCTCGAAAGCATTGAAGCTCGGAGCACTGCACCAGAATCCCTTAAATATAAAGGGGGTTACATGAATTTACTTCTATGTAAATCAGTTGCATAGAGAGGAGGCCCATCGAGGCATGTGAACTTTCAATAATCCTTCTTGTATCCCTTGTAGTTTCCCTATAATTTTATATAGTACCACCGAACTTAATTTTTGTTGCATCATTAAAAACTTGTTAAATTGGTCATTAGCATATGTTAACTAATAAATTTGCCCACACCACAATTTATGTCACGATTTGCAATCATACCATTCGAATAGAACTCAGGGTATGAAATGAAAAATCTAGTAGGAATTAGAGCATGAACAATTTCATTATTTAACATGGAGGCTACCGACACTTTTTAATGATACGAGTATATAGAAATTTGCATGAAAAGAAATATCGCAAATTTGTGGACCAATTTATAAGTGGTTATAAAACTTGCAAATATATTTGTAATTTGTAAAGTTGTTTGTGAATGCATAAGCATCATCGAAATAAGCTTACTATCCAAAATTTCATATTTTTTATTTCTTAAAATTCAAAAAACTAAAAACAAGAAATGAAACTAGTGTGAAGAAATAATCTTGTTTTTGTCTATATGTATATATGAAAAAAACAAAGAGATTTTTCTAAATATACTTATTACGTTTGACCAAAATTCCAAATATACCCATCACATTTTCAAAATTTTAAATATACTAATTATGTTTGCAATTAATCATAAAATCACTTAATTCGTGAAATACTATTGTTAGTTAATACATGAAATTACTAATATGTTTATCAGATTTTTGAAGATATTTGAAAAATGAAATGTCATACCTCATCAATGCTTTAGTTATATATGAAGTCTAAATTTGGAGACTTATAATTTTATTTTATTTTATTATTTTATTGTTTTATAACAGCAGTTTTTTGAGCATTTGTAAAAATTTAACTAATGACTTTCAATAAAAAAGATATTTTTACAATTAATTGCAAATGTAATGAATATATTTGAGATTATAATCAAATGTAATGGAAAAACCTAAAAACAAAACAAAACATAATAATAATAATAAAAAGACAACAAGCCCAGGCAAACATTGAATCGCAGAGCGAGATGAGATGACGAGGAGTACAGTACTACAGTTACAAAGAAAACCTAATGTAAATAGACAACGTTATAGAGAAAGTAAAGAATTCCCATTATTTTAAATTCATCTTAAAGCTCTCTTAAATAAAAAATTTAACCGAGCATCATGTGTCGCGCACAACGGGAGTATAAAATCTGATTGACTTGATTAGCTGTACCAGGAGGGCCATCATTTTTTTTTTTCGCCCATTGTTTTATTGGTTATCCTATCACTAAAAAAATTAAAAGCAGCCCTATCATTATTATAATAATATTATTGCATGTTTAATCGAGCAAGCGTCTCATTGGGTGTCGTCCAACATTACAAAAATAAAATAAGCAGTCAATGATGGGCGTGGAAGTGGACCGTCCACTACATGGAGCGAGCTTATTGCCTTATCAATGACTAGTGGGTAACGGGAAGTCCCGCTCCGGTCTCCTTGGATTTATCGACATTTGCGCAATTGAAGCCTCTCGATAATTCGGACAGAATTTCAGACATCTTTTTTCTACTGATGGGTGATGCTGGTCGACACGTTATCTTCATGCGGATCATTGTACACATCAAGTAGAAGAAAATATAATTCTACGTTACCGACAGAAACAGACAATATTTTGTTTGGAAAATATGTAATGTTCATCTGTATGCATTAGACTTATTTAAAATTCTAAAAAACAAAGGATCTCATAAAATTATACACCGATTGCTCTCCCACGTGCATATGTAGGCACCACTTGGTAAAAGATGCTGGGTGGAATCAAACTTAAGATTTTCTTCACATATTT
Source organism: Annona squamosa (assembly GCA_035584095.1). NCBI lineage: Eukaryota > Viridiplantae > Streptophyta > Magnoliopsida > Magnoliales > Annonaceae > Annona > Annona squamosa. Next base: position 56,240,539 of record JAXCLR010000063.1, on the reverse strand, counting down.
TTCAATAAATAATTTAACATACTAACTAATCAACTATGTTAATTTTAACACATTTTCTAAAAATAATTAAATGTTTTTAACTAATCAAATACTTTATTTTTCGTTTTTATCTTTATATTTTAGTAATTTCATCACACAATTGTCATGTTTATTTCAACTCTACTAATATTATATTACACCATCTTTACACTTTTTTAAAAACTCAAGTTCTCATATCTTAACTATGCACTTACAAAATGATCTTGTCAAATTTCATCCTATGCATACTACAAATCTTAATTAAAAAAAAAGAGTCAAGATTGTTAAAATAGGATCAGACTAGCCAGTTCAACTCGAAGCTAGTCTTCAATTCTATTAAATAATAGCCGGTTCAGTCCTTTCCTTGAACCACTTAAACCGTGCTCGGACCCAAAAAATCAGTCTGTTTTGGTTCAACCGGTTTAGTACATTTAGGGTGTGTTTGGGAATAGATAAAACTTTTGATGAAAAGTTGTAGAGAGTAGAAATTGTCAAATGATGTGATATAATAAGAATAATGATAATGAGTAAATAAGATAAAGTTGTAATAAATATGTTAGTTGTGTTGGTAATTGTGTATAAATATTGAAAAGTAGGGTAGTTGTATAGAAAAAGGTGAAAAAATGATTAAAAAAATAAGATAGTTGTGAAAAGTGATAAGTTTTAAATTGAAAAATTTTAACTTGACCATTTTTGCTCATTACCAAATGCACCCTTAACGAAAATTCTTAAAAATTCAGCTCGTGGCACCCCTGCCCTCATTTTGCCGCCATAACATTTTTAGCTCCCAACCGTATCATCTCTCAAAACTTAGAGAAATCGGTAGCAGAATCGGTTGAATCACCGCCACTCTGAATTAGCAATAAGAAACCCATTCAACATTGATCCCTTATGCTAAGTTGCTCCATCTGCATGCCTCCACTTCTGATCATTGTCCTATCCTGCTAACTCTCGACTTCAATCGCGGTTCAAGGAAACCCCCTAAAGAGTTCCGGTATGAACTCTTCTGGGCTCGCGACAAAGAAGCTACCCGGA
>JAXCLR010000063.1:56219281-56229390 GCA_035584095.1 Annona squamosa | reverse complement strand
AGACCACCTCTAATGAACTTGCAAACATGGAAAGCTAGTATTGGATGCTTCTTGATCTGATCGTATTTGGCAATAGAGCTTTATTTGAAAGTTTGGCTTAAGCAAATGAAACATTGTGGAACGAAAGAAATTTGAGAGAGCATGGGTCACTTGCATAGGTATGGGAGGGTAGAAACGTTTAAAATTCCCTCCACGTTATATACTTATTCAACACGTGCAGTGTTGTTGTCACTGTTCTTGGTTTTTCTGTCTCGGCAGGTGGTTAAAAATGTCATTCGCTTTCCTTGGTCACATACATGTCCTGGAAGTGAAAACCAAACCAATCACACAGAACAACTGATGCTTATGGTAGTGATATGATCAACTTGATCGTCCGAGGTTATGCGAATGATGAAACAGACTAGGGGTAAAAATAATGGAAAGAGTTACTGATTTTTTTGCTTCCAGAAGTGAACTAATTATGATATGATCTACCGTTTTAATGAAGGAATTTACATTGACTTATGGCAACCAAGCAGGGTAAGCATACAGTTGCAGCACCAAACATGTAGAGTCTACAATCTTAACAGTAATTGTTTTTGTATGCAAACTAAATGTCCATAATATCTACAGAGATATTATGGATAGAGTAAGGAGTATATCATGCTTCTAATCCCAGAGTCTAGAATAACGGAAGGAGATGACAAGATTCTGCAGCCTGGATAACCTAGCAAAGGTGTTCACTCTCAAATGCATACTTACAACGCACTCAAAGCTATTAGACTATATTCGAATGGTTTTGATGAAGCAAATACAGGAGGAAATAAAGATTGAGAGAACTGGCCTGGGGAATACAATATAAGACCAGATTGTTACCCATCTTGGTGCTAAGATTAGGAGACATCCATTACGTCAACAGCAGCAGCTTTGTCTTTATTTTTCACAGGCTTCTTCCTTTTCCTTTCATGCTGGGGCTCTTTCATCTTCATTTCATTGGAGAAGGACCTTAGTAATGCAGCTAGATGTTCATTTCTATGAGCTGTCACAAAAAAATTAAAGAAAAAGAGACAGATATGACACGCTTAAGAAGAAGGACATGACTCTGTAAGGTTTGAACCCCATAAAATAAAGAAAAATGGACACAAATTTTCCAACAAGCTAGCTTTAAAAATCTAGTGTTTGTTTCTATATATGCAAGCATATTTGTAGAAAATGCATGAAGCATAGTTTATGGTTTGCTCATTGGAATCATTGAGCCAACAAGGTCACACAGTTTTCTTCAATTACATTGGTTTCTTCTTGAACTGGTCTGGGCAGTCTTTTCTACTACTGGATATGATTTATGCTTTAAAATTTACTACTAATTGAAGGAGAAAGTATTTGCTGATGGTGATATATCACATTAAACCAAGAATTTCCTCTCTCATGATACAGTACGGGTATGTTTGGAAAAGGAGAAAGGAACCCGTAACTTTTCACATTTTCCCATATAACTCCACTATCGATTTCAACTTTTTCCTCTTTACTCCTAATCATGACCCCTATCACTATCACATCGTTACCCTATCTATTTCAAAATGTTTTCCACCAAATTTTTTCCTCCATTTTTTTCCCTCTTCCCGAATGGACATGAATTGGATTGGAAACCTTGAGTCTGAATTGGAAACCTTCAATGAAGAGGGATTTATTAAGTACCAATAGCTTTTCCTATGAAGGAAACAACAATGGCTTACAAATTTCAGTTTAATAAGAATCTTCTGATTTTAAACGAATGCTAAGAAATAGGGACCTAAATGTTTTAGGATTTTCTAAACTAATGAAGTGAAATTCATATTAACCAAACATCCCTCAAGTTCATGATATTCTGCTTCCATCATATGAAATCATTCATCTTCAAATATTTAAAATCAAATAAATAATCAATAAGCATACCAGCAAGTATAACATCTTCCATGTTTACCGACTTGCGATTAGCATGCCGCGCAAACAACTCTAGATCCTTGCCTAACTGTTCTGCCATGTCATCGAACTTTGAAGCCATTAAACAGTTTGGTGTTGGAGGAAAAATTAGCACAAAAGAAAAAGTAGAAGAGCAGGAAAACATCAAATAAAAACTTTAAATGGCTTTTGTCTAGTATTCCAATAAGGGCCCTCAAGAATATGCCCATCAAACAAATCCAGATCCTCTGTCAACTGCACATTGTCATATCATCTAGCATCAAAACCATTGCAAAATTTGGCATTGGAAACAACTTTTGCCAGGCAGAAAAAAGGTGAAATAGGCACAATTTTAAATGGTTATTGCCTAGTAAGTTATAGGCGTCAAATATTGTGAGCATCAAAGCCATTGCAAATTTTGGCATTGGAAACAAATTTTGCCAGGCAGAAAAAAGGGGGAAATAGGGACGATTTTAAATGGTTATTGCCTAGTAAGTTATAGGCGTCAAACATTGTAAGCATGATTTAGCATCAAAGTAGACTAAGTTCGATCTTGATGGCCATTAAATTTTACACCAAGCTAATTTGATCCAGAAATTTACCATATAAAACTATAACCAGTGTGCAAACAGAAGTCATTTGCCTCCCAACATATTTTGACTCACTGTCTGGAGAGGACAATGTATGTAGAGAAGCCATGCCTCAGAGGTAAACGAATCCTGTTCGCCCCAGGCCCCTTAATGTTTTGGCATGCCGATCGTGCACTTCTTTCAGGTTGTTTCAATTCTGGGAGATTCTAGGCTCTCCTAAACGTGTTTTTTTTTTTTTTTTTGGTTTGTTTGTTTAGGACTTCTAGATTTGAGTTTTAGTCCGGGATTATTCAACTTTAGGCTTTCCGATGGACTTTTAATTTGGGATAAGCTAAGTTTCTTAATAAGACAGAGAAACTCGAAGGAGACCCTCAATGATTACCATCGATTACACAACGAACCGCATTGCCGACTGCCTAAAAACTTGTCAAGAAAGCATTGCAATTATAGTCGTAGTAATACTTGAGTATCCCCCTTATCCTTCACCATACAAGAACGCATAAAGAATAGAACTTCAGTTTCGGACATTTCCTACTAAGATGGCATGTTGTCAAGAATGTCTACACTTTTTGAAACTATAATGGGCAACACCTTGTCATACGTGAGATTGCTAATCTTTGAGTCGGGTATCGAATTGGCAAGGAGAAAGAAGATTCGAAAGCTCAGAAAAATAAATCACTTCCGCAACATCTCTGAAGAATTCGCACAGAGGGGGAGAGAATACCAGAAAATTTGAAAGTGAGATCCGAAATGCAAGTCATGACTGGTGCAGATATCTCCATGCCACATTTCTTTGCTGTAAGCATTGTCCGAATCCGAAGTCAGAAAGAAACGTGAGAAAAAGGGGCCGTTAGGCAACTGGACGTTTCAAATCGAGAGTAATGGCTGACAATCGGAATGATTTGGAACCTTCGGATTCTGCAATGGAAATGAGAGAGAGACGGAATCGATCTCTCAAGAGATCCTTCCTTTCTTCCATCTCCTCCATTTCTCTCTCCAAATCGCTCTCGCTTCCTTTTGTCATTGTGTTTTGGGCGCGATTATCTTATGGTGTAAAAACAAACCAGGCGGGATTTTGTTTTGTTAACACCCTTCCGCTCGAAGTAACCCTCTCATGAAATCGGGACCCGGGAGGCAGCGTTCCCAGCTACCGCGAGCTTCTGCCCATTTTTTAAAAAAAAATTTTGAATTTTTTTTTATAAAAATGTTAAACCAGTTATATTTAATATGTGCATAAGTTTTTACCATTTTTTGAGTATTTTAAATATTTTTTTATTTTTGAAAATCAGTAGCATTTTAGTAAAATTACTTAAAATGCCGTTGATTTTTAAAAATAAAAAATAAATATTTAAAATACTCCAAAAATAATAAAAACTTATACACATGTCAAAGACATATAGATTAACAATGTTTAAGAGAAATTTTCAAAAAAAAAAATAAAAAAATGAATATAAACTCCCGAGAGCAGGGAACACTAAGTCCCCATGAAATTGGGTGGACTTGATGGCTTTCCGTGCACCAGCTAATTCGATGGAATTGCAAATAAAGGCGAATGTCTCGCTTTGATATAAATATCAAATTGAGAACATTGTTTTATGTAATTTGTTTCTTTAGGGTGTGTTTGGCTATGAGTATAAAATTTCAAATTAAAACTTTTTACTATCTACAACTACTGTATTTTTTAATTATTTTTTCATATTTTTCTATACAACTACTTTAATCTTCAATTATTTTTACACAATATCTACATAACTAACTTATTTATTTTAACTTTATCCTCTTTACTCCTCATCATGATCCCTGTCATATTACATCATTTGACAACTTTTACTCTTCAAAACTTTTCACAAAAAAATTTATCCATTCCTAAACACACCCTTATAACAAAGCAACAAACAACATTTCAATACGAGTATGGAATCTATAAATAGGTAGACCTCACTTGTATCTTTTTCTATTCTAAAATTTAGCATTTTTAAAATTTGTTTGTTGTTTTTTTAAAATTTTAAAGATGAATAAAAAATAAGTAAATACATATAATAGTAAATTGGCACTGCATGGAGCAAATCGGGCCCCATTATCAAATGGGGTTCATGCACATTTTTTATATGGATAGGTTCATGCACATTTTTTATATGGATAAAATTCAGTATAGTAAGTGAACAAGTGAGTTTAAAGGCAACAAACACAATAGATTTCACATGATCATAAAAAGACAAGCGATGTTCGCTGGAAGTGGAATCATTCATCATTATCAAAATTTATAGAAGAACTAGATTTTTTAGAATTATCCTCTTCAAATTTGAACATCTGACTCGCAGCATTTTGAACACCTACGAAAATAATCAGCTAAATTAGTGTTTTACGAATCCAATCCTATGTCAACTTGGCGAACCATGTAACTCCGATTTTTCAAGATATATTTTTTTAAATGAATTTGCAGTCACTTTCTCAAGTTTTGCCGAATGAACCATCTAGCACTAATTTTTCAGCCTCTCGTTTAGTCACGGTCGCGGAAACAGATTTTAGTCCGCGTGATTGTGCTGACTGTGCGAGGTTCGAATCTCATTTTTACATGTATTTCGACTTTAAAAAAAAAAAATTCCTACAGCAGTCATTGTAGTATAGCCTGTGGTGGCATTTGCGTGGCCATGTTATTCCTCTGTTCGTGGGAGTGTCTGCCACTGTCCACTAGTTGAAATGTCGGAGATATTAGAAATATTGTTATTAGGAAAAATTATAAGAATGTTTTAAAACTTACTTATAATATTAGTTGAGATAATTGTAATATATGTGTACCCATAAAAAAAAAACACCGATTTTCAAGATTAGCCGTTGAACTTGGCGAAATTGTAAAAATAACCTTATTAGTTTAGAGAAGTTTTGCAAATCAAACCCTTTACAAAAGAGTAAACACCATTTTTATTCAAATATTTACAAAAAATCCTTTTGACTTTTGTGGCCTTTTCAAAATTTTCAAGGTATATTTTATACATGAGCAGGCCTCATTTACAACTTTACATCTTTATACTACGTGAAATTTAGGAAATCTGTGAATTTATTAAGTATTTTATTTTGATTTTAAAAAACAGAGCATGGGTACATCATGGTGGATAACTATGGACCATATGGTTTTAATAGGAAGCAACTGATAAATTAAAGGCCGTCGACTTACCAGCGCTATTTGCTACTTCGAGTTCTTTCATCTTCTCCGCCATATCAGACGCATCGACGTGAGAGATCAGTCCTTCTAGAGTCCACCTCTCCACAGGATCCCACACAAAGACTACTCCACGACATATTCACACATCCGTCTCGGCCACCTTCACCGTCCCCGGGTACTAGCCAAGCCCAGCTGAGACAGCATCGACGGGGTCGACGGAGTGCAGCTTCTCCTCGGCCCCACTGGATGGCCGTGACTTCATTCCCGCTAGTGCAGAATCTTACTCAGCCGGCATGGCCTGGGAGGCGATGGTGAGGACATGTTTGTGAAGCCGGATGAAATCGTGAACCGAGGGCTAGAGGCACAAAGCCGGCAGGGCGTTGTTCCAGCTGAATGATGCGCTCGCCCGGCCTAGACCCTGATGAGGTCTTGTGTTTTGGCATTTGGGTGAAGTGTCTGCCTGCAGGCTTATGATGAGAATGTGGGATGAAAAAAATATTGTTGTGCTCTGTATGATGGTGGAGGAAAATTGTATTGAAAATGGAAAATGGAAAATAGGTTGTTACTTTCAGGAATGGAAAAGTACTGCTAGGAAACGGACGATTCTGTTTCATCATCATACCATTCTCATCCCACGTGAACAGACAAAGCAACGAGAAAATTGGATTTGTTCTTTAGATGTACGCTTTTGAGGAATGAGTGTTCTTGTTTGGCAGTAGCGTACTGATTACCTGCCTCACGTTCAAACGAGCCAACGGATTTCTGGTGAATAAAGGTCCTGAGTTGGACTCCCCGATGGTAAAATCAATCACAAATTGAACTCTTCTCTTCTCAATAATGAGAAGTCTTCAAATATTCGAAATATTCACTCCTTTCGTTTCATGACATAGGTCTATACTGTTCTAGATGCAACGAATATTGTTTCGCAGCATTGGACGTGATCCGAAATTTCGTCACTTCACGTCACTTCGAGCAACGAAAATTCTGCAAATTTTATGCTTAGTAACTACAACATCATGGAATAAAATTTCCAAAATCGTTTTGGAACCTTAAAAGAAAGGCAACATTGAGACGGAATTAGCAAAAAAATCCTGCTAATTTTATGACTTAAACAAAAAATTGTTGCAGTGATGTGCCATCAATAAGAACGATTAAAAAAATAAGTCCATAAGGGTTACAGACAGGTCAACAAACAAAACTCGGTCTTTTTGGAAGCGTAAATTGTGCCACAATCATTGCTGACTTTGTTCATAGGGTGTGTTAGGTATTTGATAATATTTCTAAATGAAAATTTTTTTTGTTTGAAAGTCTTGAAATGGAAAAATGATACGATGTGATATGATATAATGATTAAGATTAAAGAGGAGTTAAATAAATAGGTATGAATTGAAAAGTTAGGTAATTATATAAGAATGTGTGAAGAAATGATTAAAAAATTAGATAATTATATAATATGAAAAATTTTATCTCAACGAATTTTGTAAAATCCTAAACACATATATATTAAAGTCTGCTATAGCAAACATCGAAGGCGCCAATCAAATGAATACTTTTAAATAGCCGTGGTAAAGCTTGTATGCCACAAACGGGTGCAACATGTTTCTTGCCGGTCCACCAATGTGCTGGTTGTACAATACCTCTTATGTTGGGTTTACATATTTTTCTTGATACGAAAGAATTTACATAGATGTTTTTTCATGATTTGAAAGCTTTAAATGTAATTGATTGAAATATAAATTGTCACACTGCATAATGCCAATTAAAAAAAAAACTCTCCTCAGATATATCATCCTATTTATGGCACTTTTTAGTTTTTGCCTCTCTCGGCAATAAAGCATATTTCTTCGGCATGCGTATTATTTTAAAATGATGACTTCCTTATATATTAATTTAGATAGATTTCTAACTTCTATATGTTATTATTTGAAGATAAATTTTGTTTATTTAATTCTTATAATTATTTTTAGCTTTTTGTAAGGACTGGAGTGTGATAGTTTTCCTTCTTTGATAACGTTAGCCACAATATTAAGATGTTATGCGAGCCAGATTTTCTTAAACAGTGACAGGTGTCATGGTTGGATATACACTGTAGGGTGCCATGGTCAGGCATTAGCATTGCACCGGAGGATACATGCAAACTGCATCCTCCGCCACAGGCGGAGCCACATGCAGCTGAGAGCGCAATTTCCACCTTAATTCTTGAAAATTCAAAAGTCCTTCTCAAAATTAAAAAAAAAAAAGACTTAAAAATGTAATTCATTTATATACGTTTACCCCTCAAAAATGTAATACACCCTCTTATGTGAGTCTGTTCCATCCTAAAATAATGTCATACGAGTTTGCCGCCTTATCATGAGTCGTGGCTCCGCCACGTGTAGCTAGCACCTGAACCTATCCCCTAGCCACTGCAAGGAAACGTCCCGCACGGATCGACACATCATCCTCACTGGTCTCTCTAGTCTCTCCAGCTTTTCTCCATTCATCTGTCGCCACGGAGCCCAACCGGAAGCCCGGATGGGAAGGCAAAGCGGGTTACGCAACGCCTGAGCAGCCCTGGCCATTCTTGTAAAGACTTCACCGGCTGACACTACCGGGTTCCTACAATCCCCGTGAGCCGCCACGCGGAAGGCGTTGCAGGCCAGCCTGGTTGCGTCAGATACTGAGTAAGCGCATCCGACGGCAGCGACTGCATCCGGTGGGCCATGGAGAAGCTGCTTCCCATCGATCACATCCGATGGTTCTAGCGACTGCATCAGCTACGAGGTTCTAGACAGCAATCTTGGGTTCGGCTGGTACGTAAGGACGATGAAGGTGGTGGGGGAGGAAGATCGAGACCGAGATGGATGTGTGATGCAGTGGTCGTTCGTGTCGGATCCTGTAGAGGGGTGGACTCTGGCAGGGCTCATTTCTTTCATCAACGCCCTTCTCACTGCTATGGCTGAGAAAATGCAAAAAGCTGTGTTCGTGCGGCCGCTCCATGACGTTGCTCGCGTGGGCTGGCCCCGACTCCACCCACCACTTGTTTGCAGATATGCATGCATCGGGATCGCAGCAATTGCATATGAGAATCTGAAATAATAATTAATAAATGTTCTTTTTGTTTCCATATCGTTAGTGGGCTGAAGTCAGCTTTCATTTTTAGGAAAAACGAATGAGTCTTGATGGTTTGGAGGACATGATCGATCAGCGGTTTGGCTGTCAGCGATACGACAAGGACTAGGGATATTGTTGGAGAATTCCCTCTGCATTCAAGAATTATCCATCAAGCCAGAAAGAAATGCATGAATATTCAAGAAAATTGCATATTAGAACACCTCGATATATACCACAAGCATTTCCAATCGCTAATTCTAACTTGCGGCTTACATGCACCTAACCAAATTTCTAAGGGTTTGTTCGGCAATTAATAAAATATGTCTAGTTAAAATTTTTCGATTTGAATCTTTTTATTCTTCACAGCTATTATATTTTTTCATTTATTTTTTCATATTTTCCTGTACAACTATCATATTTTTCAATCATTTTTACATAACTAACTTATCTATTTTAATTTTATCTTCTTTTATTACTCATCATTGCCCCTATCATATCACATCATTTGATAATTTTTACTTTTCAAAATTTTTCATCAAAAATTTTATTCATTACCAAATACACTGTAAGTAATTTAGGCCTTGAAGAGCTTTTTTATGTCAAACTATGTAATGAAAATTTTTAAGTTCTACGCTTAGAAATCAGTTTCACTAAAATAAGTCCCCCCCCCCGGTACTTCCGTACGAGGATTTGCGTTGTTGTTGTTGTCATAAGTACTGCGAGGACTTGAATTGAGAATGACTTGGTCTCAGCCTCAGCCGCACACATTCAAGCCGCCATAGTTGCACCTTCGGGCCACAGCTGGAGGCGATTGGCGTACGTTTCTTCGCTTCGCGTGAATGCTTTAAGCATATACGGTTAGTGACACTAATGAAGAGATTAGCGACAATTAGCAATGATTCCACTCCTAGGAATCTCCGGGTTTAATGCTTTAGTCAACTAATTTATTAAATCCGCATTCTTCTTCATGTTCGAGACTATTTTTTTACAAGAAAATATCAAAAATTAAATCTTTCGTCTAGTAAAAATAATAGATTACTCAGGGTATGTACGTGATGTAGGGGTGAGAATCGGGGCGGGTCATGACGGGTCAGGGTTTGCCTAACCCTGACATTACTTTTCAAAAATCTTGTTTGACCCTTATTTTTTTCTACTAAGTCCAGGGACAAAATTCGGGTCGGTATCAGACCGGTTTGGGATAGCGGGTCGGGTAAAAAATACGGGTAAAAAAGATAATTTTCAAAATTTATATATCTATCAAACATAAGTACACATGTATACTAAATTTAAACATTATACGTTTCAATATTTTACTAATTATTAAAAAACACATAATTAAGAAAACA
>JAXCLR010000063.1:56189771-56217958 GCA_035584095.1 Annona squamosa | reverse complement strand
GAATAATGTGAAAAAATGATTAAAAAATATGATAATTGTTGAAAGTGAAAAACTTTATATTTTCTATTAATTGCCAAACACACATTAAAACTTTCTAATTTCTATAACTATTACATTTTTAAATAATTTTGTCACATGCTCATATATAATTATGTTATTTTTTAATTGATTTTACATAACTATCCATACAACTTACTTATATATTTTAACTTTTTTTTTTACTTTTAATCATCACTCTATTATATCATATTATTTTATACAAATTCAAAAACTTTTATATTTTAATGGAAAAATTTTTTCACTTCCCAAACTAACATTAAAATACCTATACACCATAAAATATCTATTTTAGTGATTTGGTTAAGTTACCTACCAAAATTTTTTACCAAAATAATAAGCCTAGCAAAATAAACTATTTCAAACTAATTAACATATTAAATTTCTTAAATAATAGGGTATGTTTGGCAATTGTTAAAAAATGACAAGTTAAAACTTTTCACTTTCCACAACTATCATATGTTTTAATTATTATTATTATTATTTCGTATATAATAGTCCTACTTTTCAATCATTTATACACAACTACACGTACAACTAACCTATCAATTTTAACTTTATCACATTTACTACTCATCATTACCCCTATCATATCATATAATTTAACAACTTTTACTCTTCAAAACTTTTTATTAAAATTTTTATCTATTATCAAACACACCAATACAGCATCAAACAAAGATATACCTTACGAAATTTTAGAACGGATCCCTCGAGTCCTTCCTAAGAGTTGATAACAACACCCCAATTGCCAACAATCGAACAAAAGGAAGAGATCTCTCCTCCTTTTACCTTTCAACTTCACTCCTAATCCCCACCAGAATTTGGCACTAATGCATTTAATAAGCCTGAATATGATCAGAGTTGCTAATTTCAGCACTTCGGTTTTCCCCTCAGGCACAGTTCTCATGAAACTGATATTATAGACGGCTAAATATGAAGCCCGCAGAGATAAATGGCCAAAATTTCTCGATCAAGACGTTAAATCATGACTCAGTAGAGTTGGTAACCTTGTTTCAATGAGATTGTTGGTAATTTTCGTTCAGCAATAAATTATAATGTAGCTAGCACATGGCACCCAAGCCAGCACTAATTATTTAAGGGCGCATCCCACCGAAATCGATGCGTCTCTACTCTCTGCACCGGTTCTCCATTCATCTCATCGGGTGCTATGGAGCCCAACCAAAAGCCGATATGGGAAGGGAGAGCAAGCGTCCACGTCGCCGGTGCAACACCGGACCAGCTATGGCCTTTCTTGCAGGACTTCACCGGTCTCCACAAGTGGCTCCCCAGCGTAGCCGTGTGTCGCTACGCGGAAGGCGTTCCAGGCCAGCCTGGCTGCATCAGATACTGCGCAAGCTCATCCGACGACAGCGACGGCACGGCCATCATGTGGGCCAAGGAGAAGCTGCTCTCCATCGATCCCATCCGACGCGTTCTCAGCTACGAGGTGATAGACAGCAATCTAGGGTTTGGTCGGTACGTAGGGACGGTGAAGGTGGTGGAAGAAGAGGAAGGCCGAGATGGTTGTGTGATGGAGTGGTCATTCGCGTCGGATCCAGTGGAGGGATGGAGTCTGGAAGGCCTGATTTCTTACATCGATGCATCCCTCAAGGCTATGGCGGAGAGGATGCAAGAAGCTCTTCCTGCTCCTCCTGCTCAATGATTTCGATCGCCTGGGCCGGGCTTGTCTGGGCCCCGGACCCAGTCGTTTGTTTGTTTGCTTGCTTGTCCACATACATGCATTGCTTTGCAGCGTCTGAAATAAAAATAATTAATAAACGTTCTTACTTTTTTAATGTCAGTGGAGCATGCATTTTGAAGTCGGCCGTCATTCTCCTTTCTCCGACTAACGTGTGAAATAATTGGGTTTGTTTTTCATGTGATGTTTTATTATTTCAGAGGAAACTAAGAGCCGTTGTTGTTGCTTGTTACTGTTAGGCACGGATGCGGTTTAATAGTCTTTAAATTGTCTTGAGGCGATAGTCATGTCTGTTGAATACAATGTTTTCTTGATTAGTATGTTAAATATTTACATTAATGGTTAGCATACTAATCAATATTACAAACTTTCGGCACGTTAAGCACTGAGCAGTAGAATGTTGTTTGCTGGGCTCGTTAAATCAAGCTCATCATCGTTTCTATATTTTTTTTTGTTTTATATGAGGCCTAATTTTGTTAGGCCGGCCTTAGTCAGCCTGGCAAATATATATATATATATAGTTTTAATTTTTTTTAATTTTTTTCATGAACATATATTTAAAACTAAGTTTTACCTTTTGTAGATAATTTTAAATATTTTTTTTGAATTTTTAAACATAGGAGCATTTGGCATTTTTGTAAATTCTCGGACTCAAAAATTTACAAAAATGTCACTGTATTTAAAATTCTGAAAAAAAAAACTTTAAATCATTAAAAATGGTAAACACTTAGTTTATAAGTTAAATACACTTAGCTCTACGTGTCCATAAACAGAATAAAAAAAAAAAGTGCGGCCAGCTACAAACAATCACTTGTTTTTATGTAAATCAGCATGTACTTAGTTCATACACAAAAAATTATCAATTTTGAATTTATCGTTCTTTAGTTTATCATTTGAATACTTCTTTGCCGTTTGCTATTTTTATACTTATTTATACATGTAATAAATATATTTAATAGAATAAATTCTCCAAATTAACAAGAATTACCAATTCGAGTTAGACCCCAAATTCTAAATTCTCCTTGTCAATCTAAATTGAATGTAAGTTTAAAAATTTATTGTGATCTAGGCTAATTAAAAAAAAAAAAGAATATCAAATGTACTCAATGAACTTGAATTTTTTTTTTCAAGTCGCAAAAAAAAAAAAAAAAAAAAAAAAAAACTGAGTGGGGCTCGTACCGCATTCCAAGTACCAACCGATCCAATAGCAGTGTTGCAACCGCAGCCATAGTCTCTGCGCAGGTTGGTGGAGGCGATTGGGCTTTGTTCATTCTCTTCGCGCGAATGCTTTGAGCATGTATTATTAGTGACTAATGAAGAGATTAGAGATAATAGCAACATCAACAGATGGAGAGCAGTGGTGGGCAGTAGGCTAATCAATCCCAAGTCCCAACGCACAAACAAAGAAAGGCATCTCCTCCTTTTACCTTTCCTAATCTACTCCTAATTCCCACCCTAATTACCCTGCACCTACACCCCTGAGATGGATGGATACCGGATGGAATAACTGAATAAGGTGGGCACATCCTCCATTTTTCTTCTTCTTTCTCCTTCGGTAGAAAAAAAAATAAAAAAAAAAATAGAAAAACCTCTTTTCGTGCTTAAATTATTGGAGTTATCCATTTCAATACTTGCATGAATTTTCCATCCATTTTCAGGCATAATTTTCGATCAAATAGGTATAAACCATTGAATATCAAAGCCGTAGAGATAAATGGGTAGTATTTCTCCAACAAGATGTACTACACGCGTGAGAAGATAAGTCATAATCTCCGTCTACTGATGTCAAAGTGTTATAACCTTAATTAATCAAAACAGGGATGCCTGTCAAATGAATAGCTGATATAGCGATATTTCAAGTCCACAAGCCACGTGTACAGTTCCCTTTGGGGAAAAAATAAAAATAAATTAGAATTAGACAGTAATCGGCAACAAAAGGTATGATAGAACAAGATTTTGGTACTCCTTGTCGTCATTATGAGTAACATGCACGCGCTCAAGATTAATCACAGCTTGCAGATGGTATGATGGCCTAAATAAACGCAGTTGCTCCGAATGAATCATGGCTTCCAATATTGCTACCATATACATTTAATCTACCTTAATTTGCACACCCTCATTGTCCATGTCAACTTTCCAAGTATGCCAATTTTATCATCCAAGCAAAAAAATTTATTAATATTTTCCCAATTAAAACTTAAATACATTCACGTTGAAAATAAATTTGTATGCAATGCAGTTTGGCCAGGCCCTTTGTAATAAAGAGGTGAAATTCAATTCAGTCATCTTAATTGAGATAATTCATTTAGCTGAAATGAAATCTATATTATTTGAAGGATAAGATTAAGTTTCATTTTGAATTTTAAATACCAGCCTAATATATTAAAAAAACAAACAAACAAACAAAATGCTTTCTGTTAGTTACATGTTTCAAGTTAAAAGTTATTTGATTGAAATATCATTTCTTCTTGGAAGTGCATTTTACAAAATTCTTATAGTGCCAATCTTATCAGATATCCATTTTCTAATATTTTTACTGAATTTGTATCTTGAATTTCTAATGAGTTGAACTATGAAAATTTTCCACCAAGTGATGTTCACCAGATATTTGTTTGGTGCTAAAGCTAGCTGCACATTGATGTATGGTGTCATCTCACGTCGGTGTACGCACACGATGACTTACGTAGCTTTACCTCGATTCCTAAGCATACAGTAAGGGACACCTGCGTATCAAGGATGATACACAGCCGGAGTATCAAGTAACTCCATACACTAATATAATCTTATCTTTAAAGCAGAGAGATTAGGGTCTACTTAAACCACCCAAAACCTTCCATCCCTTCCCTTTCTTCTGCCCACCCCAAAAAACGGACAGTTCCTTCAGAAACGCCGTTATCTTGCTTCTCCTTCCGTTTAGTCACGTGACGGTGGAAAGCAAAGGAAGACAAAGGAGCTTCCCCCTGTGAATTATGATGTCCCTCCATTCCCCAACGTCCGTTAACGGAGAGACACTCACCCCATCACCGTCAACTAACGGCCCCCTTACCGCCGTCATCGACGACCTGAATCGGCCGCCTCGTCTGCCGCGCTGGACGCGGCAGGAGATACTCGTCCTCATCCAAGGGAAGAGGGTGGTCGAGAGCCGCGTTCGTCGCGTCGGGCGAGCAGCCAACCCGTCCGGCGACGGCTCAACTCCCTCCCCCACCGTCGAACCCAAGTGGGCGTCCGTCGCCGCGTATTGCAGGCGTCACGGGGTGAACAGAGGGCCGGTGCAGTGCCGGAAGAGGTGGAGCAACCTCGCCGTTGATTTTAAGAAGATCAAGGAATGGGAATCGAAGGCGGCGGACGGCTCGGATTCGTTCTGGATCATGAGAAGCGACGTGAGGAGGCAGAAGAAGCTGCCGGGTTTCTTCGATCGAGAGGTGTATGAGATTCTGGATGGTGGGGATGCGGCGGAGAAGGCGAAGATCGAGGAAGAGGTGGAGGACGATCGTGGGCAGGACGCCGGGGGCGGGGACGATGGCTTCGGTGTGGAATTCGAGCAATCAGGAAGAGAAGAAGCTGTCCGGGAAGACTTGGAGGCGGGTGGAGTGGCGGCGCCGGTGCCGATTTCAGGTAATTCGGGTGACGTGTTTTGGGAGGATTTCAATTCCGGAGATCGGCTTTTGATTTCGTGGGGAGATTTCCGAACTGCGTTGTGTTCGGCTTTGGTATACGAAAGTGATTTTTTACCAAGATTTTCGAACAGGAAAAATGGTTGTTTCCGGCAGGAAATCATTCGTTTCCAATTTTGCGTGGGATTTTCTTTCAAAAATAATAAATCGAAGTTAGAAATGTTGAATTTTTGCTTGGGGTTTATGAGGATTTTTGGTGTTTTTGTGAATTGGGTGTTTATTCTTTACGGGTAGTTTCAACAGGAGTTGGTAGGTTCCCGATCCTTTCGTAGCGAATTCTAAAAAGCATCGGTTTTTTCTTTGGAAACTTTAGTTGCAGAGCCGGAAATGATTTGTATTTATTTATTTCTTGGTGGAGAACTTAAAATTTTGGAGCTTAGTACTTCAAAGACGGGCTTTGGACTTCCGGGAGTGAAAAGCTTGCGTGGACTGCTGCTTTTTTCTATCTTTCGATCATTAGAATCCGTTGTTGACTTCTGAGATGAATACAGACTGGGTGGATTTCGAAGTCGGCTTTTATTTTAAAAATAATCTTGGACCCGGATTTTTGTCATGTTCGCCTAAGTGTTTTTTTTTTTTTTTTTAAAATTTTTTTTTTTAAGGGCTTAGAAATTAGAGTTGAAATTTTCACATTTGATTGTGGAGAAGTGGAATTCATTATTTTTGGGAGCTGAATTCCCCTGCTGTTTTTCACCTGGGTGTTCATTTCTTTTAAAACCAACTTGTGAACAGCTGGATGATGGTGATGGGGTTGTTCTATCCAATAGTGGTTGAAAATGGGTAGTGTTTGTTCTCTTGGATCTTAGCTGTCCTAGGGGGTTCATGCAGATGAATTCTTGGGGATTGCAGTTCTCTAAGGCCTATGATCCAAGCAAGAATCACGAAGATTGGCATGTTTCGCATTCGAGGAAGGGTTCCTACGGATTAGTGTTCTTTTTTTTCTCTTGAGGTATCTAGAGGAATTCTGAGATGGATTGAATCTTTTACGGTTGTTTTTTTCTTTATTAGTAATCGTCGATGTTTCTATAACCATCGAATGTTGAGTTCTCCACTTCTATTACTTTGTTTGAGGATTGTGCTTTCTATTTAGAAATGCCCTAAAACTTTCTCATTTTCTTCACTGCAGAAAAGCAGTATGAACCGGAGCAGAGATACTCAGAACCAGGTTGTAATCTGATCTTTTTTATCCTTTGCATTTTTTTTTTCTCTATGTTCATTTTTATTTTTCACTTGGCTTACTTGTGTTGTCCCAATGTTGTTACCAAAAAGACTTCCTTATGCTGGAAGAACGCCACAGATAAACAGGACAGCTTAGCACTGCTTATTTGTTTGTATTTGGTCATGTGGCATGGGTAGTACACGACTACCATGTTAGATTTATTACGTCCGAATATCTGTCAATTATATCATTTTGTAGAAGGCACCAAGAAAATGTGAGAAGTAACTGAATTTTGTTGATGAAGCTTTGAGAAATGTAAGAAAGAGACTGAAAATGATGCCGACTAAAGCTGGTATACGGCTACTATGTTCTTTCTGGCATTGCCAATGCCATGCATGTTCTAATGCAGTAGTCGTTGCCAGGTTTCATCTACACATCCCTTGTTAATGTTTTGAGATGTGTACACAGTATGCAAATGTGCATGTCGCTGTATCTTTGCATCACTCTGGAAACGCTCCATGAATATGCTTATTACTTGCACGTATACATCTCAAACCCAACTTTAAGCATCTTCATTTTGCGCATTAATCCCTGTATCAACTTTTGAAAATCTTCCTGCCATCAAAATGGGTAAAGCGTGCATTCTGTTAACTACATCTGGACATGTAGCTGAGACCTTATCCAATGAATTTATGGAAGTCAACTTTGAAGGAAATTGCTTCTACATCTCAACAGGCCAGTATTCTGGATTAAGCCTAATCTCGCAGGTATAACGAATGAGAAGCAGCCGGAAGCAAGTCAAGGGAAAGAAACAACATCTAATGAAGGAGGACAGAAGCGGAGGCGAATTTCACCGGAAAGAGCTGGTTTCACCGGCCTGCAGGACCGGCTCGTCGACGTCCTCCATCAGAACAGCAGAATGTTGGCAGCCCAGCTGGAAGCACAGAATGTCAACTGTCAGCTGGACAGAGATCAAAGAAACGGCCTTGCCGAGAACTTGGTATCTGTCCTTGGCAAAGTTGCAGACGCTCTGGGAAGAATTGCAGATAGATTGTAGCAGTTGATAGTGAGTGTATAGGTTGATATGTTCCCAAGTAAATGATATACCATTGTCGTGTATATGACTATTCCATATTAGCAGTTGAATGCATAGTCTTTTTGGAGGCTCTCTGCTTTTCCGCATTGATATGGTTAATCTATATTGGTAATATCATATAGAAAGCAAGATTGTTTTGTCAGATGTATTCTATTTCCTAAAGGATGTATGTAAAATCACAGGTTAATATTATATATTATTATGAAGAGGAAAATACTTTTGGTAGTTGTACAGATACAACTGAAGATGATGAAAAAATGACCATATTTTTTAATCTGAGCAGCTCCAACATTACGGGTTAAATGGACAACTTGAGCTGGATGATTCCCAATGATTCGGAAAATCGGATTTTCATTTTCCCATCATAAGAATTCTGGAGTCCTAGGCAATGAAATGAACGAAGTCGGATACAGCTAAATCATCATAAGCTGCAAAGAGATCAGATTTCACGATCTTGGTTGGCCATGACAGTGGTGCTTCTTGTCTGTTCCTGTCCGAAATTCTCTCCTTTCCGGCTACATGATTGAAGGAGGAGGAGAAGGAGAAGGGCTTTTCGGAGCCTTGCCCGATGGTGAAGATCACATCCCACTCATTCTTATGATTGGACCTAAAAATAATCCAAAATTTTGTATTAAGAGGCCGTAATTAGGGCTAACTATAATCCCGACGGCGTATTGTCGTGTCTGTTGGTGAACTTGGAGCTCGGTTTGATTGGTACGGATTTTGTACGAAGTGGGTCCCCCAGAATCATTAGGCAATCCACCTTCCCTCCACAAATTGGTGGCAGCTAGAATTTGTACAGTTGGATCTCAAAATTAGGAGAGTATAATCCAAACCAAGGTTCCCATTATCCATATTTATCGGTCGGTAAAAAAAAGATATTAAAATAAAATGGTTTTATAGAAGATATTATCAATTTTATAGGAGAAATTTATCCGTAAAATAAAAAGTTAAAAAATAAAAAGATACGGATATATATTTTTTTGATCTGTAAATATTTACGATTATCGTAGTTTCTATTACATTCAAGCCCTCATCTAAATTGAGAGACTCATTGCTCGTGAAATAGCATCGGGTTTGGATCTCACTCCCGCTCAGGGAGTGCAGATGCTGTTACCAGTACGCAGCAGGCGCACTAGCTATACAGGTATATTTATATTTAAAGTATACAAATAAAAACCAATTTCGTATTCAGCGTTCTAAATATTATGTATTTTACTTATTTTATAGAAGTGTAATTTAAATGAATAAAAATAGATAAAGCGGCTCTTAAAGTAGATTTAAAATAAATTTATCATTTACTTCATTCAGTGATCTCGATGTTCCTATTTAAGAATTTTATTTTTACACGAAAAGA
The DNA here is from genome assembly GCA_035584095.1 of Annona squamosa. Taxonomy (NCBI): domain Eukaryota; kingdom Viridiplantae; phylum Streptophyta; class Magnoliopsida; order Magnoliales; family Annonaceae; genus Annona; species Annona squamosa. The sequence continues at coordinate 56,208,913 of JAXCLR010000063.1, read as the reverse complement.
TTTTTAAGATTAATTAATAATTTATAATGTATAATTACTTAAATTTTTCGTAAAAGCTAGGAAAACCATATCTTAGGGCGAATTTATATATAAAAGATATTTATATTTTTTAAAAATTATTTTAACAAATATAATTCAAAATACGATCATCATGAAATTTGAATTCGTCTCGTTTTAGCATCCCATTAGTTATGATACTGATTGTATGCTTTTGAGTGCGCTTAGCTTTGGTGTACATGGGTACAAATATCCATTTTTTAATTTTCTAAAATTTATTATACAAATGTTAATCTAAATATGTTTAACACGTCTATTAATTTTTGCCTTTTAGAGATTTGTAGATTTTTTTTTAAATTTTTTTTCAAAATCATTGGCTTTTTAATAGTTTTAAATATTAAGACCAATAAAAATATAAAAATTATATATGGGACATTCAAGCTTAAACTCATATATAAATTTTAAAAACAGAAAATATTTACGATTGGCCTACAACAATTTGTTCTTATCGATTTAAAATTAGCAACTGTGTTTGCGTGTCATTGCTGCTCATGACAGGGCTTCTGTATCAATCATGTAACCAATGATTTTGGGTTACTAATGGTTTTTAGAAACAAAAATTCCTTATAGCAACAATTTATTAGTGTTTCTATCGATGACTTTTATTGTAATGATCATTGTATACATGCTTAAATACATTCTTCATTTTTATTTTATTTTTTTTAATTTTTCTTCATAAACGTGTTTTCCTAAATATATTTAATCCATATATCAAAATTTATCATTTTATAATTCTTTTACGCACTTATTTTTTGATTTTCAAAAAATTTAATTTTAAGGAATTCAAAATTACTTAAATGCCCGTAAACTGGATATTTTTTAAAAATAAAAAGCAAACTTGTCAACGTATTATAAAATGACAAAAATTGGTATATAAATTAAATATACTTAGGAAAATATGTCTATGAAGATAAATAAAAAAAGAATAATGTATTTTAATCGTATATAGCTCCCTTCATAATTCGTGTTTTGTTTCTCAAAGAAACCGAAAGGATTTTATGGTTACAAAGGAGAGCCTGTCATCCTCCCGATATTTCTTGCTGTTGCTGGTGTATGAACAGCAGGCCGCGCATCTCTCAATCATAACCATAAAAAATTGAGAACTTAGCACACCTCTTAAACCGCGACCCAACAGAAATTGTAAACCAAACTTACCATAAAGATCCAAAACAGAGAAAAGAAGTTCGTGTTACTTTTCTTCATTAGAATAAACTGTCTTTCCCTGTTTACCAATGGAAGAAATCATGATGCAGAAGTCCTTTGGTTTGACTTAGGGCCTCTTTGGCCTCGCCTAGTTTTCACATGGTTGGCAAGTCACAACACATGTTATCTTATCCTACAATCAAAAAATTTTCACACTCTATGATTGTCTTAATTTTTAATTATTTCTTCGTATCTTTTTATATAATTATTTTATTTTTCAATTATTTTTATGTAACTGCTTGCATAATTAACCGTCTATTTAAATTTAATTTTTTACTTCTCATCGTTATCTTTATCATATCACATAATTTTTCCTAAAAATTTTATTACTTTTCAAAGACACAATAACTTTTCAAATCTAGCCAAACATCATTCATTATTCAGGGTAGGAAGTTCATTTGGAACATTTGCCAGTTTCAAAATTTACTTTTAGAGTGTGTTTGAGAAGTAATAAAACTTTTGAATAAAAAAATTTTCTTAAATAAAAGTTTTTTGAAATAAAAAAAATAATGTAATATGATATGAGTAATGATGATAAGTAAAAACAATAAATTAAATAAATATGATAGTTATATGGGTAGTTAAGTAAAAATAATTAAAAAGTAAGCTAATTGTACAGACCGATACGAAGAAATAATTAAAAAATTAAAAAATTATGTTTACTAAAAGAATTTTAAATCAAAAAGTTTTGGTTAAAAAAGTTTTTAGCATAGCCACACATAAGGTGGATCTATGCATCTGGGCAGCGATCCTTGGAGAGCTTGGGCAAGAGTGGGCCCGCAGTACTCTGTAGACAGTGCAGGGCCGCCCATTGCCTTGAGCTCAGTGCACTTGATCGCTTTGTTGCAGCCCAACGCAGCGGTGAACTCCATGGAAGCGTTGAATCCATTCACGAGGGAGATGTCGACGAAGTCGATCATCATACTGACGTCAGGGCGTACTTGCCGAGCCTGTTGGGAGCTTGGTCGTAGCCTCTGCACTTAAGCATGCATATTTCCCTAGTCGCCGGTCTGGCATACAAGTTGTTGGTACGTATAATGGCTCTTTTAAATAGTAAAGTATGATAAATAATCTCAGAATAACACAAGTTAATTCAAAATGTACGCAAGAAACTAGTATAGAGGTTGAGTCACTCTCAAACTTAGTCTACTCTGGGAGTAAAATGACTTAAGTTCTACTAGTCAACTTTAAATACATAAGTTACAATAATACAGTCAATCCGATTGTCTTCTGGGTTAGTATTAAGCTCCAATTGGGCTTGTAACACAATTTCTCGGTTTGAATACAATCACCACCAAGGTGATACTAGATTCAAAATAGAAAACTAAAACTCAAACTAGTTTGAGCACTTTTGCATTGATAGCATATTTGGCATTTGAATAGTAACTTCAATCTTTGAATCACCATAGCAAATTCTCTTGAAGGATCATTCCTCACAATAGAGCGCACTTGGAATCATCAATCTTGAGTGCTTGATGAGACTTTCTTACTTGCCCATTAGTTCTTCCACGTCCTCCTTTCAAAGCCCTTGGACCCTTAAATTATGACATAAAAGATGACTCTAGTGATCTCCTTGCATATCTTGTCTCATCAAAATCTGCAATTCTACGGCTGGGAAGGATTAACCTTTTCTTGCCAAAAGGCAGACTTTTTGTTGGTCCAGATGAGACAGAGAGAAATTATTCTCAAGATATTCTTTCCTTTTATACCAAATGCAATTCTATCATAATCAATATTATAAACTCAAACATGTAATCCCACAACCACATTACTCTTTTCAAAATTGAAAAGAAATCCCTCACAAAAATCATGGTTTCACAAAGTCACCCCAAAACACAGTTTTACAACATTAAGATCTATGATAGAATAATCATATCTTTTGTTGTCATTAAAACCAATCAAAAAGGGGAATTCCATAAAAATTTATAAAAGTTACAGCCGGTGCGGGGTCAGGTGTGTGCTTGGGCCACCACGGGGTTGGTTGAGATGGTCCACAATTGCCCGTTGTCCAGCTGACGGCCTCCAAGGGGGTGGCACGACCCACATGAGTGTATGGGGCATTGGTTTCGGATCTCGAAGGAGCTTATATGGGTGAGAGTGGTCAAGAGAGGGAGTGGGAGGAGGAAGATTAGGTGGAGATTGAAGTATGAGATGAACATTCTTTGAATGGATGTGCTATCTATTGCTGGCTTGTGTGGTGTGAAGAGGAGGGGTGGTGTGGGAATATTTATAGGGCGGTGGCAGCTAAGAATCATGGGCTCCATCCCCATGTTTACATTGACTTAACTAATTATGGGTGGGTCCAAAGAGTTACAACAGTTTGTACTTACGAATTTTTACAAAGTTATATGTAAATGTGAAACTTACAATTCACGCGAATATATATATTTTGAGATTTTTAAATATAAGGATATTTTGAACACATATATGTATAAATATTTAAAAATCTAAAAAATATATATATACATATCCAAAAATGGTAAAACTTGATTTATATATTAAATACAAATATAAATAAGTGTCTGAAGAAAGGTCATAAAAAATGTTATAAACGAGTTTTTTGAGGTAGGTTAAGCGAGCCATTTACTTAGTCCGAGCTAACACGATCACTTATATATATATAGAACTTTAAGATATGCCTGCGTCATACATGACCATCTTGTACATTTTGATACTTTTAATCAATCCAAATTATTCATTATATTTTTAACATAAATTTGATTAAAATACTAAAAATTATTTTGATTGGATACTTTGTAAACTATGGCCAATTTTAAAATAATCTCATGAACTTATATTTCTTAGGACCTACCAAGTACCCAATCAAGGTAAATTTTAGCATCTTAAGTAGGAATGAACAAGCGTAATAAGTGACTTAAATTTATCAAAAATGATCATTGGTTAAAAACAAAAAGATTCACATTTGCCATAAGTACAACTTTAAATATTTTTTAAAACACAATATCAAAAATGATCATAGGTTAAAAAGAAAAAGATTCACCGATGTCATAAGTACAACTTTAAATATTTTTTAAAACATAGTAACAATGGGTTTTGTGCTATAGACTTAAATGTTACAACAGATTGGACCATTCGGTTTTGATCAATATTGTCAAAACTGAACCAGTGAACAAATTGGTCTGGTTCGAATCAATTTAAGTGGTTAAACAAACTGGTTTGAACCGTTCATGTTAACATGACATAATTATGATGTCATAAATATATAATTATTTTTAATAATTATATATTAATAAATTTATATATTCATATTTTATCAAAAAAATTTATATATTCATAACTCGTAAGTCTATATGTGTTAGAATGATCATCAAAATAAAACATGCATAAAAAATTAATAAAAATTTCAAAAATTCATTAACTAAGCATGGATATTAATATTAAATTCGAAAAAATTAAATTCATCAACCGACCTAAACTGTGTAAAAAGCTTTGACCCTTAGGCTTGAATCGTCCCTATTTATCTTAAAGTGTTGTAATTTGCACTTTTCCAAATACATCTAACATAATAAAGAAAAAAATAATTAAATAAGATTTTTATTTTATTTTATTATTCTTAGGGAAAATTTTTATTTTATTATTTGTTAGAGTATTCCAATAATTTTAATATACACTATTTATTTTTTGTCCATCAACATATGCACTGTTATTAAATAAAGATTTTATATAAAATTTTAAAAATTATATATTGGGCAAAAAATAGAGATATATGTTAAATAGAGCAACAATTATACAAAATAGAAGATTATATATTGGCTCATCTAGATCCAACCAAGGAATCTCAACAAAGAGGCATCAAAAAACCCACCTCTGGCGTCCTTCCATGGCTGCCTTGTGCGACTATTTTAATCCATCAATCATTTGCTACAACCTTAGTGAGAAAAGGCATCGTCAATGAACAGTAGCAAGAAAGAAATTAACTGGACGAAGTATGTGAACTGACAAAGAGGAAAAATCAAAACAAAGGTAGGGGGAAGTAGGTTGGACGAAGCAGTTGTACCAGAGAAGTTGTGCACTAGGATTGAGGAGAGAATATGTGTAGCTTTGATAGCTGTTGCGGGGTGTAGTCAGTGAAGGAGAAGCCAAGATGTTGTCAGGACAGTGCTGTAATCATGCTTGCAGCCTTGCAGGCGAAGAAAAAAAATTTAAAAATGGAGGAGGGCCGGAAGAGGCGGGTGAATCGATTTGGGGTGGCTGTGTCTGCTACTATACTACCTTGCTTATTGATGTTGACAAAAAAAAAAAAAAAATGGAGAAGGGCTGGAGGGGCGAGTGAAATCGTCAATCAATTATAAGTTTCCAAGAACCGGTGGCTGTCAAAATCGATTCAATAATTGTTGAAATGTAACTTATAAATGCATTGATAGAGGCTTTAGAAAACTAAATGATGCAAGCCCACCAGCTCATATAATCATATTAACGAAACAGAGAATTTTTTTTTGAAAACTAACAAAACAGATAAGTAAAATATAGATGACAGCTGCAACCTATACATGCATATGCAACTTGTATGCGTTGGAAATGGGAATTGGAGATGTGGGGTTAATACATTAATACTTCCATAGATCATCTGTAAGAGTAAGCAAGCCAAACTGAATGAGGATAAAAATCACACTGGTCACCAAATTTGAAACGGGAGTCGGAAGTGTGGTGGTTAAAGCTGGTGGAGCTGGTGGAAGCATACGCCAGATGAAGAGTCGGCAGCACAAGGGAGACTGCCGGAGAAGATGCCGGGCGAAGAAAAGACGACATAGGGAGGTTTTTAGAGCAGATGCTGACCTAACGATCAAACGGCAACAACAAGAAGATCAAGGATTGCAGGAGGAGACACTGGAGCAGAACCCGCCGTTGATAGATCTCAAATCTCCCTGTTCGACGCGGACTCCTGTATCCACTCATGCGCTTTTACTCTGCCGTTAGCGAATACACGTGCAAGCAATGTTATTGGCGTTTGTCAAGTAATGAATTATTAGAAAAAAAACATATTAAATATTGAATTCCAACGTTAAATATACAAAATAATTTTCTTTAAATTATGTTTTTATTACATATTTTTGTTTTGTTATTATAAAATATGGTAATATATTTAATATTTTAAATAAATTTAGAATAAATCATAAAACCAGCATCTTATAATTACCTTATATTAATGCCATGGTTGAAAAGGTTTAAATCAACTGTCGAACTAGTGGGACTTAAATTGGACATCAAACGGTTAATTTCACTTTTAGGCATTGAAAACATAGGTTGAAATGAAAACCCGAATGTACCGCATTTCGGTTCTCTCGTTGGAAAGCTGCGTACACCTGTGAAAGTTGCATGCACCTCCTCTGCCATTCTTCTTTCATATTTCCCGTAAAGTGTCACTCCTACAAAGATGTGACCTGTGATTCATCTTGATCATAAACGTCTCTTGGAATCGGAGAACTGGCATGAAACAAGTCAACATTTAAATATAATCAATCCATTGTTTTCAATGTGAACGGCATATTACCTAGAGTTATATATTTTCATTTCATATAAATTAAAATAATCAATAAAATTATTATAGTCTATATGTTTATGTCAAGTTGACATCATTGCTAATACGGTTTGCACAACTAACTCCACTATCAACAAAAGCTTCGTATAGATTTTGGAATTTCATGGAGGTGAAAAGGAGGAAATATTTAACGGTTTACAGGCAGTGCAAAGAAATGAAGTCCCTTGCAAATGCTGGAGTTTGGTGTATTCCCTTGTAGTGATTGCATGTGATTGATCCTGGGCCTTTTGAATTTTATTCCAACTTAAGTGCATCCATGATTGAGATATATATTGAAATGACCTAAACCCATGACTTCAAACCACGAGATTGCAGCAGCAATTCTAAAGCTTCCATCGGTTCCCATTCGAATCCTTTCTTACAGCAGTCTGGCATCAATTCTAGCAACCTCAGCATGAAATCATTAGCTAGAAAAAAAATAAAAATTAGAGAATTATTTCCAAGCAAAGCAAATTTTCTACCGATCCATCGACCGTCTTCCTCTTCGTTCAGAGCAGATCCAAGTCAAGAAGTCCCAAATTCAAAACAGCAGAATGCACACTGTCGGTAATTTGTTAGGAGGCGGCCATGATGTTCTTCGCCCATTCATTAGAACCGTCCAACTCTATTTGACTAGAGGCAGAAATTTTCATTGATTTATCTGATACTATATCAAGACTGAACATCTTATGTTCCAGCTTTAATCCATGTTTTATGCAGTGAATCTGCCACCTCAACAGTACGGATAGAAGCTCAAATCTAGTTGTGCAAAACGACACGTGCAAGGCAGGCAGAATAGCACACAGATTCATTCAGGCCACTTATTAGTACGCGCAATTAATCCAAGCCACAAAACAATGCCCGGAGGACATCTCAGCCATTCAAGATTCGCAGGTGACGCGCATACACCGATTGCGCAGGCAATCTGAATCACAAAAGAAGCAGGGTGTGCGGGCAAACTACGCTGTTGGCACCTATAAAAAGGGGATGGGCAAGGCTTTGGGGATCATCAGTTTTCAATCCAATCTTCAACTTCAGTTTTCGAGCTCAGGGTTCTATAGAAACTTCGAGGGAGAGGAGTTCTTTGTACAAGCTATCCACATTTGTCCTCTTTTGCTTTATTTTAGATTTTTTTTATTTTTTACTTTTAGTTGTATTTCATTTATTTTGCACTTTAATTATTTGCGGTAATTTTGTTTTGGACATTTAATTTAACGCTAAATTTTCTTTTCTAAATATTTTAAACTTTCACTATCTTTCCGTGGATTTAACTTGTCTTATCATTATTCTACGTCATTATTGGTTGTTCGTTTCAATGTGACATGGTATAATTTGATATTGGTAATCATGGGTTTCTAACAACATACCTTTGACTCCACACGAGTTTCTTACATGATTTATTGAAGCTTGTAACCTACTTGTTTTAATCCATTATTCTTCTATTTTCTATTTTCCCTTTTCTACGATGAATAAAGAATATCTCTGAGCATATACTCATAATAGTTATGCATACTTATTAGGTATACTTATCACGCCTAAACTACATACTTTTCTTATTACTTAATTTAGGCAGGAAATTTACCCCTTTTTTAGGCTTGACTCATATGTTTATGTTCCCCCTCAATTTATTTATGCCAACAAAGCTTCTTAATCATCTGCAAGTACTTATATATATATATGTGCATATAATTCAACTTCTCCATAGTTTTTTGTCAAATCATGACTTCTTAAAAAATATCATAGTGAGTTCAAATCTATAAGTCAAGTTTTATGGATTTTAATTCTGGCAAGGAACTTACCCTTTTTTATATATGCATATAATTCAACTTCTCCATAGTTTTTTGTCAAATCATGACTTCTTAAAAAATATCATAGTGAGTTCAAATCTATAAGTCAAGTTCTATGGATTTTAATTTTGGCAAGGAACTTACCCTTTTTTTTAGGCTTGAGACATAGGTTTATAAGTTCCTCCTTAATTTATTTTTGCCGACAAAGCTTCTTAATCATCTATAGTACTTTTATATGTGCATATAAGATTCAACTTCTCAATATTTTTCCGTAAAATCATGACTTTTTGAGAATATCACAGTGAGATCATATCTATAAGTAAATTGTTGTACCTTTTAACACATTTCTTTCTCAAATAACCTTTGAACAATGTATTGATCATCCATTTCAAAGGTAATTTTTTCCATTAACCCTAGTTAATGCATTTATGACACGAGAAAGACAATATCCTGTTCTTTAGTATAACTTAATAGATATATTTCACACTAGGTAAGACATTTGCAAATGACTTTAAAACTTCTACTTGTTTACAACAACGCATTTCAAATATCACCCTTGGTCCTCTAGACAATAGCATTTTAAAGGTACATAGGGCTACCCTTCTTTTTTTTTTTTTCCATTAAAATTGTCATTCGACTTCTATTAAGTCTTTAAATTGGACGTTCTCTAGCAAGCTTACATGCAAACCATTGGTTTAACATTCTAGAATATTCACATTAAGACTACCAAAGTAATGCACTTGAAAATTGTCTACGCGGGATCATATCATGTTAAGCAAGGCAAAAGCAAGGCAAGATTCACTATTTAAATCTAGCATTGCCACATGCCTACTCAAATAGACATCTTGAAAATCATTTTCATAAGTTTGAGCTCCTATTCCTTATTCAAACATAGATAGGGATAAATAAGCTTATTATTAGCTTAAATACATGATTTAGTGTTTACATCCAAACTTCCAACTTGTAAACGTAATTCTATATAGTTATTTTCTCTAGATTTTTTTGAGTTCCAATGTAGTGCCTCTAGATGTACTTAGTTTCAATGGATGCAAAAACGCATTTTTATATTTTTAAATTTTTTTTATATAACTATTAATTTAAGTGTATTTAACCAGTATATCTAGAGACTTTTAGATATTTTTATTTTTTAAAATCAATGACATTTTTGTAATTCAATTTTTTAAAGAATAAAAAAGTTGAAATGCACCCGAGTGCATTTACTCAAGTGCTGATTAAAAATATATATATATATATACCTTTTGCACCATTGTACTGAAATAGTGGTATATTTAGCCAAAAATGGGCTTTACACATGTTAGAATACAATAAAACTTTATGTAATCATTAATTTATATATAAATTTTATAGCAAACAATTTATATGTTAAAAAAACTACTTCAAAATTGTTATTTATATCAAACTATTTTATTACGTTGAATTTGTGTAATTTTCAGATGAAGTTTATATACATATCCAATTGGGATGAAAATTAGTATAATAGTAGAATATATCATTCTAAATACAATGTGTGGTGTAGATTATAATTTTATGATCATGTGTGACCCATTTTGAAGCTATTGCACTTAAATATTACTCACATATATATAGAACCTTTTCTATGCAATGAAACTGCACAATAATTAGTGGTGCATTTAGCCTAAAATGAGCCCTACATGTACTTAAATATATTGATGCTTTATACAATCTTCGCTTCTATGTAATCATATGTAACATCTTCGAAATCTAAGATTTTGATCCTTGATGGAAAATCTAATACATTTATTATCCATAGCATCATTTGTTTATTTAGGAAATTAAGTTTTACTCCAATCAAATATGTTTATGAACCACATTTATTGAAAAACACACATATTCATGTGTAAATCATGAAAAATGTTAAAATATCAATTTTAAAGTAATATTTTTGACATCTAAACCATTCAAAATATCATTGAATAAATGATTTTATAAAGTATTATTACATTTTAATACATGTGTGAATGGATCTAAACATTTTTTTATAATTTATACATGAATATATATATATTTTAAAACAAATGTGGCCCATAAATATACTTAATTAGGATGAAACTTGGTTTTCTAGATAAACAAATGATGTTAAATATAATGAATGGATTAGATTTTCTATCAATGATCAAAATCTTAAATTTTGAAGAGGTTACATGACTCTGCTTCTATGAAACTCCTTTTTCTATGTAACCCCTTCCGTTTTTAAAATCTTGATGGCTGAGAGAAAATTCACTTCATCTATCATGTTTAGCGTCAGTTATAGTATCTGAGAAACTTTTTTATTTTTTTAAATTTCATTGTATATGAGTCTCATCTATAAATGAGCAAAATTAACGTAATAAAATAGTTCAATGCAAAAATATCAATTTTAGAGTAATTTTTACAACATTTAAACTATTTAAAATATCAATGCTATATGGATAAATAATTCTATAAAGTATTATTACATTCTAATATATGTGTGAATTGATTTAAGTATTTTTTATAATTTACACATGAATATATATATTTTTAACAAATGCGACTCATGCGCATACTCAATTGAGATAAAATTTGATTTCCTAAATAAACAAATAATGTTAAATACAATAATGAAAATTAATTATCAAAATCTTAACTTTTGAAGAGATTACATGAGACCGCTTCTATATAACATCTATGTGTATATATGTATTTAAAATACATCTATGTTTAAAAAATCATAAAAATATATATAGATATCAAAAAATGGTAACACCTGATTTATATGCTAAATACACTTAAATAAACAAGTGCATGAAGAAAGAAATAAAAAATAATTATTTTAAATGGATTTATTGAATAGGCTAATAGCGAGAGAGGGAGAGAGAGAGAGAGACCTAAGTTTGGTGCAGCGCACCTGCATCAGAACAACAATACATTTGGTTAGAAATGAATCCAACATATATTAAAATGTAATGAAACTTTATATAATAATTTATTTATTTATAAATTTTATAGCAAATGATTTATATGTTGAAAAAACCACTATAAAGTTATTATTTATAACAAACCATTTTATTACATTGAATTTGTATAATTTTTAGATGAGGGTCATACACATATCTAATTGGGATGAAAATTGGTATGATAATAAAATATATCATTTTAAATACAATAAGGCTCATTTTGAGGCAACCGCATAGTAATTACGTTGCAGTTGCGCTGCACTTGAATATAACATCATGCAACTCTTATAAGTTTCCATGGGCCATGGGGTCTTAGCAACATATTCAGTATTTGAATGTACTGTAACCCCTTAAAGTCTCCAACCATAATCCTTTTCATGGTTGGTTTTCCTTAATTGGCTTGAAAAATAGATAGAACATGCGGTTGAGGTTCTTACCCACTTATGACGGCTAAAAACACTTGCATGAGTTAGAACTTGAAAATTTCCAAGAATTCCCATTATTTAGGCTTAATTTTCACTTGTGGGATATGAAAATTTTATAAAGTACAAAAGTCCTTTAGATTAACTCACATGCATGTATGTACTCATGAAAACCTAACCCGTCCCCACCACATTTTTTTACATTTTTCTTCATGCAGTGCTAATTTACTCAATCCGTGGGTTAAGTAGCTTATTGTCTAGTTGAATCCATCAGGATTTGCGCTTCTAATACACGTACAAGTCAAATTTCATCAAGTCTACCAAAAATTAGGATCGTTTCTTAACCCCATCCATGTTTTCCTGACTTAGATTTCTTCGTTTTCACAAGTTAAAACCAAAATCTATTGGAACTTAACATGTTTTCTTAACTTAGATTTCTTCATTTTCACAAGTTAAAACCAAAACTTATTAGGATACTAACATCCATAATGGAAACAACGAGAACATCATACGATTACAATAGGACCGAAGCAGCTCTCACCTCCTTTTTTCCGGTGACGCAGCAGCAAGCTCGGTCTTTCTTCTCCGGTGAACAGCAACAGCAAACTGGACGACAGTGACCAGCTACAATGGCAGCTTCCTGCCTTCTCCTCCTTCCCGCCTCGAATGGAGGAGGAACCAGTCAGCTGGGTTTTTAAATGTGCCTAATAGGCACTCGTGCACCCACTTGCAAACCAGGGGTTACATTTTTTTATTTTTCAAAAAATGAATGGGCTTTACAAAACTACCAAAAATTTTAAAATTTTTAAAAGAGGAATCTATAAAAAGCTAAAATGTCTAAAATTAAAATGGGTAAAATGGAAAAATTTAATTCGAAAAAACAAAAGAGGAAAATTTTTGAAAATTTTAGATTCTAAAACATGCCAAAATTTTCAAAAAAAAAAAAAAAAGCTGGAAGAAATCAATTTTTTTTTTTTTCCTGAAATGATGAAAAGCTGAAAAAGCTAAGAATCTAGAAAAGGAAAACAAAAATCTGGGAAAATTTTCACAGAATGAAAAAAACATTAACCAAAAAAAAAAAAAATCTTCAGAAGTTTAAATTTCAAAACCAGAAAAAGCTTAAAGTTTCATAAAGCCAAAAAATGTGGAAAAAATCTAAGTGCCAAAAACTCTTAAAGAGGTCTTAAAAAATCTTGTAAAGGATAGAACACCCAAAAATTGGAAAGACGGTAGACAAAATATGAAAAGGCAAACATGCAAAAATTTGAGAAATGCATGAAAAAAAATTCTACAAAACAGTTATAATTTCCCATGCATGCATTCACTAGTCAAATAATAAACAGCAAGAAGAAAACAAAAGAAAGCTAAAATGCCAAAATAATTGATAACTTCGTTAAGTAACAACCTGGGAAAAAATGAAAACGCCAAATATTTCATAAAAAATGAAAAAATAAAAAAATTTGACACACATGAAAAAGAAAAATTCTGGAAAACTAAATTGCCAAAATTTTCAATGGAAATGAGCTAAAGTGCCAAATTCAATAAAATATCAAGAATTTTCAAATTTTAAAAGAAAATTAATGAAAAGATAACAAAAAATGATCTGTTAGCCCGGGCTAAATAAATGTCTTGCTTAGTTCATCTTAAAAAACTCATTTACAATATTTTAAAATTTTTTTTGTCATATGTTTATTTATCTAAGTGCGTTTAACCTATAAACCAACTTTTGCCATTTTTGAATGTGTATATATATTTTTGAAAATTTTAAAGATGAGGGTATTTAAATTACATATATAAATACAATAAGATAAATAAGTCTACAAAGAAAAAAATATTATAAATGATATTTTTTGAAGTGAGTTAAGTGAGACATTTGCTTAGCCAAAATTAACAAGATCACTTTTCAAAATTAAAATGTAACAAAAAGCCTAAATTGAAATAATGAAGATGGAGTTTTTTTCAAAATCTTAGATTCCAAAACATGACGAAATTTTCAAAATATGAAAAAAAAGTGAAAAAAATCTAAATGCCAAACTTTTTAAAATGGTAAAAAAGCGGAAAAATGCCAAAATGATAGCAGTTCAGAATTGGAAAACAAAAATCAAGGAAAACGCCAACATGCAAAAATTTTCACAAAATGACAACGCATTAGCAAAACCTTGAAGAAATTAAAATTCCAAAATTTTCAAAAAAACAAAAAGGAGCTGTAGGAAAATGCCCCAAATCAAGAGCGAGTGAGACATCCCGGTCCTTCCTCCTGAAATCTTTTTAGGCAGCGAAGCATCAGAATAGAACGAAGGTAGAAATTTTATTCCACAACAGGAGCTTTCAAATGGTCCAAAATATCAGTCGATTTTTTTAAAAACTTCCTCCCCTTCCTTGTTGGTGAAAATCCGGAAGCATCCTGTCCTTAATTATTATGTATAGGTAAGGTTATCCATCTCTCAAGGGTAGCCCCCTTCTAGTACACCTGATAGACATCATGACGTACATATATAGGTGTCCATACGATCATTTATACTCCACGTTCACCGAAATATGGTTCTAGGCTCATTCAGGCCATATACAAACATTTACACACATGTAAATTCAAATACATAGAAGATAACAACCTTCATAATGCCTCTTTCAAAATGTACTCATGCAATCAATTACATATTCATTACATGCATTTCGTAACATGAAATGAGTGCTTGTAACTCATTTATAATCATAAAACTAATGCACATGAGGATCATTCCCAAACATAGCGGTAAAAAGTAATTAAAGTCCACGTCACAAAAGACAATTTAGTTAAAAATATTTCATCTTGAATTAACATTTATTACAATAAAAGTTCATAAATAAATAGGCTTATCATAAAGCTTCTCAAAATAGATACGTGGGAAGCGTACGTACTTTCTCTCTTTAGCTTTCTTCTACTACCTTGCTTTTCCCTTTCCTATCATATCAGATAGAAAATGCTTTTAAGCAGAGTCTCTAGCACATGAGGACACATGCTCGTTTTATGCCAAAATCACGCATTTAACAACATACCCCTTACTGAACAAGCAGTCTCTAGCTTAAAAACATTTGTTTAAAGCTCTTATCTTTATTTTACGCGTATATAAACACTCTTAACCTTGTTTAAGTCCTTTAAATATGAAGTTTTAACTTCTTCAAAAAATTTGAAATTAGGTAATGGCTTACTACACTTTGAATTCTATTCAATTCATCAGGAATAAACCTGGTAACAATAATTCTATAGGCTGTTCAAGTCTTTTTTTTTTTTTTTTCTGTCATCCCATTTACACAACCATTTCCAATTCAAACTTACACATAATTATACATTACATTTGTATCTTAACTAGTACTTGAACTTAGAAGTAACTTCATGCATTACTTTTAAATCATGTTTGGATCTTATAAAAGGTATTTATACTGAAAATAGCTTCAACCACTCATTTAAATAGTCTAAAGCAATATGTATCTTGCATGTTCTTCATCCTTAGTTACTTTGAATGTGTCACGCATCATTAAAAATAATTTAAAACACATTCCAGCTTGCCAAATTATAGCCACATAGTCAACATATATACATATATTCACCTTCATAGTTTAAACAATTGGGTTCTCTTTCAAATTTCCATAACATTCATCTTTTAAATATAAAGGAACCTTTATCACAACTTACATTCTTACCAAAATAAATATTCAAACATTAAAATAAATACATAAGGTAACCGTCATAACTAGTTTAGATTTTTTTCATCAACTTTATTTATTAAAATTTCAGCGTTTTTATTCCAATTTACTTCAATTTATTCCATAGTTTATAATTAACATGATCAGGGCGATGTATAAAATCAAAGAGCATTCTTGATTTGGCTGTCACAATAAAATTCCGTGTTAAATTTCATTTTAACATCCATAACAAAGTACATCTATATAGTTTGGCATTCCAAAATTAGATTATTCATTTCATAGCTATACATTACATGGATTAAATATTCGAACATCATAATTATTATCTACGACCTCTATAATAACTATGAAGATGAGCTTCCCCGTTTCCTTGCATCTTTCCATCACTTTTAACATAGAAATCATCGTTGTATCATCATGTATATATACAAACAATTAACGACTAATACTTAAAAATCGATATACGTAGTCCACAAGTTACTCAGTGCTAGCCCCACTAAGGCTAGATTTTAAAACCATTTTAATATCCTAATAATTTTCATTAGGTCAATAATACGGAAACCACCATTCATGTAGCTGCTCACTTCCTTCCCCACTTAAACTTGGTTTTATAAATTAAATAATTTAAATTATATTAGCTTATATTCATATAGAATATAACATTGGCATTAAGAAATAGAATATACATAGCTATTCGGGTGGCTCTACATGGCTATCTATCGTCTGCATTCCATCAACTCGTTTCTTAAGAAAAAATTTAGAAGTTTTAATCTAGAATTAGTGCTATCAACAAAATAAAGATCATCCCATCACCTACAAGGTCGAATGACCTACTATGCATGGTTGCCTCCATTGCCTAGCTCAATTATGAGCTCTATGCTGGATTATAATGTAAATGGCATAAAAATCTACATGGTTAATCAAATACGAACAAAGTCTAAGGTTTCAACGGAATCTAATAACTTCTCCGCTTAGTAAGATCTAATATTTACAAGCTCAAGCATGCGTTCACCAGCCAAACAAGTGGAGAAAGAATTATTATAAAAATTTTAAAAAGAAAAGAAATCTAAAATATCAAATATCCAAAAAAAGTAAATCAAAGAAAGTAGCAAAAATTGTAAATTCCAAAAATCCAAAATTCAAAAAAAGGAAGAAAACTTGAAAATCAGAAAATTTGAGAAATGTTGAAATATTGAAACACAAAAACAAGTAAATAAAAGGAAATAGTGAAGAACGTAAAATGCCGTAAAAAGGAAGAAAAGTTGAAAATTATAATATTGGAAAAATTTTGAAATCTTCGAACACAAAAATAAGTAAATAAATGAAAACATGGAAAAAAGTAAAATGCCAAAAAAAAGTTTTAAAACATGAAAATCATAAAATTTGAAAAATATTGAAATCTTGAAACACAAAAATAAATAAATAAAATGATATAGTGAAAAACATAAAATCCAAAGAAAAGTTTGAAAACTTGAAAATCATAAAATTCGAAAAAAGTTGAAATCTTGAAACACAAAGATAACTAAATTGATGAAAATAGTGAAGAAAGTTAAACGCCAAAAAAAGATTGAAAACTTGAAACTCATAAAATTCGAAAAAAGTTGAAATCTTAAAACATAAAAATAAGTAAATCAATGAAAACAGTGAAAAAGTAAAATGACAAAAAAAGTTTGAAAACTTGAAAATTATAAAATTTGAAAATTTTAGAAATCTTGAAACATAAAAATAAGTAAATTAATGAAAACATTGAAAAAAGGAAAATGCCAAAAAAAGTTTGAAATCTTGAAACACAAAAATAAGTAAATCAACGAAAACAGTGAAAAAAGTAAAATGTCAAAAAAAAAAAGTTTGAAAACTTGAAAATCATAAAATTTGAAAAATTTTGAAATCTTGAAACACAAAAATAAATAAATCAATGAAAACAGTGAAAAAAGTAAAATGCCAAAAAAAAAGTTTAAAAACTTGAAAATGATAAAATTTGAGATCCTGACACACAAAAATAAGTAGATCAATGAAAATAGTGAAAAAATTACAAAGCCAAAAAAAGTTTGAAAACTTGAAAATCATAAAATTTAAAAATTTTGAAATCTTGAAACACAAAAACTAGTAAATAAAAGGAAATAATGAAACACAAAAAATGCGATAAAAAAGTTTGAAAACTTGAAAATCATAAAATTTGAAAAAATTTTAAATCTTGAAACAGAAAAAT
The DNA here is from genome assembly GCA_035584095.1 of Annona squamosa. Lineage (NCBI taxonomy): Eukaryota > Viridiplantae > Streptophyta > Magnoliopsida > Magnoliales > Annonaceae > Annona > Annona squamosa. Next base: position 56,191,055 of record JAXCLR010000063.1, on the reverse strand, counting down.
AAGAAAAACCAATGAAAATAGTGAAAAAAGTAAAATGCCAAAAAAGTTTGAAAATCATAAAAATTGACAAATTTTGAAATCTTGAAACACAAAAATAAGTAAATCAAAGAAAATAATGAAAAAAGTAAAATGCAAAAATAGTTTGAAAACTGGAAAATCATAAAATTCGAAGAAAGAGGAAATCTTGAAACACAAAAATAAGAAAATAAAAGGAAAGTGTGAAAAAAATAAAATACCAAAAAAAGTTTGAAAACTTGAAAATCATAAAATTTGAAAATTTTTGAAATCTTGAAACCACAAATAAGTAAATCAAAGAAAAAAGTGAAAAAAGTAAAATGCCAAAAAAAGTTTGAAAACTTGAAAATGATAAAATTCGAAAAAAGTTGAAATCTTGAAACACAAAAATAAGTAAATCAATGAAAATAGTGAAAAAAGTAAAATGTCAAAAAAATTTGAAAACTTTTGAAACCTTGAAACAGAAAAATAAGTAAATAAATGAAAACGGTGAAAAAGGTAAAATGCCAAAAAAAAAGTTGCAAAACTTGAAAATCATAAACTTTGAAAAATTTAGAAATCTTGAAATACAAAAACAAGTAAATAAAAGGAAATAGTTAAAAACATAACATGCAATAAAAAAGTTTGAAAACTTGAAAATCATAGAATTTGAAAAATTTTAAACTCTCAAAACACAAAAATAAATAAATCATTGAAAACAGTGAAAATGGTAAAATGCCAAAAAAAAGTTTGAAAGCTTGAAAATAATAAACTTTGAAAAGTTTTGAAATCTTGAAACACAAAAATAAGTAAATCGATGAAAATAGTGAAAAAAGTACAATGCCAAAAAAAGTTTTAAAAGTTCAAAATAATAAAATTTGAAAAATTTTGAAATCTCGAAACACAAAAACAAGTAAATAAAGGACATTGTTGAAAACATAAAATGCCATAAAAAAGTATGAAAACTTCAAAATAAAAAAATTTGAAAAAATTTGAAATCTTGAAACACAAAAATAAGTTAATCAATGAAAGTAGTGAAAAAGGTAAAATGCCAAAAAAAAAGTTTGAAAACTTGAAAATCATAAACTTTGAAAAATTTTGAAATCTTAAAACACAATAATTAGTAGATCGATGATGACAGTGAAAAAAAGTTCAATTGCAAAAAAAGTTTGAAAACTTGAAAATAATAAAATTTGAAAAAATTTGAAATCTTGAAATTTGAAAAGTTTTGAAATCTTGAAACACAAAAATAAGTACATAAATGAAAACAGTGAAAAAAGTAAAATGCCA